>NIVC01001358.1:22802-37802 GCA_002269645.1 Macrostomum lignano
CTGGTCACGTGACCAACTAGACTGAAGCTGGCGCTAGCGGCTGCCTCTGATTGGTCAGCAGAGCGCGGGGCAGCGGGCTGAGGCTCCGGGACTTCTGCGGCCGGACGAGCTGAGAAGGCGCTGGGCGCGGCGCTGGTGGTCCGCATGGCAGAGTTGAACCGGTCCTTGTCCAGCTTGGTGGACACTCCGCGCGTTGTTGAAATTCCAGCCAGGCTGGTGGTGGTGGCAGCGGAGGTGGCGGCACCCGATGGCCACTAGCAGCTGGTGGCGCAGTGCGCAATGCAGTTGAAGTCCCCAGGCTCAGCTGCAGGTTGAGCGACGTTGATGCTCCGCTGGGACGATTGGCAGCAAGGCTGGAGCCTCCACCAGTCAGCACAGATGGGCGCGTTGTGGACAGAGCTGTTGATGATAGCAGGCTGGTTCCAAAGCCACTAGTGGAGCCAATGGTTGGAGCTGTAGCCGATGCTGGCTTGAGCCCAAAACTAGTGTTCAGCTTTGGTGGCATGGCAAGCTTAGAGCTGAGAACTGAAGATGTCAGAGACAATTTGGTCTTGTCTGACATTGCCATATTGGCTGAAAGTGAGCAAGTTAAAAGAAAGTTTACAATTATTAATTAAACTTAAAGCTTTCAGAAAAACAGGCAAAAAAGTAGAGAAGGAGGCGAAATTAGATAAAAGTGTGTCTACTTTCTGGAAGAAAGTAAGCAAATAATCATTCGTATTGTGTTCGATTTCTAAAAACTGTGCTTGACAAAGAACTATGCCTTGCTGAGACAAAAATAGAAGGTAAACTATGCAAATATAGCAGCATGTGATATGCATGTTATGAAAAGAGTGCTAAGCCTATTTTCTATGATAAAAATGATGCATTTATATCCACGCCAGCATTAGACGTAGGAGCGAAGAAAAAGGTAAATGTAAGTTAAAAAAAAGGTAAATAAAAATGAATAGATTAAACTCAAAACACATTTAATAATTGCTTACCTAGTATGTTTTATAAAAAAATTATAGACTTCAAAAATGCGAATTAAAACACTATAAAGCAAAGAAACAGTATATAAGCTTCACTAGGCCTAACTTAATTCTACACAAAAATAAATTGAAACTTCCGACATTTGATAAAATATATAAAATATATATATTTCTCACTAGAAAACTAAATCTTGTAACGTTGCGCAATATTACTTTTTTTAAATCTGCTTTTACACATACCTATAGTGCAAAGAACTCTTAGAAACAAATATTTTATTTTCTACTTTGTGTTAAACCTAATTGACAAATGCTTTGCGCAAATTTTGTTTAACTTTTTAATTAAATTTAAAAAAGGTATTAAACTGATTTTTTTATTTATTAAAAATTCCGAATGATGATCTGCGCGGTCGCAGGCCGCGTAGTAGTAGTATAATTAATAAATCTAAATATACTAAATCTCTAAGGTTTGTATGCTTGCTTGAATGTCCATAACGCTCTAGTAATTACTAAAAATAGTAAGAAATAAAAAGAAACAAAAGTCCTAAAAATAAAAAACTAGAGGTTATGTCACAATAATGAAGACAAAAGTTTGTAGAATAAGATCCTTATATTCACTTTCATTTCACGATGCCTATAATTTGAGATGGTCATTAAGGGTATCATATTACAAAAGTAAAGACAAAAATTTTGACAACAAGTTGAGCAAAACTCTTTCAATTTTCTATCTGGACACTGTCCTAATTAATGTCAGAGATGGTCATCAGAATAAACAGGCAAAGTTGTTAGAGGGTACTGCAGTTGTTGTTCCTGGAAGAAAGCAGTGAAGATATTGGTTTGAAATTTAATAGTAATTGAACTATGCACTAGCACATGAAACCCCAAGTTGGCACCCCTCATATTCATTTTACAGTACATTGTTAACAATTTGTCCACTTAGGGTATTGTAAACAAAAGTGAATATAAGGATTGCACTCTAGTAAGCTACAAGTATGATTTTTTTAATTGGCTATATCTGTTTCAATTTTTATCCTATATCTATTGCCGTATTGGGTATCATATAACAAAATTGATGCAAGTAATCAATTAGGCTATAGGTATTGTATGACATAAGAATGCCAATATAAGGCTTACTCAGTACCCCCTTTTGGTTCTTAAGGGTCCCTTCACTTTCTTATTTATTTTAAGGTCCATTTCCTATTATCTAGTTATACCATTGCTTTAGCATAGAGCTATAGGCTACTTGATTTTTTCTGTATAACTTTAGTATTAAATCACCTTTAATAGTTATAACTGATTTATAAATTATACCATGCTTTTTATAGTCTAAAGCATAATAGAGTTGTTACTGTTTGCTAAAAGTTTAATTAAATTATTAGTAGTAATTCCAGTTCTTTTATATATTTAGATTAGCTAATATTGCTCATCTTTTTATTGAACTTTCAGGTATGATCAAGCCTAAAAACAGTTACAAGAAGCCATGAAGACAAAAGAGCCATTGGTTGTCAGTTCATCTGCATCTACAGTGTTGAAAGGACTTCATACAAAAAATCTTATTGGTCAGTTGGATTATGCCTAGTATGTATAATAAATTGAATCTAATTTTTTTGTAATTTGTGGTCTTTATATTTCCTTATACAGCCCATTGGCATGAGCTGCTGCACATTCGAGTGAAGCTGCAGTCTGTACTTGACATTGTCAATGTGCTCCCAGTTGGACATGTTGATGCTATCGAGTCTCCAGAGCTGAAGGACCATGCTAGTAATGGTAAGTTTTCATATTATAAAAAACACTTTTCAACATCCGATTTCTACAGGCCTACTGTTAGTAGCTGAATTAGCCATTCATCACTAATTCAACGCAAGCTCTTTCTGACGCGCGCTCGCTCGCCTGTCTGTATGCGCAACGCGTTCTCGGCGCTCCGCTGGACTCCACAGCCGCCGAAGAGGCCGCTTGGCCGTCCAGCCTGGAGGCTCAACTGGAGGAGCGGCAGCGAGCCCTGCTGGCCTGGCACGAGCCGGTGCTGGCCGACTGGCACGAGCGGGCGTCCTTGGCCAGCGTAGGCGGCGGCGGCGGCATCAATAAGCTGGCTCAGCATCCTGTGCAGCGGCTTCAGGTGAGCGGAATCTGCTATGGCTTAAAAACAGCACCCAATGCTCTTGGTAGAACTCGATAACCACTATAATTAAATAAGACGGTGTACTTTGTTTCTATGAAATTTTTGATGGCTCACTTCCTTTCCTATGTGTACATATTTTAGAATAGGCTAGCGTATTAGCCGCCAGCTCTGCAAGTTAAGCAGAGTTGGCCGTGGTTAGTATTGATTGCTATGTATCTCTCTGCTCCCTCCTCACCTGACAGGCCCTTCTGGCTGACCGCGAGCGCCTCATCGCCCGGTCCCGCCTCAACCGGTGCCACCTGCGGCCACTGCGGCTGCCAGGCAGCGACCTGCAGCAGCCCGCCAGCGAGCCCATGGACACCAGCGACCCGGATGTTGTCGGCGACCAGCCCGAAGCCAAGCTGTCCGATCCGCCTGAGTCCGATTCGCGGATCTACGACGACAGCGACCTGTACAAGCTGACTCTGCTGGACTTCGTGCACAGCCGCACTGCCGGCCTTACCGACCCGGCCGCTCTCGGCCAGGAGTTCGCCCGCCTGCAGCAGCTCCGCCGCCGGCTGCGCAAGCGGGCGAATGTCGACACTCGGGCGAGTAAAGCGCGCAGACTGCGCTACCTGGAGATGCCCCGACTGGTCGGCTTCGCCACCGCCTCCGAGCCGCCCGGACAGCTCACTGAAGGCCAGCGGCGCGAACTGTACGCCTCGCTGTTTGGCGGGCCCAAGTAGACTCGAACTGTTGCTCCCCTTGTTCCCTCAGCTCCCCCTGATCCTTCAGCTCCCCCTGATCCTTCAGCTCCCCAATCCTTCAGCTCCACAATCCTTCAGCTCCCCTGATCCTTCAGCTCCCCCTGATCCTTCAGCTCCCCCTGATCCTTCAGCTCCCCCAGATCCTTCAACTCCCCCAGATCCTTCAGCTCCCCCAGATCCTTCAGCTCCCCCTGATCCTTCAGCTCCCCCTGATCCTTCAGCTCCCCCTGATCCTTCAGCTCCCCCTGATCCTTCAGCTCCCCAATCCTTCAGCTCCCCCCATCCTTCAGCTCCCCAATCCTTCAGCTCCCCAATCCTTCAGCTCCCCCCCAATCCTTCAGCTCCCCAATCCTTCGGCTCCCCCCCAATCCTTCAGCTCCCCAATCCTTCAGCTCCCCAATCCTTCAGCTCCCCAATCCTTCAGCTCCCCAATCCTTCAGCTCCCCAGCCTTCCATCTCCTGATCCTTCAGCTCCCCCAACCTTCCATCTCCTGATCCTTCAGCTCCCCCAACCTTCCATCTCCTGATCCTTCAGCTCCCCCAACCTTCCATCTCCTGATCCTTCAGCTCCCCCAACCTTCCATCTCCTGATCCTTCAGCTCCCCCAACCTTCCATCTCCTGATCCTTCAGCTCCCCCAACCTTCCATCTCCTGATCCTTCAGCTCCCCCAACCTTCCATCTCCTGATCCTTCAGCTCCCCCAACCTTCCATCTCCTGATCCTTCAGCTCCCCCAACCTTCCATCTCCTGATCCTTCAGCTCCCCCAACCTTCCATCTCCTGATCCTTCAGCTCCCCCAACCTTCCATCTCCTGATCCTTCAGCTCCCCCAACCTTCCATCTCCTGATCCTTCAGCTCCCCTGGTCCTCGCCAGTGTAAACTTGCTTCAGTGTAAAATTTTGCATGCAAAAAATAAACGAAGCGTTTTGCTTTGCTTTTTAACTGAGCATTTCTAGAAGCATTCGGCCCGCCGCTGTCTTAAAACTCGCAAAAAATTCCTTTTTTTCAGTTTACTTGAAGGTCCTTTCGAAAATGCCGCGATCAGATTTGAATATCGTTTAGATTTTTATTTAGATTAGGCACAGCTCAACCAAAGGTGCTGGGGTCATTAATACGAGCTGGGAAGAGAGCGGAAGTAGAGGGACGTGAAATGGAAGTAGATGGAAGTGAAATGGAAGTAGATGGACGTGAAATGGAAGTAGATGGACGTAAAGCGGAAGTAGATGGAAGTGAAGCGAAGTAGATGGAAGTGAAATGGAAGTAGAGGGACGTGAAATGGAAGTAGATGGACGTAAAGCGGAAGTAGATGGAAGTGAAGTGGAAGTAGAGGGACGTGAAATGGAAGTGAAGCGAAGTAGATGGAAGTGAAATGGAAGTAGAGGGACGTGAAATGGAAGTAGATGGACGTAAAGCGGAAGTAGATGGAAGTGAAGCGAAGTAGATGGAAGTGAAATGGAAGTAGAGGGACGTGAAATGGAAGTAGATGGACGTAAAGCGGAAGTAGATGGAAGTGAAGCGAAGTAGATGGAAGTGAAATGGAAGTAGAGGGACGTGAAATGGAAGTAGATGGACGTAAAGCGGAAGTAGATGGAAGTGAAGTGGAAGTAGAGGGACGTGAAATGGAAGTGAAGCGAAGTAGATGGAAGTGAAATGGAAGTAGAGGGACGTGAAATGGAAGTAGATGGACGTAAAGCGGAAGTAGATGGAAGTGAAGTGGAAGAAGAAGGACGTGAAATGGAAGTAGATGGAAGTGAAGTGGAAGAAAAGGACGTGAAAGGGAAGTAGATGGAAGTGAAGTGGAAGAAAAGGACGTGAAATGGAAGTAGAGGGACGTGAAATGGAAGTAGATGGAAGTGAAATGGAAGTAGATGGAAGTGAAATGGAAGTAGATGGAATTGAAATGGAAGTAGATGGAAGTGAAATGGAAGTAGATGGAAGTTGTAAAGACTTCACTTTAGATTGTAGAACGATATAAGCTTGATACGAGGCAAGCCACTGCGATTTTTATTGTAAGTATTGAGCACGATACGTTTAGTGGATAAGGCTTAGGGGTGGAGAACAAAAGTAGCCAGATTGAAGAACGTACATGAGTAAGAGAGTACATCAAGATATTGTAGAAAGGCGCACAGAGCGAAACAGGTAAAAACACCACCCCCAAACACTGAATAAAGTACAAGCTAACATCACTAACAAAAATCAACCCAGCCAAGTCACCACACTCCTCCCCACGAAGATTAAGCGTTGGATTAAAACGGGAATAAAAGACGCAAATCAGTTCACAGTCCATAGAAGAACAGTTCAGAGTCACTCGTAGCGCAGCCGGTCAGGTTCGGCTCTCGCCCTGGTCGAACGTCGAAGTAGCGCCTCAGAGCTCAACTCTGGTGCCTGGCCAGGCGTCTCTGCAGGAGCCTCTGGTTGATCGTCAGGCACCTCGACACATGGCGGTTGCTCGGCTTCGGAAGGCGCCGGAGGCTCCGGCGGCTTGCGCACTTGATCGATGTGCCGACGGACTTCTCGACCATCGTCGAACTGGCAAGAGAAAGACGCAGCCCCAGAGCAGTTGGTCACAACAGCAGGCTTCCACCTGCCGTCAGCAGCGAAGTCCCTCGCGACGACTGCGTCGCCCATCTCGATGCGGCGGTCATGGGCATGGGCGTCGTGTTGTTGCTTCTGCATTGCTTGTTGGAGCGCCACCCTGGCCTGTAGGTCAGGCCGAACTCGATCGAGCAGTGTGTGCAGCCGCCTCCCCATCAGCAATTTGCAAGGTGGCGCGCCGGTCGTCGCATGGGGCGTCACACGGTAGGTAAGCAGGAAGCGCGCCACTCGATCTTCTAGTGAGCCGTCTTTTTGCTTAGCGAGTGACTTCTTCAGGGTCTGGACAGCGCGCTCCGCTTGGCCATTTGACGCCGGGTGGTACGGGGCAGTTCGTACGTGCCGGATGCCGTTCCGCTGCAGAAAATCTGCCATTTCATCGCTGACCAGGTTGCGCCCATTGTCCGTCACGATGATGTCCGGCAGCCCATGTGTAGCGAAGCTCTGCCGCAGCCGCTGGATGGTTGCCGTGGAAGTTGCTGACGCCAACACATGTACCTCCATCCACTTGGAATGGGCGTCGACAATCACCAGCAGCATTTTCCCTTCGATCGGACCCGCAAAATCCAGATGAAGGCGCGACCACGGCCTGTCAGGCCAGGCCCAGGGATGCAGCGGCGCAGGCCCCGGTGACTTCTGCAGCTCCTGGCAGTCCGAACAAGCGCCGGCGAGCTGCTCAATTGCCTCGTCCAGCTTTGGCCACCAGAAGAAGCTGCGGGCCAGCGCCTTCATTCTAGATGCGCCCTGGTGTCCTTGGTGCAAACAATGGAGAAGGGCTGTCCGGCCTGCCTCTGGAACGATGACTCGAGTTCCCCAGAGAAGGCAGCCGTCTTGAGTACTCAGCTGGTCGGCCCTGGATCTGTACGGCTGCAACTCCGGCACGGTCCGCTCAGGCCAGTTGCCGACCTCCGTGAAGCGCAGTGCCTTTGACAGGATCGGGTCAGTTCGGGTCCAGGCTCGAATGTCGCCGGCGGTCACTGGCCCTTCGCCCAGCATGTCCATGACCAGGACAACGTCCGCAGGTGTCGGGGCCTTCGTCGGTCTTTCCGGCAGTGGCAGTCGGCTCAGTGCGTCTGCACGCAGTAGTGATTTGCCAGATCGGTGTTCCATCGAGTAGCTGTAGCCCGCCAGGATGAGCGCCCACCTCTGAATCCTTCCGGACGCCATGGCGGGAATTGGCTTAGACTCATGCAGGAGTCCTAGCAACGGCTTGTGGTCGCTGACGAGGGTGAATTTCCGGCCGTAAAGGTAAGAGTGAAATCTTTTTACCCCGAAAACGATCGCCAGAGCTTCTTTGTCCAGTTGCGAGTACTTCGCCTCGGCATCGTGCAGGGAACGCGAAGCGAAAGCGATCGGTCGATCGCAACCGTCAACCCGATGACTGATGACGGCGCCGATGCCGTACGGAGAGGCATCGCACTCCAGCACCAACGGCTTTGTGTCGTCGAAATGCGCGAGGACCGGCGCTTTGGCGAGCAGCGCCTTGCACTTCTTAAAGGCGGCATCCTGCGAAGCGCCCCAGCACCAGTTGGCGCCTTGGTTTAGCAAGCGGTGCAGCGGGGCCAACTCGGCTGACAGGTTCGGCAGGAACTTGCTGTAATAGTTGACCATTCCGAGGAAGCTGCGTAGCTGGGTCACGTCCTGCGGTGCCGGAGCGTCCACGATGGCACGCACTTTGTCTTGCAGGGGATGCAGGCCAGCGGCATCGATCCGATGACCCAGATAGCAGACGCTGTCCTGCATGAAGTTACACTTGCTCAGGCCGCAGCGCAGTCCACTTTGGTGCAGCCGTTGCAGCACCTGTTCCAGCGATTGCAAATGGCTCTCGTCGTCAACCCCGGTGATAATCAGGTCATCGATGAAGCAGGCCACATGGGGAATGGTCTGCAGCAGGCTGTCCATGTGGCGCTGGAAAATTCCAACGGCCGGAGCGACACCAAACGGGAGGCGGGTATAGCGAAGCAGGCCTTTGGAAGTGTTTATAGTGCAGATCTGCTGGGCAGCTTCATCGAGTGGCATCTGGGAGTAAGCCTGCGACAAGTCGAGCTTAGTGAACTTTTTCCCGCCTGCCAGCTTTGCAAAAAGTTCCTCGATTCGCGGCAAGGGGTACTTGTCCGGCTCCACGGCGAGGTTGACGGTCTGCTTAAAGTCGGCACAGATGCGCACGGTGCCGTCTGATTTCAGAACGGGAACAATCGGCGATGCATAATCTGAGCTGCTGACTGGCTTGAGCACGCCCTGCTCAATCTCCTTTTCGAGTTGAGCCTCCACCTTAGCCTTGAGCGCAAACGGAACGTTGCGAGCTTTGAAAAAGCGAGGCCGGGCATCAGGCTTCAAATGCAGTTGCACAGGTGGACCGTTGTACTGACCCAATCCGGGCTCGAAAACAGCTGCATACTTTTCCAGCAAGGCTCGGATTCTGGGGTGCTCACCGTCTTTTTGCACCTGGTTGATGCTTCTCCAGTCAAGCGGCAAGCCGGCCAGCCAGTCCCGGCCGATCAGATTCGATCCGGAGCCCTTGACGACGAGTAGCGGTAGCTCCTTGGAGATCTCTCCGATACGCACGCAGACGTTGATTTTGCCGAGTAGAGGAACCGGCTCCCCTGAATACGTACGTAGCTGTGCGTTGGCCGGCTCCAGCTTGGGCAGCCCACGGAGCTCAGAGCGAAAAGTATCCGATGAGATGAGCGAGACGGATGCACCAGTGTCAATCTCCATTCGAACAGGCGTCTCCTCGATGATGACAGTCGTCTCAATCGGGGGAATCTTGGTCCTCGGCTCAGCCATCACATGCATCCCATCCTCGTCGCCAGTGTAAAGACTTCACTTTAGATTGTAGAACGATATAAGCTTGATACGAGGCAAGCCACTGCGATTTTTATTGTAAGTATTGAGCACGATACGTTTAGTGGATAAGGCTTAGGGGTGGAGAACAAAAGTAGCCAGATTGAAGAACGTACATGAGTAAGAGAGTACATCAAGATATTGTAGAAAGGCGCACAGAGCGAAACAGGTAAAAACACCACCCCCAAACACTGAATAAAGTACAAGCTAACATCACTAACAAAAATCAACCCAGCCAAGTCACCACAGAAGTGAAATGGAAGTAGATGGAAGTGAAATGGAAGTGAAATGGAAGTAGAGGGACGTGAAATGAAAGAAGAGGGAAGTGAAGCTGAAGTGAATGTAAAATAATGCGGAACTGTTAGAAAATAAAGGGGAAGAAGCAGTTATTAAACAGAAAGGAAGTCAGAGAAGGATTAAGTGAGAAAGGCGGAGAGTAACTATAAGAATGAATGAAGGTCAGCTTGGATTAAGAATGTGACTCAGAATAAAAAAGTTTCAAGTGAGGCAGCGAGATGCAGGTAGCAATGAAAGGCTGCAGTTTAGACGCGGCGATTCGGGCGGCTGCAGCTCGTGATTGCAGCCTGGGAAGGCGGCCCCGTCTCGGCCTTATAATTAAGCGCGCGCCCCATGCCTGTCCCAGCAAGTGCAGGTTGCAGGTATTCATTATGCTGAGCGGCTGCAGTCCGATATGCAATATACAAAATGAGAGTGCGATGCGATCAGCCGGACCTTGGGCCAAGGTGAATTATGCATGAGCTGACCCGGTTGCGGCTGCAGAGGAGATCCTTCAGGACTTTTTTTAGACGCTTGAAACTCGCCTTCATGGCTGTCCTTCACTCCCATCCTACTGCTGGCTCTCTGCGGCTCTTTTATTCCATGGGAGCTGCAATTGGAATAAATCGATAATCTCTCCGTGTGCTGGGCGGCCGCTACTTTATAGTGAGCCTTTTTTAGTAGCGCCTCTCGCCTTCTCAAGTGATGAAGGATTCAGACAGGCAGTCTCCGAGCCTGATGAAGCTGTCCGGATTTGCGGTTTCTGCTTGGGATTATTCGAGTCCCCAGAATTGGGGGAGCCAAGTGAAGCGAACTGTTTAGCTAATTTAGATGTGTTTCTGGTCAAAGCAAATTTAATTTTGGAATTGGATTTGATTTCGAATTGGAATCTGCAGGGCTGTGGAGACAATTGCAAATGTGCAGCACAAAACATTGATTTGCTACTAAATAATTCAGTCGTTTATCAACGTACGATTTTGCATATTGCATATCGTAGAATGGTCGTTGCATTGTTAAACAGTTTTTCTATAGGCCAAGTTGGTAGCCAAGCCGAAGTCTGACGTTGCTATGCAACTATAGCTAGGTCAAGGTCGTATCCAAGGGGAGTGAGTGTGGCGTTGCTATGCAACTATAGCTAGGCCAAGGTCGTATCCAAGGGGATTGAGTGTGGCGTTGCTATGCAACTGTAGCTGTAGGTCAAGGTCGTATTTAAGACAAGTCTGACGTTGCTATGCAACTATAGTTACAAGTGAGTCAAGGTCGTTCACAAGAGAAATCTGTCGTTTCTATGCCAATATAATAATTTCCATGTCAAAACACAAGTACACTGTAAGTACAGTATCCAAGGTAATTTTCTTGTTGCTATGGAAACTAGGTCAGTGTTGTAGAATGCATCAGACCATAAACTCGCTCTCCGGCTTGACAAACAGTTTCGCTCTGAGCTCCATGGCAACCTGGGGATTGAACTGCTTTAACTCGGTGAGGAAGTCCTGAATTCGAGTTTTGCCCCGACGAATAACCAGGGACAGCATGTAGTCCCGGCGCTCGGCCCGCTGGTTCATGAGCTCCATCACTCTGGCATTGTGCTCGCACAGAATGACGTCACGTTTGGCCATCTGGCTGGCCAGCTCGGCGAGGTCCACTTCGCCCAGGCGCTTCGAGTAGGCCTCGATTGTCTCTCGCTGGGACTGGTCCAGCTCTGTGGGGTGGTAGGCTGGCTGTGCTGTCTAACAGGTAGCTTGGTTTGTGTCTAACAGGGTAGTTTGGTTTGTGGATAACAGGTAGCTTGGTTTGTGTCTAACAGGTAGCTTGATTTGTGTCTAACAGGTAGCTTCCGTGTCTAACAGGTAGCTCCCATGTCTAACAGGTAGCTCCCATGTCCAACACGCAGCTCCCATGTCTAACAGGTAGCTCCCATGTCTAACAGGTTGCTCCCATGTCTAACAGGCAGCTCCCATGTCTAACAGATAGCTCCCATGTCTAACAGGCAGCTCCCATGTCAAACAGGCAGCTCCCATGTCTAACAAATAGCTCCCATGTCTAACAGACAGCTCCCATGTCTAACAGGCAGCTCCCATGTCTAACAGATAGCTCCCATGTCTAACAGGCAGCTCCCATTTTGCACCTGCATCGCACGGAGTAGTAAAGTGAAATGTCAAGCCAAAAATTGAAGACCGGCATGAAGGCGCCGCACCTCTGGCTTCTCATTTGAATTCGTGAGGCACCGCATCATCAAGGGGGGGGGGCAGCTCGCGTCTCACTGTATCGGATTGCATTAGAAGCCATCTGTGCCTGTCAGTCTAGTCATCTGTTGAGTGGGGCGGCCTAAGCCCCTAAATCCCTGCTGGCATCCGCGCTTGCAGAGTTTCTCTGCATCAAATATTGGACACATGCAGCCTCTCCGGCAGTGGGGGGATATTTTTCCTCAAACTAAAAAAGAAGAAATCCCACAGCCCCTGGGAATCGGAGCTGCTGACAATCGGATTTCAATATGGGAATCTGCGGGGACTTCTGCTCTGTCGGGGGATAATTCTCCCCCCGACCAAGCGAGCGGGGATGCGTGAAGCTGGTTGGGACGCTGGTGATGCAGCTGTTACAAGTGGAGGGCAGGCAAAAAGGAGGACCGACGGTCGGTTTCTAGGGCATTACTGGAATGGGAGCTTCAACTCGAGTATAGGGATTTCGACAATCTCTATAGGATTTCCTGATTTCTGGCCCGCTCTGGCTGCTTGCAGGAGCGTTTCCGGCTGAATGTCAAAAATATTCTAATAATTCATTTCCCCCCTAAAAGCGCATAAATTTCCATATTTCGTGCTACCCGCGGCAAACGTAACTATATTTACTGCATCTGCAAATACGAGATTAAATTACCAAGATTTTTTCTGCAGTTGAACCCGAAATCTGTTTCGAGTGCTTTTGAGCCTGGGCTGCTATTTAAGCATTGGGGATTTTCTGTGAATCTTTTTATTGGGAGAAGCGAGCGGGAAATCCGGTTAAATTCGTACTAGGAGTCCGACTATGCGGGGGGGAGACAGGGTCAGAGAGGGGAGGCAGGGTCAGAGAGGGGAGACAGGGTCAGAGAGGGGAGACGGGGTCAGAGAGGGGAGACAGGGTCAGAGAGGGGAGACAGGGTCAGAGAGGGGAGACAGGGTCAGAGAGGGGAGACAGGGTCAGAGAGGGGAGACAGGGTCAGAGAGGGGAGACAGGGTCAGAGAGGGGAGACAGGGTCAGAGAGGGGAGACAGGGTCAGAGAGGGGAGACAGGGTCAGAGAGGGGAGGCAGGGTCAGAGAGGGGAGACAGGGTCAGAGAGGGGAGACAGGGTCAGAGAGGGGAGACAGGGTCAGAGAGGGGAGACGGGGTCAGAGAGGGGAGACAGGGTCAGAGAGGGGAGACAGGGTCAGAGAGGGGAGACAGGGTCAGAGAGGGGAGGCAGGGTCAGAGAGGGGAGACAGGGTCAGAGAGGGGAGACGGGGTCAGAGAGGGGAGACAGGGTCAGAGAGGGGAGACAGGGTCAGAGAGGGGAGACAGGGTCAGAGAGGGGAGACAGGGTCAGAGAGGGGAGGCAGGGTAAGAAAGGGGAGACAGGGTCAGAGAGGGGAGACGGGGTCAGAGAGGGGAGACAGGGTCAGAGAGGGGAGACAGGGTCAGAGAGGGGAGACAGGGTCAGAGAGGGGAGACAGGGTCAGAGAGGGGAGACAGGGTCAGAGAGGGGAGACAGGGTCAGAGAGGGGAGACAGGGTCAGAGAGGGGAGACAGGGTCAGAGAGGGGAGACAGGGTCAGAGAGGGGAGACAGGGTCAGAGAGGGGAGACAGGGTCAGAGAGGGGAGACGGGGTCAGAGAGGGGAGACAGGGTCAGAGAGGGGAGACAGGGTCAGAGAGGGGAGACAGGGTCAGAGAGGGGAGACGGGGTCAGAGAGGGGAGACAGGGTCAGAGAGGGGAGACAGGGTCAGAGAGGGGAGACAGGGTCAGAGAGGGGAGACAGGGTCAGAGAGGGGACTCACGGAACAGGCTCTCCAGCAGCTGCAGGCAGTCCCTGCCACCAGCACCGGCGGCGCCGTGGATTTTGGCGCACATTTCGAACGCGTTGGCCCCGGCGCGAGTCTGCTTGAAGGGGTCAGCGCCCCGGTCCAGCAGCAGGCGGACGGCCTTGACGGAGCCCTGGCCCTGTACGGCCAGGTGCAGCGGGCTGAGCCCGTCCGCGTCAGCCGCCTGCGGATCTGCTCGACGGTCCAGCAGCTGGCGGAGCACCAGGGGGTTCGGGCAGGGGGCCTTGGGCGAGGCGGTAGTTGGGGGGGGGGAGGTGAGGTAGCTGAGCGACTCTATAAATACTTGACAATTCACCTCAGCGACACACCTTAGCGACACACTTCAGTGACACACTGAGCGAAACACCTCAGCGACACAACTGAGCGACACACTTCAGTGATACACCTGAGCGAGACACTTCAGTGACACACCTGAGCAATATATTTCACTGACACACCTGAGCGACATATTTCCGTGACACACCTGAGCGAGACACTTCAGTGACACACCTGAGCAATATATTTCACTGACACCTGAGCGACACATTTCAGTGACACACCTGAGCGACACATTTCAGTGACACACCTGAGCGACATATTTCAGTGACACACCTGAGCGACACATTTCAGTGACACACCTGAGCGACACAATCAGCTGTTCTCACCTGGCAGGCATAATGAAGGCAGGTTCGCGCCGCTAAGTCCTTCTCTTCCAGCAGCTGGGCAGTATTTGGGCACAGGTGCAGCATCAGCTTCATCAACACCAGGTTGTTGCTGAGAGCAGCCAGCATTGCGGGACTGCGGCCTGCATGAATCATCAAGCTAGATTGGTTTATGCCAATGATTGATTGCAAAAACCAATCAATAATTCGCACCTTTCTTATCTCGCAGATCCTCGCTCGATTCCGAGGAGCCGCCGCCGCCGCAGAGCCAGCCGCCTCGACGGTGAAACGCCTCGGCGCAGTCCCAGAGGCCCAGCTCGCACAGGATGTGCGCCACCGAAGTCCCGTTGGCGTCTCTGGCATTCAGCATCGCAGCCGCCTCCTGCTGAATGCCGCTGGGCACAAAGAATCTCAGCAGGTGCATGAACACCTGCACGTTGCCGCTGCGGGCGCCCAGGTGCAGCAGGGTGCTGCCGTCCTTCGCCGCGGGCAGCATCGGCCGCACTCCGTAGGCCAGCAGCAGCTTGCAGGACTTGAAGCTGCCAGCCAGGACTGCGTGGCTCAGCGCGTTCATGCCTTCGGCGTCCACCCTGCCGACGTCCAGGCCATTGAAGGCCTCTAGCAGCAGCTTCAGCATGCGCGGGTTGGCCTGCCGGGCCGCTTTGATCAGCGCGCTCTCTTCGCGCTCGTCGGAGTCGCGCGCGGGTTCGAACAGGCCGGCGAGACGGGCCAGGTGGTCAACGCGCTGCTCAATGACGAGGTGCT
>NIVC01001358.1:42802-69579 GCA_002269645.1 Macrostomum lignano
GCGTCGCCGCCGCGAACCGCAACCGTCAAATCGTCGGGCTTCGCCATCTCGGCGAAGAGCATCGCCGCCTCGGCGTTGCCGCACTGGCAGGCCAGCTGCAGCAGGCGGCGCCATCGCTTGGGAAAATTCTCCCCGTCGGTCACGGCTGCGCCTCCCATGCCGATGAGCTGATGCAGCAGCTGCTGATTCTGGGCCCGGACAGCCAGGGTCAAGGCGCTCTCGCCGGCCGAGTCGACGGCGGCCAGGTCCACCAGCGGGGCCAGCGAGTCAGCGCGGCGCAGCAAGAAGTCCACCAGAGTCCAGTTGCGGCGGGCGATGCAGGCCATGAGCAGTGTGGAGCTGCAGGGATGGAGTGCGGCTGCTGGGTGCTGCTAGCGGACAGACAGACGGACAGACAGACAGACAGACACTAAGACAGACAGACAGACAGACAGACAGACAGACAGACACTAAGACAGACAGACAGACAGACAGACAGACAGACAGACAGACAGACAGACAGACAGACAGACAGACAGACAGACAGACAGACAGACAGACAGACAGACAGACAGACAGACAGACAGACAGACAGACAGACAGACAGACAGACAGACAGACAGACAGACAGACAGACAGACAGACAGACAGACAGACAGACAGACAGACAGACAGACAGACAGACAGACAGACAGACAGACAGACAGACAGACAGACACTAAAACAGACAGACAGACAGACAGACAGACAGACAGACAGACAGACAGACAGACAGACAAACAGACAGACAGACAGACAGACAGACAGACAGACAGACAGACAGACAGACAGACACTAAGACAGACAGACAGACAGACAGACAGACAGACAGACAGACAGACAGACAGACACTAAGACAGACAGACAGACAGACAGACAGACAGACAAACAGACAGACAGACAGACAGACAGACAGACAAACAGACAGAAAGACAGACAGACAGACAGACAGACAGACAGACAGACAGACAGACAGACAGACAGACAAACAGACAGACAGACAAACAGACAGACAGACAGACAGACAGACAGACAGACAGACAGACAGACAGACAGACCCGTCCGTTGCCTTCTCGGCCGGCAGTCCGCTGTCCAGCAGCAGCTGCAGCAGGTCCGGCTCCGGATTGGCGACACAGTAAAAAAGCGCGTTTCGACCTTCGGCGTCGCGAGCCCGAATCCCGTCGCTGTCCTCATCGTCACGGTCGGCCTCGTTGCGCAGCAGGTCGACGAGCAGTTCGGCAAGTCGCCGGCGATAGCGCAGAGCCGCCGTCATCAGCAGGGTGACGCCGCTCGGCTGCGCCGCTCGAGTTGAAGCACCGGCGCGCAGGAGCCGCTGAAACGTCGGCAGGCTGCCGCCCTCGATAGCGTAGAACAGGGCGCCGCGGTCGCGACAGTCGCGAGCGGCCAGCGCGGACTCCGGGGCCGCAGAAAGCAGCAGGTCGAGCAGCTGGTCGCTGGCGCCCTGGTAGGCGGCCTCCATCAGCGGGCTGGTGCCGTCGCTGCCGTCGGCCTCAAGCGGCACCCCGGCGCGCACCAGCAGGCGCAGGCAGTCCAGGGCGCGGGCCGGGCAGCAGTAGTGAGCGGCCGTCTTGCCGGCCACGTCGCGACAATCCACGCGAGCTCCGTAGCGCAGCAGCAGCTCGACGACGGCCTCGGCGCCGGTGAAGCAGGCGATCATCAGCGGGGTGATGCCGGACGCGTTCGGCAGGTTGAGGTAGGCGCCGCTGCGGATGAGCAGCTCGGCCGCGGTCACGTGACCTTCTAGGCAGGCCTGGTAGATGGGCGTGTCGCCCAGGCTGTTGGAGGCGTTCAGGTCGGCGCCGCAGTCGATCAGGACTCGCATGAACGGCTCGCGGCCTGGGAGCGGCAGAAGCCGATGGTAACAAGACTCGATTCCGCGCGCTTGCCGCATTAATTTGGGGCTCGTGCACAAGGATTGCCTCGGGGGCAATGAGGGCCAGCCCACAAGGCACAGAGAGTGTACAGGCGATCCTTGGGGGGAGGAGGCGATCCTTGGGGGGAGGAGGGGATCCTTGGGGCGGATAGGAGGCGATCCTTGGGGCGGATAGGAGGCGGTCCCTGGGATGGATAGGAGGCGATCCTTGGGGCGGATAGGAGGCGGTCCCTGGGATGGATAGGAGGCGGTCCCTGGGATGGATAGGAGGCGGTCCCTGGGATGGATAGGAGGCGGTCCCTGGGATGGATAGGAGGCGGTCCCTGGGATGGATAGGAGGCGGTCCCTGGGATGGATAGGAGGCGGTCCCTGGGATGGATAGGAGGCGATCCTTGGGGCGGATAGGAGGCGATCCTTGGGGCGGATAGGAGGCGATCCTTGGGGCGGATAGGAGGCGATCCTTGGGGCGGATAGGAGGCGATCCTTGGGGCGGATAGGAGGTGATCCTTGGGGCGGATAGGAGGCGATCTTGGGGGGGGGGGTGGATAAGAGATCTTTGGGGGGCGGATAGGAGGCGATCCTTGGGGCGGATAGGAGGCGATCTTGGGGGGGGGTGGATAAGAGATCTTTGGGGGCGGATAGGAGGCGATCCTTGAGGCGGATAGGAGGCGATCCTTGGGGTGGATAGGAGGCGATCTTGGGGGGCGGATAGGAGGTGATCTTTGGGGGCGGATAGGAGGCGATCCTTGAGGCGGATAGGAGGCGATCCTTGGGGCGGATAGGAGGCGATCCTTGGGGCGGATAGGAGGCGATCTTGGGAGGGGGCGGATAGAAGGCGATCTTGGGGGGGTGGATAGGAGGCGATTCTTGGGGCGGATAGGAGGCGATCTTGGGGGGGGGCGGATAGGAGGCGATCTTGGGGGGGGGCGGATAGGAGGCGATCTTGGGGGGGTGGATAGGAGGCGATTCTTGGGGCGGATAGGAGGCGATCTTGGGAGGGGGCGGATAGGAGGCGATCTTGGGAGGGGGCGGATAGGAGGCGATCTTGGGAGGGGGTGGATAGGAGGCGATTCTTGGGGCGGATAGGAGGCGATCTTGGGGGGGGCGGATAGGAGGCGATCCTTGGAGCGGATAGGAGGCGATCTTGGGGGGGGGCGGATAGGAGGCGATCTTGGGGGGGGGCGGATAGGAGGCGATCCTTGGAGCGGATAGGAGGGCTGCTTAGTGATGCGCCACACAAAGCTGCAGATTGCAGTGACAGTGCCGAGTGGGCTGCCACTCAGCGGGTCATTCATGCAGCGGGTCAGATGTACTTTTATTTTGAATGATCATCAGGACCCGCCACTCAGCTCACCTGCAATGGTGGCCAGCATCAGCGCAGTGACGCCCCCGTACTGCTCGGCCGCCGAGCTCTCGTCTTCAACGTCGAAGCCTTCATCCAGGCGGGCCCGAGTTCGAGCCAAGGCGCGCAGCGTGGCTTCGAACCAGCCGGCCGCTGCCAGCATCAGCGCGTTGGGCCGCAGCACCCGCAGCTGCCGACCAGTTGAAGGTCGCTTCAGTCCGACGGGCTCCTGGAACCTGTGCTCCAGCAGCTGCTCAGCGCTGACGCTGTTGAGCGCCTGTTTGACCAGACAGATGGCGTCAGTCTCGCTGCCAGTCTCGATGAGCTGCCGGAGCTTCTCGCAGATCTGCTCGGCGCTTGACATGCCTGTGTTGAGCAGTGAGCTCTCTCGGTGCAGCGGCCCGGGGCCAGCTCAGCAGTTCCAGTCGCGTAGTTTTTATCTCCTATGCCATTTGCGGGTCTTATCTGGGCCACAGTAACTGAGGCCAACGCAACTTTCCTAGTCTCAGGCTCAAGCCGCGAGACCTGTTGGTCAGAGCAGCCACATGTGTCTCGTCCCTGTGACCAGTTTACACGGCACAGTATTTAGTAACAGTGCCAAATTGTTGTATTCAAATAATTCTTAGTAAAGTAATATCTCTTTGCTCAGGAGTTACAGTAAAGCTGGAAACTAAGTTCACCATGTGCAAGGCGACTTATATGAAGCGATAAAAATCATCTTTCCGCATTCATTGGATCTTAGCCGGATTAGTGATTTATTAGCTTAGCCGAGACAGATTCTCACTCACTCTCCCAGTCGGTGGGGTATTTATAACTCAGTGGGAGTTCACATTGGGGAATCGCAGCGTGAATGGAAAGCTGTCTTGATAGAGAGAAATGCGTCTTGCATCCCAATGCAGCCACTCAGTCCTGGAAATGCTGGGTCTGCTGGGGAATGAAAGACCGGAGTGACGGTTTTGGGAAATAAACAGAAGGAAAGCGAGTGACGCTGGAGTGTCGCAGAGTGAGGCTGTAGTGTCACATAGTGAGGCTGGAGTGTCACATAGTGAGGCTGGAGTGTCGCATAGTGAGGCTGGAGTGTCACAAAGTGAGGCTGGAGTTTCACATAGTGAGGCTGGAGTGTCACAGAGTGAGGCTGGAGTGTCACAGAGTGAGGCTGGAGTGTCACATAGTGAGGCTGGAGTGTCACAGAGTGAGGCTGGAGTGTCACATAGTGAGGCTGGAGTGTCACAGAGTGAGGCTGGAGTGCCACAGAGTGAGGCTGGCTGGAGTGTCACAGAGTGAGGCTGGAGTGTCACAGAGTGAGGCTGGAGTGTCACAGAGTGAGGCTGGAGTGTCACAGAGTGAGGCTGGAGTGTCACAGAGTGAGGCTGGAGTGTCACAGAGTGAGGCTGGAGTGTCACAGAGTGGGACAGGCAGATTGCCACAGAGCCACTACAGCAAAGGTGGGTTTAAGTCAGACCAGGCCTTCTCTCTCACTCCTTTAATCCTTGGACCGGATCGTCACGGCGCACTCCAACCAAAGATTCTCTGCACGGAGTCTTCTGCATACTTAATCATCTTCCAAGCAGTTATTAATCAGCAGTTCGTGCTAATGGTTGAATAATTCCATTCCACCTCCACCCCAAAATGTGCCCCAGCTTCTGGCCAGGAAGTCGCTGCTCACCCACCCACAGACTGTTTGGTGGGTAATTGCGCTGCACACTGCAAGCCGCCTTGGAATTTACCGCATTGGAATTTGCAGCTTCTCTCCCCGAGAGAGACTGCAGCAGCATTCCAGCAATGGCGATATTCTTTCAGGCCCATTGTGGACTGAGGGAGGCTGGGAACGATGCGGGATGATGGACGGGACTATAAATATAAGGTCGCTGCTGCTCACACGGGGGGGGGGGGTAGCGATAATGATGTTGCCGGGAGGAAAGCAGAGGCAAGATTTCACGATGAAGACTCGATGATTCTGGATGGGAAGAAAGTGCAACAGGAAAAAATGATGGGATGCGAGAGCAGCACTTGTGCGACTGACCTGGGCTGGGCTCGATCTGCGGACTCCACTTTGTTCTTCTTCCAAGCGTTCTTCTGCCGGCAGCTAGAATTCAGCTTCTTATTATAATTTCTGCGGCAGAGTTTGCTTTCTCTACTGGTCTCCGCTCTCTCCGCTCTCTCCACAGCGGCAAGTTGGCCCGTGGTTGGCTGCCAAAGCATCTTGGCTCGTAATAAATAAAAAAGATGCGATTCAAAAGTTTGGATTTATCGAGCATTTAGGAGTCAGAATTTTCAGTTAAAAATAACGCTTTGTACTTTTCGTATTACTTTAATCTGCTACTGGTGCAATTGCTTGTTTGCCTTTTTACCAGCGCTATTTTACAGCCGAATATTTAGGTAGGGTTAGGGTTAGAGTTAGGGTTAGGGTTAGGGTTAGAGTTAGGGTTTACAATTCAAAATTTACAAATTTATCATCAAGAAAAGAAAAAATTCCAAAACAGCTTCCTAATAGCCTACTTGCAGTAGACAGCGGAAACTATAATGCAGTCGGTAGTTCATTCATTACCGTCGCTTGTTAATTTAGTAAAGTTAATTTTTTCCGTCGGCGATACTTATAAATTGAAGTTATATCCGATCCAGCCTACTTACAGTATGTTAGGTGGGTTTTGCACCTATATTCCCGACAATTTGAATTGCAGATTTATAAGTTTTGAAAAAAATGACTGCAGACTGTACAAGTTTTGGACAAGTGCCCCGTCCCTGCACCCAAGGATTTCACGAACTTATTTCTCTGCATCATGCAGCTTCTCTGTGAGAGTGGTGGTATCTCAGTGGGATCTCGATAAGCAGAGGCATCCCCATTAGCTTCTCACGGACTGGCCATTGTCTCCAGACAAAGCAAACATGTGCTGCAGCGACTACTGCTTTATTCCAACGTTTTCTTTCGCATTCACATTTTTGCCAAAGCAGAGACACCGGGATGTCAGTTTTGTTTTTTTTCTGTCAGCACCGCCTGTGATTGGCTGCGTTGCCCCAGCCCAACGGGATCGGGGCTGGCGGAATGCGTGAAGCTGCAATCTGCGTGTGCTTTTTAAATAAGCTTTCAACACATTTGAGACCACTTATCAGATGTTTGACTGGCCGCGGGCAGCCTGCAGACATGATCCCAAATGCTCTGATCATCTGGTGAGTTCAACCAGTAAGCTGCCAAATTGGCTACTGCAACTGGCGCCCCTGAGACACAATACTGGCGCCCCCTGAGACACAATACTGGCGCCCCCTAAGACACAATACTGGCGCCCCCTGAGACACAATACTGGCGCCCTCTGAGACACAATACTAGCGCCCCCTGAGACACAATACTGGCGCCCCCTGAGACACAATTACTGGCGCCCCCTGAGACACAATACTGGCGCCCTCTGAGACAAAATACTGGCGCCCCCTGAGACACAATACTGGCGCCCCCTGAGACACAATACTGGCGCCCCCTGAGACACAATACTGGCGCCCCTGAGACACAATACTGGCGCCCCTGAGACACAATACTGGCGCCCCCTGAGACACAATACTGGCGCCCTCTGAGACACAATACTAGCGCCCCCTGAGACACAATACTGGCGCCCCTGAGACACAATACTGGCGCCCCTAAGACACAATACTGGCGCCCCCTGAGACACAATACTGGCGCCCCCTGAGACACAATACTGGCGCCCTCTGAGACACAATACTAGCGCCCCCTGAGACACAATACTGGCGCCCCTGAGACACAATACTGGCGCCCCTGAGACACAATACTGGCGCCCTCTGAGACAAAATACTGGCGCCCCCTGAGACACAATACTGGCGCCCCCTGAGACACAATACTGGCGCCCCCTGAGACACAATACTGGCGCCCCCTGAGACACAATTACTGGCGCCCCCTGAGACACAATACTGGCGCCCTCTGAGACAAAATACTGGCGCCCCCTGAGACACAATACTGGCGCCCCCTGAGACACAATACTGGCGCCCCCTGAGACACAATACTGGCGCCCCCTAAGACACAATACTGGCGCCCCCTGAGACACAATACTGGCGCCCCTGAGACACAATACTGGCGCCCTCTGAGACACAATACTAGCGCCCCCTGAGACACAATACTGGCGCCCCTGAGACACAATACTGGCGCCCCTGAGACACAATACTGGCGCCCTCTGAGACAAAATACTGGCGCCCCCTGAGACACAATACTGGCGCCCCCTGAGACACAATACTGGCGCCCCCTGAGACACAATACTGGCGCCCCTGAGACACAATACTGGCGCCCCTGAGACACAATACTGGCGCCCCTGAGACACAATATCGGCGCCCCTTTAAGACACAATATCGCTGCCCTTAGGACACAATATCGGTGCCCTTAAGACACAATATCGGTGCCTTTAAGACACAATACCGGCGCCCCTTTAAGACACAATACCGGCGCCCCTTTAAGACACAATATCGGTGCCCCTTTAAGACACAATATCGGTGCCCCTTTAAGACACAATATCGGTGCCCCTTTAAGACACAGTATCGGTGCCCTTAAGACACAATATCGGTGCCCCTTTAAGACACAATATCGGTGCCCCTTTAAGACACAATATCGGTGCCCCTTTAAGACACAATATCGGTGCCCCTTTAAGACACAATATCGGTGCCCCTTTAAGACACAATATCGGTGCCCCTTTAAGACACAATATCGGTGCCCCTTTAAGACACAATATCGGTGCCCCTTTAAGACACAGTATCGGTGCCCTTAAGACACTAAGGCAATCGGACAATATTGGCAGTTCTCAGACACTTCAGCACAACAAAACACGTCATGAAAACAAATTTCTCACTCCAAACGCTTTAGAAATGCAGGGCGCCATTTTAGAGCTACAAATACGCATATTGCCCTTCCCTACTCAAAGTACCCGGGAACAATAGCTGCAGCGAGCCCGCTGCTGTAGGCTTCTGTTCCCAGGAAATGCTCCAAAAGAACGGCAAAGCAGCCAGGAGGAGGAGGAGGCTGGTTGGGGTGGTGATTGGCGCGCTCGAGAGCGGAACGCGCGAACGCAGAGCAGCATTTCTGCATCCAAAGAGATGCAGGTAGGAAAGAGATAATATCTTGCCCAAAAACACCCAACTGTCTAGCAGTCAGGTGTTCCGACAGGTGACGGCAAAAGACAGACTAGCAACAACTAAGTATAGACGCTTTCACCTGTGAATTTTCTTCTTTAATACTGGCAGTCATTTCAAGCAACAGTGCGACAGTTTGAAACTGCTTCGATATCCGTTCTGCAGCATCCAAGCTCTCTTCATCACAAAGTCAGAGTAGAAAGCTGTCAGCCATTTTCCAATATATTCCCAACTGGGGATTTCGGTCATGCTGTTGGACTTGTCTGTTCCGCCAAACCAACTGGGGATTTTCAATAGTTTCCAGATACTGAGCGAGTGGGAGCTGGGATCAGCAGTGGGACCCAGCGGCGCCCATTGGATCGGGTTCTCCCTGCTACGGTCTTCCTACTTTTCAACTTTCTGGCCAATTTGCACAGTGCAGCTTAATTTCGGTCCTGAACTTGGCTTGTCTGTTCCGTCGGTACACAGCGATTCAATATATCATATAAACATTCTGTTCCTTTATCCGTGATGTTGCTTAGATTAGCAATCCAATCTGTTCCTTTATCCGTGATGTTGGCTAGATTAGCAATCCAATCTGTTCCTTTATCCGTGATGTTGGCTAGATTAGCAATCCAATCTGTTCCTTCATCCGTGATGCTGGCTAGATTAGCAATCCATTCTGTTCCTTCATCCGTGTTGTTGGTTAGATTAGCAATCCATTCTAATGGTTCATCAGTGATGTTGGCTAGATTAGCAATCCATTTTTGGTTCATCCGTGATGTTGCTTAGATCAGCAATCCATTCTATTCCTTCATCAGTAATGTTGGCTAGATTAGCAATCCATTCTGTTCCTTCATCCGTGATGTTGGTTAGATTAGCAATCCAATCTGTTCCTTCATCCGTGATGTTGGCTAGATTAGCAATCCATTCTATTCCTTTATCCGTGATGTAAGGTACAAGGTCGTGCATCTTTAGCAACTCTGGTCAATTATTGACTTCAGTAATTCCTTATCAATCTCGCACATATTTCAAGCTTTGGTACATCACTACCCAGCACACGCACGGAGTGCACAGCGGTAAGCACACTCGTGACCGTGGCTATTAACTTAAATCCTCGCCTCATATTAACCTTCCATTAATTGATGCAGCAAGACTGGAACGGAGGCAGGGGACTGCAACAGGCCAACATTATCGAGAGCTAAAATAGTGTGAGGTATTTATGAAACTGAGGATATCATAACTCGGCGAAAGAAACCGAATGAGAGAAATACAGAAGAAGAGGGGGAGGCGGCAGTTTCTGTTGTTTCAAGCCGGGCTTCTCCGCCAGCTGGGATTTGTCGGGAAAATTCGCGGTGGGAAATTTTGCAAGCGGTGCCGAGACCCAGATCCCCCCGATCCCCCAGATCCCCCAGATCCCCTAGATCTCAGCTAGACCCCCACCCCCGCTTTGGGGAATCGTATTTTCCCTTTCGCACTTTTTCTTCCCCTCCTCATCCTCCATCTTCAGTAATTTCTATAAGATCAACCTTTCCCAGAGGACTTACAGTTTTGGGATGTTTCAGATCCATACCGGCCCAACACCTGTCTGCTAGGACACTGTGCCTGCTCAAAGCGAAATTCTAACTCACTTTCTCACCTGCATCCAATCATCTCTGATGGGTGATTTTTTGGGACTCTCGGGACTTTTGGGGGGGGTGGATTCCAAGAAACTGCGGTGACGCTCAAGTAATGAGTCAGTGGTGCCCGCTGTAGTTGATAAGAAATTTAGGATATCTAGTACTAGATGTACTCTATGCTGAATAGATCACTGAATCACTGAAATCACTGAATCGCCAAACCCGCTCACTGTTTAGTGGCATCTTATTTTCGATGCGGGCAGTCGCCTCTCCTCCCGTCGGTGGCCCAGCTGACAGCGGCGGCGGCGGCGGTGGTGGAGGAGGAGGAGGAGGAGGTGCCGAAGAAGGTCGGTTTTTCGCGCCAGCGGCGCCCAGCAACAACACGGTGAAGCTGGTGCGCATCACGGACGTGCTCAACCACATGCTGAGCAGCAGCCGCTACGACAGCAACCTGCGGCCTGGCCTGGACATCAGAGAGAACAATGTCACCGGGGAGAAGGAGGTGGTCGGTGAGTCACTTCGGGGATGACAATGACTGATTGATGATCAGCTGTGATTGAATTGGTGACTGATTGATGATCAGCTGTGATTGAATTGATGACTGATTGATGATCAGCTGTGATTGAATTGGTGATTGATTGATGATCAGCTGTGATTGAATTGGTGATTGATTGATGATCAGCTGTGATTGAATTGGTGACTGATTGATGATCAGCTGTGATTGAATTGGTGACTGATTGATGATCAGCTGTGATTGAATTGGTGACTGATTGATGATCAGCTGTGATTGAATTGGTGATTGATTGATGATCAGCTGTGATTGAATTGGTGATTGATTGATGATCAGCTGTGATTGAATTGGTGACTGATTGATGATCAGCTGTGATTGAATTGGTGACTGATTGATGATCAGCTGTGATTGAATTGGTGACTGATTGATGATCAGCTGTGATTGAATTGGTGACTGATTGATGATCAGCTGTGATTGAATTGGTGATTGATTGATGATCAGCTGTGATTGAATTGGTGACTGATTGATGATCAGCTGTGATTGAATTGGTGATTGATTGATGATCAGCTGTGATTGAATTGGTGACTGATTGATGATCAGCTGTGATTGAATTGGTGATTGATTGATGATCAGCTGTGATTGAATTGGTGATTGATTGATGATCAGCTGTGATTGAATTGATTACTGATTCGTGATTGGCTGTGATTTAATCAATGATTTAATTATGAAATATGAATATCAGTAAACTGATTAGGGATTGCGGTCACCAAATCCTTGCTGCCCCCAATCAGCTGAAATCGCATTCCGTCAGCTCATCAAACCTATCAAAAGAACAAAAGGCATGGCAATTCCCCTAATTGGCGCATTGTTCAAACCGACAATATGAGTCAGCGCGCACCGTCCCCAGATTAAAGGATTTTGGGAGATGTGACCAAGCTAAATAATTATCGTGATTGAGTTTTGGTTCGTCAGTAAGGTTTGCGTGACATCTCGACAAGCCGTCCGCAGTCCCAAGAGTAGCTGAGGAGGTCAGTGCAGCAGATTGAGCTATTGGAATCGCAGAGAACGGCTGCACCTAGATGAAGCTCACTTTGTCAGCCGGCAGTCACTTCAGAAAAATGCCTATGAGAACAATGCTCCTTGTTTCGTGGAAAACACTTTCTCACAAAGTGCGAAAGGACCAAAAGTTCACAGATTGGGAGACTTTGAGACCAGCTAATGATAAAGGATATCTGTACTCTAGCACAGGGATATCTGTACTCTAGCACAGGGATATCTGTACTCTAGCACAGGGATATCTGTACTCTAGCACAGGGATATCTGTACTCTAGCACAGGGATATCTGTACTCTAGCACAGGGATATCTGTACTCTAGCACAGGGATATCTGTACTCTAGCACAGGGATATCTGTACACTAGCACAGGGATATCTGTACACTAGCACAGGGATATCTGTACACTAACACAGGGATATCTGTACACTAGCACAGGGATATCTGTACACTAACAAAGGGATATCTGTACACTAGCACAGGGATATCTGTACACTAGCACAGGGATATCTGTACACTAGCACAGGGATATCTGTACACTAGCACAGGGATATCTGTACACTAGCACAGGGATATCTGTACACTAGCACAGGGATATCTGTACACTAACGCAGGGATATCTGTACACTAGCACCAATATTTATATCCCTATTTAGCTCGCATCAGCTGAGTCCCAATGCAATAAGCTGGTACCACTCATCCTTTATTCACACACAAAGCTATTTAAGAAGCAATAACTGATCACTCGTGCTTAGGAATTAATGACTCTGTATTGGCTTCCAGACTTCCTACTCGTAGGAATTTCTCTCAGAGATTTCAAACGGACTTTCGACAAAAAATGTGAGCTTAGAAAAATATGCCTGATTAGCAGCAAAGAAAATCGAAAGAAGAGTCAGTGAAAGAAGAGAGATAGTAGGGAAGGGAGAACTGGAAAGATATAGGAGGGAGACGGAGAGATGGAAGAGGGGAGATGGGAGAGGGGGGAGAGGGGGAGATGGGAGAAGGAGAGATTCTTCTCCCATGGTGGGAGAGGAGTGAAAAAGGGGAAACGGAGAAGGGAGATGGAGAAGGTGGAAGAAAGAGAGAAGGAGAGCCAGCATCATCAAGTGAATAAGCAGAGACTCCGTGAAACTGAAAAAAGCTCACAGCAAATCATATATTATTATCAAATATGAATAGGTGCTCAGCAGCGGCTCAATGCTCAATGCATCCTAATTATAGCGGTAGCCGCCAAATCCCACTCAGATCACTCCCCAGCCGCGGTGAGGTGGTGCACCCTTCCGGAGCTTAGCAATCGAGCTGCTTGGGACGACTTTTTCCGGTTCTGGGAAAAGCTCTGGCAGAAATTCCTCAGTCGAGGGGGGGTGTTGGGGATAAATTCTTCATCAAGTGCGCTTCGAAGGGAAGCTGGTCAGGGATTAGCATATCTGATTATGATGATGACCAAGTCTGCAGCGTAATCCTGCCCGAGGCTCCCACATGCAACATGTCTGCCTTCCACTCCCCCCGGCAGCTGCTAGCGGCCCAAGAGAGGGAAGGAGGGGTGGGGAGAATTTATTGGCTGATGGTGCAAATTTGTTTGGCAACACTCCCTGCTGGCAGTTGCTGGCAGGGGGGGGGGCAGCAGTTATTGACGGACTGTCAGTTGCAATATTGCACGGCTAGGCGGAAACTTGAAGTTTGCGAGCCTTACTGTGGGGTGTGAGACTGCCTGCTCGGGGTAGCTGACTTGGAGAAGTAGTGCGAAAATTATGGATGCGGGCTATACAATATTATCATTGCATGTTGATGCGTCAGATATCAGATGGTGTCTGTCAGACCATAGGTATCAGACGGTGGGTGTCAGATGTCAGATGGTGTCTGTCAGACCATAGATGTCAGACGGTAGATGATGTCTGTCAAACCGTAGATGTCAGACGGTAGATGTTAGATTCAGATCAGATGGTAGATGTCAGATGGTGTTTATCAGACCATAGATGTCAGACGGTAGATGTCAGAAGGTAGATGTCAGAAGGTAGATTTCAGATGTCAGATGGTAGATGTGAGATAGTAGATGTCAGTGAGTAGATTGTACATGTAGATGTCAGAAGGTAGATTTCAGGTATCAGATGGTAGATGTGAGATAGTAGATGTCAGTGAGTAGATTGTGCATGTAGATGCCGGGTGGTAGATTGTAGATGTCAGATGATGTTTGTCAGACCGTAGATGTGAGGTGGTAGATAGTAGATGTCAGGTGGTAGATTGTAAATGTCAGATGATGTTTGTCAGACCGTAGATGTGAGGTGGTAGATAGTAGATGTCAGGTGGTAGATTGTAAATGTCAGATGGTGTTTGTCAGACCGTAGATGTGAGGTGGTAGATAGTAGATGTCAGGTGGTAGATTGTAGATGTCAGATGATGTTTGTCAGACCGTAGATGTGAGGTGGTAGATAGTAGATGTCAGGTGGTAGATTGTAAATGTCAGATGATGTTTGTCAGACCGTAGATGTCAGGTGGTAGATAGTAGATGTCAGGTGATAGATTTTAGATGTCAGATGATGTTTGTCAGACCGTAGATGTGAGGTGGTAGATAGTAGATGTCAGGTGGTAGATAGTAGATGTCAGGTGGTAGATAGTAGATGTCAGATGGTAGATAGTAGATGTCAGGTGGTAGATAGTAGATGTCAGGTGGTAGATAGTAGATGTCAGGTGGTAGATAGTAGATGTCAGGTGGTAGATAGTAGATGTCAGGTGGTAGATGAAAAGTTGTCTGTGACAGGGCGCAGAGGTCTTTGTCGCGGAGGCATATTAAGACATAAACAGCATTTTAGGTAAACAATGTCAGCGGCTTTGCAACCCGACCTGACTGCCGAAAATGCGACGCAAAAGCAGCAATAGATAAATGCAATAAAATCTGCGTGGATTCTTGCTGCGCGAAAGCACTTTTCCTCTCAATTTTATCTGGCGCGATAAGACCGCGCTGGCACCCAATGCATTCAATTCGGTCCATTCATAATTTAATGGTGGAAAAAACTGCCAACGGGCAAAATGCCCCATAGATAGGGGGCCCCAGAGACAGGGGAAAACAAGTGCACTTGTTTCGGGCTCGTCTGCCACCGCCCGGCGCCGCCGCCAGCCCATGGGCGCGGCATCGGACGCAGCACGCAAATTGAGCGAAACGAAAGAAGAGCCAGAACCAGAAGGTCAGCGGGCGCTGCGGTAGGGAGCGGCAGGAGCCCCTGAGTGCCTTTTCTTCGCCAAAATAGACTGGGCAAAGGGGGAAATGGGAGGAGAGAGAGAGAGTGGGAGCATGAGTGAGAGGCCGAGGTCGAGCAACGGGAAATCCGGAAGAAGGCAGTCGAGAAGGGAGGAGAAGGCGGCGCGGAGAGCTAAAAGAAGATTGAGAGCTGCTTTGGATTGCTGCATTTTGAAAAAAAGTCAATCACACAACGGGGGGCTCGGGTCACGCTCGGTTGTCGGTTCTGTGTTGGTCGATTTTGTGTTGGTCAGGGATTTCGCTGCTGGCTGCTGAGAAGCTTCCATTCGGACACTGAACTGCTCTCAGAGCTTCTCTGCGTCAGGCTGCTTTTAGCTGGCTGAGGTGGCTGAGGTGGCTGAGGTAGATGAGGTGGCTGAGGTAGATGAGGTGGCTGAGGTAGATGAGGTGGCTGAGGTAGATGAGGTGGCTGAGGTAGATGAGGTGGCTGAGGTAGATGAGGTGGCTGAGGTGGCTGAGGTAGATGAGGTGGCTGAGGTAGATGAGGTGGCTGAGGTAGATGAGGTGGCTAAGGTAGATGAGGTGGCTGAGGTAGATGAGGTGGCTGCGGTAGATGAGGTGGCTGCGGTAGATGAGGTGGCTGAGGTGGCTGAGGTGGCTGAGGTAGATGAGGTGGCTGAGGTAGATGCAGTACCTGAGGTAGATGAGGTGGCTTAGGTAGATGAGGTGGCTGCGGTAGATGAGGTGGCTGAGGTAGATGAGGTGGCTGAGGTGGCTGAGGTGGCTGAGGTAGATGAGGTGGCTCAGGTGGCTGAGGTGGCTGAGGTAGATGAGGTGGCTGAGGTGGCTGAGGTGGCTGAGGTAGATGAGGTGGCTGAGGTAGATGAGGTGGCTGAGGTGGCTGAGGTGGCTGAGGTAGATGAGGTGGCTGAGGTAGATGAGGTGGCGGCGGTAGATGAGGTGGCTGAGGTAGATGCAGTACCTGAGGTAGATGCATTACCTGAGGTAGATGCAGTACCTGAGGTAGCTGCAGTACCTGAGGTAGCTGCAGTACCTTAGGTAGCTGCAGTACCTGAGGTAGATGCAGTACCTGAGGTAGATGCAGTACCTGAGGTAGATGCAGTACCTGAGGTAGATGCAGTACCTGAGGTAGATGCAGTACCTGAGGTAGATGCAGTACCTGAGGTAGATGCAGTACCTGAGGTAGATGCAGTACCTGAGGTAGATGCAGTACCTGAGGTAGATGCAGTACCTGAGGTAGATGCAGTACCTGAGGTAGATGCAGTACCTGAGGTAGATGCAGTACCTGAGGTAGATGCAGTACCTGAGGTAGATGCAGTACCTGAGGTAGATGCAGTACCTGAGGTAGATGCAGTACCTGAGGTAGATGCAGTACCTGAGGTAGATGCAGTACCTGAGGTAGATGCAGTACCTGAGGTAGATGCAGTACCTGAGGTAGATGCAGTACCTGAGGTAGATGCAGTACCTGAGGTAGATGCAGTACCTGAGGTAGATGCAGTACCTGAGGTAGATGCAGTACCTGAGGTAGATGCAGTACCTGAGGTAGATGCAGTACCTGAGGTAGATGCAGTACCTGAGGTAGATGCAGTACCTGAGGTAGATGCAGTACCTGAGGTAGATGCAGTACCTGAGGTAGATGCAGTACCTGAGGTAGATGCAGTACCTGAGGTAGATGCAGTACCTGAGGTAGATGCAGTACCTGAGGTAGATGCAGTACCTGAGGTAGATGCAGTACCTGAGGTAGATGCAGTACCTGAGGTAGATGCAGTACCTGAGGTAGATGCATTACCTGAGATTGCATCGCAGAAAACCGGACCTTAGGAGGTTAAAACTGTCCCAAAATCGCATTAGCGGCTGTGCCCAAACTACTGACTTCAAAATTCCATTCTTAATGCGTGAGAAGTCGCGCAGAGGCTGACGGGTCATTTACGATGAGGGGGGAGGCGGTGGGAATTCGCGGAATTGGCGGAGACAACGCTTTTAAGGGGCTGCTGGCAGGCAGACAGGAGGACACTTGGGAATGCGGCCATAATCTCATAAAAGCGAATGACTTGGGCAGTGGCAAGACTCGACTGACAGGGGGGGGACACCAGGAGAGAAGAAGGGGTATAAGAACAGGCAAAAAAGTCCTTGAAGGTTGCCAAAGCCGAAAGTTGCAAAATCTTTCGGCTGAAAGCGAGAAAAACTGTCGGCTGGATATGTAGATTGGGCGGCAGATTCAATTTGGCTCAACGGAGATGGGGCTCGGTTCACTGCGTTGCCGCGGCCTCAACTGCTCCTCGCATTCTCTCTCCTTTGGCTTGTCGTGTTTGTCTGGATGGCTCTGATTTGTGCGGCTTGAGCAGACAGTGGCGATTCTGTCTTGTTCTGACCCTGAGCGTGCCGCTAATAACCCATCCCCATTTCTCTGGGCACCGGCGCGGAAGCAAGGAGCTAAAGCTGATAAATACTTTGTAAGTAGAAAATGGCTTTTACGAGCTACAAGCAAGTTCGAAAACCGGAAACAGTTCTAACAAAGTTTCTTGTGAAGTGAAGTGTCTACCAAAGTTAGCTTGTGAAGTGTCTAGGTCGTGAAGTGTCTGGTTTGTGAATCGTCTGGTTTGTGAATCGTCTGGTTTGTGAATCGTCTGGTTTGTGAATCGTCTGGTTTGTGAATCGTCTGGTTTGTGAATCGTCTGGTTTGTGAATCGTCTGGTTTGTGAATCGTCTGGTTTGTGAATCGTCTGGTTTGTGAATCGTCTGGTTTGTGAATCGTCTGGTTTGTGAATCGTCTGGTTTGTGAATCGTCTGGTTTGTGAATCGTCTGGTTTGTGAATCGTCTGGTTTGTGAATCGTCTGGTTTGTGAATCGTCTGGTTTGTGAATCGTCTGGTTTGTGAATCGTCTGGTTTGTGAATCGTCTGGTTTGTGAATCGTCTGGTTTGTGAAACGTCTGGTTTGTGAATCGTCTGGTTTGTGAATCGTCTGGTTTGTGAATCGTCTGGTTTGTGAATCGTCTGGTTTGTGAATCGTCTGGTTTGTGAAGTGTATAGTTTGTGAAGCTATTGAGATAGCTCATTCTTTGTCACCTCGACCCACCTTCCAGACGATGAGCCGGCAGCGGTGGCAATCAACATGCTCATAAAAAATTTGGGACCCATCGATGAAGAGAATATGGTGAGTTTATGGTGAGCACTGTTAGCAACGATAAATTAACAGGGTTGCGGGTTGAAGGATGCTAATAGTGTCTAAAGTCCAGACGGACCTATGCATATTCAATAGTTTTATATTATTACAACTGGGAAAGCTGAGAAAGCAACTGCTTTTAATTTGGGATTGGAAATGTTAGAAGAAATCTACAAAGAAATAAGAATAGGTAGAAATTTGCTTGGCTTATACTAAATTATAGATTAAACTGAACTAGAACCAGTAAGTGAGGCGCAACCATGGTTTTATTCACCCGTGGGCGCAGTACTCGTATATTTGTAAGACTTAATAGGGGTGAGTTGGGTGCTGATAGGAAATTGGGTGAAGTTCGTGACAGAGAAAATATAAAATTGGTCAAATTGAAGAGCCAATCAGAAGGCAGCGAGGGAGAGAGAGATAAGAACAACAAGCGAACTAGAGGGAGAGAAAACGCAGACGAGGGGTTGGAGGGCGCGACTGAGGAAAGAGATCAGATTGAAGGCCACAGGGAGAGAGATAAAAATAACAAGACTGAACTAGCAGAAAGGGGGAAAACAGAATAAACATTCGAGGGGGTGAAGTTCACGACTGAGGAAAGAGGTCAAGTTTAAGAGCCAATCAGAAGGCAGCGAGGGAGAGAGAGATAAGAACAACAAGCGAACTAGAGGGAGAGAAAACGCAGACGAGGGGTTGGAGGGCGCGACTGAGGAAGAGATCAGATTGAAGAGCCAATCAGAAGGCCGCGAGGGAAAGAGATAAGAATAACAAGACCACGAGACAGGAGAGAAACAGAGTATAGAGACCAAAGGCAAATCAAATGAAAAAATGACTAAGAAAGCCGCGACAATGTCAATTAATTAATACAAGTACTTTAAAATTATCATACTATACTCAGCAACAGCTAACCCCCCCCCCCAACTCACGCTGTCACGCGGCACAAAAATGAATGTCTTTAATGGCTAGTTTTAGTATCGTGTGTAGGAACCGCGAGCATACAAAAGTGCGGTCACTCGGCGAGTCGGCGTGGCATCCTGATCACCAGCCGGTTGATGAACTTTAGGGCAGCTGCTGCCATCCATTCAGAACCGCCTGTCCCAGACATGCTCGATGGAGTTCATGTCTGGAGACTTTGACGGCCAGTTCAATGTGCGAATGCCATTGCAACATGGTTTACATTGATGGGGGTTAGTTTTCGCTGAGTATTAACCATTTTATGATACGGGCAACTGTAATTTATTATGCTGTACGACTCTCTGCCGTATTGACTGACAGCTAAGCTAATCCACTGCCATAAAAATTTTAGCTTGATAATCGATTAAATAAGATCGTCTTGACCCGTAGAAACCACCGACTAAGCCATACTAAGCAATCGATTGAGCAGGTAGATTCGCATCAAAACATAAATCCGCGGCAACTTCCAGATGTACGCCATGGAAATCTACTTCCGCCAGTCCTGGGTGGATAATCGGCTCCGGTTCGACGCGGATTTTGTCAACCAGGACGAAATCAAAGTTAGCATTAGTACGCTAGACAAGATCTGGCGGCCGGACACGTACTTTTTCAATGGCAAGGGCTCCAAGCTGCACGTGATTACCACGCCAAACAAGCTGCTAAGGATTCAGGCGGATGGCACCGTGTTCTTCTCTATGCGGTAGGCTTGCTAATTGCTATTTATTGGCATCGGGTGGAGAGGGTTGAAATGAATGACTTTACTACTATGTACATTCAGTGATGTACATTACCAAGATTCAAGAAAGGTTAAGGGCAGAAGGGATGTATGTATATTTATGCCGGGGGAAAGGAAAGAAAGGAAGCGGGGAATTGAGACTTCACAATGTACATCAATATTCTCTACACAATATAGAGCAGGGATTTGGCAAAACATTTTTCCTCAAGGGCCAGATGAGCGAGTTAAAGAAATGAGAGGGAATAGATGAGACATGAGAGAGAGAGAAGAGATAAGAAAGAAGACAAGAGGAGAAGAGGGAAGAGATGAGAGAAGGGAGAGAGGGAGGAGAAGAAGGGAAAGAGGAGAGAGGAGAGTGGGTAGAGAGGAGAAAGGGGAGAGAAGAGGGGAGAGAGCAGAGAGGAGAGGGGAGAGAAGAGACACAAACCTTGGGCGGGTCAGATTGCTATTGTGAAGATTCAAAGGATCCGAGGGCCGGATAGAGAGGCTTGACGGGCCGCATGTGGCCCACAGGCCGGAGTTTCCCAACCCCTGATCCAGAGAATGGAGAACTACAGGAATCCTTACCAAATTCGACTTAAGCAATTTTTTTTGGCTTTAGCACACTTGATATTTACACGGAGTCAGATACAAGGGTTGCAGTTTTAAAACAAAAATGAAATCAAAACGAGAACTCTGATCCTAAAAAATCCGACTGTTACAATTATTTAAAAAACTCTTAAATTCAGTGTTTCAACAAAGGAATGGAAAGATCATGAGCACACACTGCAACTCACTTGAAGCCTCAATATCCCAAGTAGATTGATTACTGAACCCACGAAAACTCAACCAAACAGTTTGCAGTTTGCTGTGCCTCACCCTGCGGTCTCTGCAATGCTATTAACTTCCGATCTGACCTGGGGGGGGGGGGGGGTAACTCTTGACAATAAATTTATAGCAGCTTTTGGCCTTGATTGTCATGCAGTGTGATTTTTAACGCCACACCTTCGTATAATGAACCGAACAGCTAAGTTTGGGGTAAAAAAGGAACGATTGAAAATGATTGATGGTGTCTAATAAACCAAACACCACCTCTCAGCCGCTGCCTCCCTCACGGAACGCAAACCTTTGCAGACTGACGATCAAGGCCGTCTGCTTCATGGACTTCAGAAAATTCCCAGTCGACAAGCAGGCCTGCCCGCTGCTCATTGGCAGTTGTGAGTCAATGCGTCGCTTCCCATTTGTCTATTGACGCATTTTGCAAACTATCTACTATATTCAGTAGCAAGATCAGGTCATAAGTTTTTATCAGAAAAATCTGATTATTTAAAGTCACGATCACAGTTGCAGACAGGGGGTTACAACCACAATTACTGTTACAGTACCACAGACAGAGCTGTTAGAGTCACAAACAAGGGATTGTTACAGTTACAGAGTTGTTAGAGTCACAGACAGGACTGCTACAGACAGGAATTACAGTCACAATACCCCTTAGACAAGAGAATCACAGGAAACCTTTACAAAAGGTTCCCTACCGAACCAACTCCGTAGAAATTCCGAACACAGAGTGTATTTTCACAGAGTTCTAATTACACTACTTACAGTACTACGAGTATACCGAGAACCGTGAAAAAAAGGCATTATAAAAAACGATTCCAGACGCGTACGACTCTAAAAACCTGGTCTACGTGTGGTGGGAAGAGGCCAAGTCCAAGTCGGCGCTGCACCAGATCCCGGCCAATGTGATCAACTCTACTAGCAAGAATCTTGGCGTTGAGGTCACCGCCATGGCTCAGTTCTTGTTCCGGCCTGAGGGGGTGGCTTTCTCGCACGAACTGTCCAAGCTTGGAAGCGGTAGATACCGGATTTGCATTACATACCGGATTTGCATTACATATCGGTTGCATTACATGTCGGATGCATTACATATCGGATGCATTACATATCGGATGCAATACATATCGGATGCATTACATATCGCATGCATTACATATCGGATGCATTACATATCGCATGCATTACATATCGGATGCATTACATATCGCATGCATTACATATCGCATGCATTACATGTCGGATGCATTACATGTCGCATACATTACATATCGCATGTATTATTACATATCGCATACATTACATATCGGATGCATTACATATCGGATGCATTACATATCGGATGCATTACATATCGGATGCATTACATATCGGATGCATTACATATCGGATGCATTACATATCGCATGCATTACATATCGCATGCGTTACATATCGGATGCATTACATATCGGATGCATTACATATCGCATGCATTACATATCGGATGCATTACATATCGGATGCATTACATATCGCATGCATTACATATCGGATGCATTACATATCGCATGCATTACATATCGCATGCATTACATATCGCATGCATTACATGTCGGATGCATTACATGTCGCATACATTACATATCGCATGTATTATTACATATCGCATACATTACATATCGGATGCATTACATATCGGATGCATTACATATCGGATGCATTACATATCGGATGCATTACATATCGGATGCATTACATATCGGATGCATTACATATCGCATGCATTACATATCGCATGCATTACATATCGGATGCATTACATATCGGATGCATTACATATCGCATGCATTACATATCGGATGCATTACATATCGCATACATTACATATCGGATGCATTACATATCGGATGCATTACATTTCGCATACATTACATATCGGATGCATTACATATCGGATGCATTACATATCGGATGCATTACATATCGGATGCATTACATATCGGATTCATTACATTAAAAAAATTAAAAAGTCTAGAAGTCGTTGCACTACACCTAGATACGAGTTAGCTGCAACATCATGTACACAAAACTTTACAGAAACTCGGGACGTGCTCAGCCTGACAATTCCTCTGGAGCGGATGATCGGTTATTACCTGCTGCAGATCTACCTGCCCTCCTACATGACTGTCAGCATGTCCTGGGTCACCTTTTGGATTAATAGAGAGGCCACGCCAGGCAGGGTTACTCTCGGTGAGAACTTCTCAACTTATTAACTGTCTGGTCTCTTCTGTGCTCAAAATCCGTCTATTGGTTTCTAGTCTTCTCCTGAAGGATCTCACCTCTCTGTCCAGTACTACAATATCCTCTTCCATTCACTGTCTTCTTTCTTCTCTCAACTATCGCCCACCCTTCCTTCTCTACTGTCTCATACTACCCCTTCTCTACCATTTCATACTCTCCCTTCTCTACCATTTCATACTCCCCCTTCTCTACCATTTCATTCTCTCCCTTATCTACCGTTTTATACTCTCCCTTATCTACCATTTCATTCTCTCCCTTATCTACCGTTTTATACTCTCCCTTATCTACCGTCTCATACTCTCGCTCATCTACCGTATCATACTCTCCCTTATCTACCCTCTCATACTATCCCTTATCTACCCTCTCATACTCTCCCTTATCTACCGTTTTATACTCTCCCTTATCTACCGTCTCATACTCTCGCTCATCTACCGTATCATACTCTCCCTTATCTACCCTCTCATACTCTCCCTTATCTACCGTCTCATACTCTCCCTTATCTACCCTCTCATACTCTCCCTTATCTACCGTCTCATACTCTCCCTTATCTACCCTCTCATACTCTCCCTTATCTACCCTCTCATACTCTCCCTTATCTACCCTCTCATACTCTCCCTTATCTACCGTCTCATACTCTCCCTTATCTACCCTCTCATACTCTCCCTTATCTACCGTCTCATACTCTCCCTTATCTACCCTCTCATACTCTCCTTATCTACCCTGTCATACTCTCCCTTATCTACCGTTTTATACTCTCCCTTATCTACCGTCTCATACTCTCGCTCATCTACCGTATCATACTCTCCCTTATCTACCATCTCATACTCTCCCTTATCTACCCTCTCATACTCTCCCTTATCTACCGTCTCATACTCTCCCTTATCTACCGTCTTATACTCTCCCTTATCTACCGTCTCATACTCTCCCTTATCTACCGTCTCATACTCTCCCTTATCTACCCTCTCATACTCTCCCTTATCTACCGTTTTATACTCTCCCTCATCTACCGTCTCATACTCTCCCTTATCTACCCTCTCATACTCTCCCTTATCTACCGTTTTATACTCTCCCTTATCTACCCTCTCATACTCTCCCTTATCTACCGTCTCATACTCTCCCTTATCTACCGTCTTATACTCTCCCTTATCTACCGTCTCATACTCTCCCTTATCTACCGTCTCATATTCTCCCTTCTCTACCATCTCTCATTCTCCCTTCACTACCATCTCATACTCTCCCTTCTCTACCATCTCTCATTCTCCCTTCACTACCATCTCATACTCTCCCTTCTCTACCGTCTCATACTCTCCCTTATCTACCCTCTCATACTCTCCCTTATCTACCCTCTCATACTCTCCCTTATCTACCGTCTCATACTCTCCCTTATCTACCTCTCATACTCTCCCTTATCTACCCTGTCATACTCTCCCTTATCTACCGTTTTATACTCTCCCTTATCTACCGTCTCATACTCTCGCTCATCTACCGTATCATACTCTCCCTTATCTACCCTCTCATACTCTCCCTTATCTACCCTCTCATACTCTCCCTTATCTACCGTTTTATACTCTCCCTTATCTACCGTCTCATACTCTCCCTTATCTACCCTCTCATACTCTCCCTTATCTACCGTCTCATACTCTCCCTTATCTACCGTTCATACTCTCCCTCATCTACCGTCTCATACTCTCCCTTATCTACCCTCTCATACTCTCCCTTATCTACCGTCTCATACTCTCCCTTATCTACCGTCTCATACTCTCCCTTATCTACCGTCTCATACTCTCCCTTATCTACCGTCTCATACTCTCCCTTATCTACCTCTCATACTCTCCCTTATCTACCGTCTCATATCTCCCTTCTCTACCGTCTCATACTCTCCCTTATCTACCATCTCATACTCTCCCTTCTCTACCGTCTTATACTCTCCCTTATCTACCGTCTCATACTCTCCCTTATCTACCGTCTCATACTCTCCTTATCTACCGTCTCATATCTCCCTTCTCTACCATCTCTCATTCTCCCTTCACTACCATCTCATACTCTCCCTTCTCTACCGTCTCATACTCTCCCTTATCTACCGTCTCATACTCTCCCTTCTCTACCGTCTCTCAGTCTCCATTCACTACCATCTCAAAGTTTCCCTTCTCTACTGTCTCCTACTCTATCGTTCTCTTTTCCCTCTTTCAAATTGAATTTTCCAAGTGTGTAAGCCTGAAAAATCAATATTGCGCCGCGGCCCGTCCCAGGCATAACCACACTGCTAACGAGCGTCACCATCACCCTCACGGGTCGCATCGGCATCCCCAAGGTGCCCTACGCCACGCTCTGGACGTCTTCCTGTTGATCTGCTTCTTCTTTGTGTTCTCGGCTCTGCTGGAGTACGCGGGCGTGAATACTTCACAAGACCGGCAACCTGGAGATTCCGAAACGGGCTTTGCCGCCTCCTCCGGTGGGTGTTTTTTCCTCAGATTTTTCATATCGCACTACTGGCTTCGGGTAGTAGCCTGATTAGGGCGTTTTACTGTTCAAGATTGACTTTTCTCTATCACACAAGAATTAGTCAATGAAATGCGATCAAATAGGATGAGTAGAACTGGATGACTGGACCGGATCAGGATCAATAGGAGGGGATCAGAATCGATAGAATGGGATCAGGATCAATAGGATGGAATCAGGATCAATAGGATGGAATCAGGATCAATAGGATGGAATCAGGATCAATAGGATGGAATCAGGATCATAGGATGGAATCAGGATCGATAGAATGGGATCAGGATCTATAGAAGGGGATCAGAATCGATAGAATGGGATCAGGAATCAATAGGATGGAATCAGGATCGATAGAATGGGATCAGGATCTATAGAAGGGGTCAGGATCGATAGAAATGGGATAAGGATCTATAGGATGGGATCAGGATCTATAGGATGAAATCAGGATCGATAGAATGGGATCAGGATCAATAGAAGGGATCAGGATCAATAGGATTGGATCAGGATCAATGGGATGGAATCAGGATCAATAGGATGGAATCAGAATCGATAGAATGGGATCAGGATCTATAGAAGGGGATCAGGATCGATAAAATGGGATCAGGATCAATAGGATTGGATCAGGATCTATAGGATGGAATCAGGATCGATAGAATGGGATCAGGATCTATAGGATGGGATCAGGATCTATAGATGGAATCAGGATCGATAGAATGAGATCAGGGATCGATAGAATGGGATCATGATCTATAGAAGGGGATCAGGATCAATAGGATGGAATCAGGATCAAAGGATGGAATCAGGATCGATAGAATGGGATCATGATCTATAGAAGGGGATCAGGATCAATAGGATGGATCAGGATCAATAGGATGGAATCAGGATCGATAGAAATGGGATCAGGATCTATAGAAGGGGATCAGGATCGATAGAATGGATCAGGATCGATGGATGGAATCAGGGTATATAGGATGAATCAGGATCGATAGAATGGGATCAGGATCTATAGAAGGGGATCAGGATCAATAGGATGGGATCAGGATCAATAGGATGGAATCAGGATCAATAGGATGGAATCAGAATCGATAGAATGGGATCAGGATCTATAGAAGGGATCAGGATCGATAGAATGGGATCAGATCAATAGGATTGGATCAGGATCTATAGGATGGAATCAGGATCTATAGGATGAAATCAGGATCGATAGAATAGGATCAGGATCAATAGAAGGGAATCAGGATCAATAGGATGGAATCAGGATCGATAGAATGGGATCAGGATCGATAGGATGGGATCAGGATCTATAGGATGGGATCAGGATCAATAGGATGGGATCAGGATCGATAGATGGGATCAGGATCTATAGAAGGGGATCAGGATCGATAGAATGGGATAAGGATCTATAGGATGGGTCAGGATCTATAGGATGAAATCAGGATCGATAGAATGGGATCAGGATCAATAGAAGGGGATCAGGATCAATAGGATTGGATCAGATCAATGGGATGGAATAGGATCAATATAGGATGGAATCAGAACCGATAGAATGGGATCAGGATCTATAGAAGGGGATCAGGATCGATA
>NIVC01001359.1:0-78623 GCA_002269645.1 Macrostomum lignano
GCTACTCTCAGCATCTCTAACTAGCCCTGTCGCTGTCAATATATAGAATTAAATGGAGAGCTTAGAAATGACACTCAATGGGGCTGATATACACAGGTGCAGGTGCAAGATGACGCAGAGCCCGCTACTCTCAGCATCTTAACTAGCCCTGTCGCTGTCAATATATAGAATTAAATGGAGAGCTTAGAAATGACACTCATGGGGCTGATATACACAGGTGCAAAGATGACGCAGAGCCCGCTACTCTCAGCATCTCTAACTAGCCCTGTCGCTGTCAATATATAGAATTAAATGGAGAGCTTAGAAATGACACTCAATGGGGCTGATATACACAGGTGCAAAGATGACGCAGAGCCCGCTACACTCAGCATCTCTAACTAGCCCTGTCGCTGTCAATATAGAATTAAATGGAGAGCTTAGAAATGACACTCAATGGGGCTGATATACACAGGTGCAAAGATGACGCAGAGCCCGCTACTCTCAGCATCTCTAACTAGCCCTGTCGCTGTCAATATATAGAATTAAATGGAGAGCTTAAATGACACTCAATGGGCTGATATACACAGGTGCAAAGATGACGCAGAGCCCGCTACTCTCAGCATCTCTAACTAGCCCTGTCGCTGTCAATATATAGAATTAAATGGAGAGCTTAGAAATGACACTCAATGGGGCTGATATACACAGGTGCAAAGATGACGCAGAGCCCGCTACTCTCAGCATCTCTAACTAGCCCTGTCGCTGTCAATATATAGAATTAAATGGAGAGCTTAGAAATGACACTCAATGGGGCTGATATACACAGGTGCAAAGATGACGCAGAGCCCGCTACTCTCAGCATCTCTAACTAGCCCTGTCGCTGTCAATATATAGAATTAAATGGAGAGCTTAGAAATGACACTCAATGGGGCTGATATACACAGGTGCAAAGATGACGCAGAGCCCGCTACTCTCAGCATCTCTAACTAGCCCTGTCGCTGTCAATATATAGAATTAAATGGAGAGCTTAGAAATGACACTCAATGGGGCTGATATACACAGGTGCAAAGATGACGCAGAGCCCGCTACTCTCAGCATCTCTAACTAGCCCTGTCGCTGTCAATATATAGAATTAAATGGAGAGCTTAGAAATGACACTCAATGGGGCTGATATACACAGGTGCAAAGATGACGCAGAGCCCGCTACTCTCAGCATCTCTAACTAGCCCTGTCGCTGTCAATATATAGAATTAAATGGAGAGCTTAGAAATGACACTCAATGGGGCTGATATACACAGGTGCAAAGATGACGCAGAGCCCGCTACTCTCAGCATCTCTAACTAGCCCTGTCGCTGTCAATATATAGAATTAAATGGAGAGCTTAGAAATGACACTCAATGGGGCTGATATACACAGGTGCAAAGATGACGCAGAGCCCGCTACTCTCAGCATCTCTAACTAGCCCTGTCGCTGTCAATATATAGAATTAAATGGAGAGCTTAGAAATGACACTCAATGGGGCTGATATACACAGGTGCAAAGATGACGCAGAGCCCGCTACTCTCAGCATCTCTAACTAGCCCTGTCGCTGTCAATATATAGAATTAAATGGAGAGCTTAGAAATGACACTCAATGGGGCTGATATACACAGGTGCAAAGATGACGCAGAGCCCGCTACTCTCAGCATCTCTAACTAGCCCTGTCGCTGTCAATATATAGAATTAAATGGAGAGCTTAGAAATGACACTCAATGGGGCTGATATACACAGGTGCAAAGATGACGCAGAGCCCGCTACTCTCAGCATCTCTAACTAGCCCTGTCGCTGTCAATATATAGAATTAAATGGAGAGCTTAGAAATGACACTCAATGGGGCTGATATACACAGGTGCAAAGATGACGCAGAGCCCGCTACTCTCAGCATCTCTAACTAGCCCTGTCGCTGTCAATATATAGAATTAAATGGAGAGCTTAGAAATGACACTCAATGGGGCTGATATACACAGGTGCAAAGATGACGCAGAGCCCGCTACTCTCAGCATCTCTAACTAGCCCTGTCGCTGTCAATATATAGAATTAAATGGAGAGCTTAGAAATGACACTCAATGGGGCTGATATACACAGGTGCAAAGATGACGCAGAGCCCGCTACTCTCAGCATCTCTAACTAGCCCTGTCGCTGTCAATATATAGAATTAAATGGAGAGCTTAGAAATGACACTCAATGGGGCTGATATACACAGGTGCAAAGATGACGCAGAGCCCGCTACTCTCAGCATCTCTAACTAGCCCTGTCGCTGTCAATATATAGAATTAAATGGAGAGCTTAGAAATGACACTCAATGGGGCTGATATACACAGGTGCAAAGATGACGCAGAGCCCGCTACTCTCAGCATCTCTAACTAGCCCTGTCGCTGTCAATATATAGAATTAAATGGAGAGCTTAGAAATGACACTCAATGGGGCTGATATACACAGGTGCAAAGATGACGCAGAGCCCGCTACTCTCAGCATCTCTAACTAGCCCTGTCGCTGTCAATATATAGAATTAAATGGAGAGCTTAGAAATGACACTCAATGGGGCTGATATACACAGGTGCAAAGATGACGCAGAGCCCGCTACTCTCAGCATCTCTAACTAGCCCTGTCGCTGTCAATATATAGAATTAAATGGAGAGCTTAGAAATGACACTCAATGGGGCTGATATACACAGGTGCAAAGATGACGCAGAGCCCGCTACTCTCAGCATCTCTAACTAGCCCTGTCGCTGTCAATATATAGAATTAAATGGAGAGCTTAGAAATGACACTCAATGGGGCTGATATACACAGGTGCAAAGATGACGCAGAGCCCGCTACTCTCAGCATCTCTAACTAGCCCTGTCGCTGTCAATATATAGAATTAAATGGAGAGCTTAGAAATGACACTCAATGGGGCTGATATACACAGGTGCAAAGATGACGCAGAGCCCGCTACTCTCAGCATCTCTAACTAGCCCTGTCGCTGTCAATATATAGAATTAAATGGAGAGCTTAGAAATGACACTCAATGGGGCTGATATACACAGGTGCAAAGATGACGCAGAGCCCGCTACTCTCAGCATCTCTAACTAGCCCTGTCGCTGTCAATATATAGAATTAAATGGAGAGCTTAGAAATGACACTCAATGGGGCTGATATACACAGGTGCAAAGATGACGCAGAGCCCGCTACTCTCAGCATCTCTAACTAGCCCTGTCGCTGTCAATATATAGAATTAAATGGAGAGCTTAGAAATGACACTCAATGGGGCTGATATACACAGGTGCAAAGATGACGCAGAGCCCGCTACTCTCAGCATCTCTAACTAGCCCTGTCGCTGTCAATATATAGAATTAAATGGAGAGCTTAGAAATGACACTCAATGGGGCTGATATACACAGGTGCAAAGATGACGCAGAGCCCGCTACTCTCAGCATCTCTAACTAGCCCTGTCGCTGTCAATATATAGAATTAAATGGAGAGCTTAGAAATGACACTCAATGGGGCTGATATACACAGGTGCAAAGATGACGCAGAGCCCGCTACTCTCAGCATCTCTAACTAGCCCTGTCGCTGTCAATATATAGAATTAAATGGAGAGCTTAGAAATGACACTCAATGGGGCTGATATACACAGGTGCAAAGATGACGCAGAGCCCGCTACTCTCAGCATCTCTAACTAGCCCTGTCGCTGTCAATATATAGAATTAAATGGAGAGCTTAGAAATGACACTCAATGGGGCTGATATACACAGGTGCAAAGATGACGCAGAGCCCGCTACTCTCAGCATCTCTAACTAGCCCTGTCGCTGTCAATATATAGAATTAAATGGAGAGCTTAGAAATGACACTCAATGGGGCTGATATACACAGGTGCAAAGATGACGCAGAGCCCGCTACTCTCAGCATCTCTAACTAGCCCTGTCGCTGTCAATATATAGAATTAAATGGAGAGCTTAGAAATGACACTCAATGGGGCTGATATACACAGGTGCAAAGATGACGCAGAGCCCGCTACTCTCAGCATCTCTAACTAGCCCTGTCGCTGTCAATATATAGAATTAAATGGAGAGCTTAGAAATGACACTCAATGGGGCTGATATACACAGGTGCAAAGATGACGCAGAGCCCGCTACTCTCAGCATCTCTAACTAGCCCTGTCGCTGTCAATATATAGAATTAAATGGAGAGCTTAGAAATGACACTCAATGGGGCTGATATACACAGGTGCAAAGATGACGCAGAGCCCGCTACTCTCAGCATCTCTAACTAGCCCTGTCGCTGTCAATATATAGAATTAAATGGAGAGCTTAGAAATGACACTCAATGGGGCTGATATACACAGGTGCAAAGATGACGCAGAGCCCGCTACTCTCAGCATCTCTAACTAGCCCTGTCGCTGTCAATATATAGAATTAAATGGAGAGCTTAGAAATGACACTCAATGGGGCTGATATACACAGGTGCAAAGATGACGCAGAGCCCGCTACTCTCAGCATCTCTAACTAGCCCTGTCGCTGTCAATATATAGAATTAAATGGAGAGCTTAGAAATGACACTCAATGGGGCTGATATACACAGGTGCAAAGATGACGCAGAGCCCGCTACTCTCAGCATCTCTAACTAGCCCTGTCGCTGTCAATATATAGAATTAAATGGAGAGCTTAGAAATGACACTCAATGGGGCTGATATACACAGGTGCAAAGATGACGCAGAGCCCGCTACTCTCAGCATCTCTAACTAGCCCTGTCGCTGTCAATATATAGAATTAAATGGAGAGCTTAGAAATGACACTCAATGGGGCTGATATACACAGGTGCAAAGATGACGCAGAGCCCGCTACTCTCAGCATCTCTAACTAGCCCTGTCGCTGTCAATATATAGAATTAAATGGAGAGCTTAGAAATGACACTCAATGGGGCTGATATACACAGGTGCAAAGATGACGCAGAGCCCGCTACTCTCAGCATCTCTAACTAGCCCTGTCGCTGTCAATATATAGAATTAAATGGAGAGCTTAGAAATGACACTCAATGGGGCTGATATACACAGGTGCAAAGATGACGCAGAGCCCGCTACTCTCAGCATCTCTAACTAGCCCTGTCGCTGTCAATATATAGAATTAAATGGAGAGCTTAGAAATGACACTCAATGGGGCTGATATACACAGGTGCAAAGATGACGCAGAGCCCGCTACTCTCAGCATCTCTAACTAGCCCTGTCGCTGTCAATATATAGAATTAAATGGAGAGCTTAGAAATGACACTCAATGGGGCTGATATACACAGGTGCAAAGATGACGCAGAGCCCGCTACTCTCAGCATCTCTAACTAGCCCTGTCGCTGTCAATATATAGAATTAAATGGAGAGCTTAGAAATGACACTCAATGGGGCTGATATACACAGGTGCAAAGATGACGCAGAGCCCGCTACTCTCAGCATCTCTAACTAGCCCTGTCGCTGTCAATATATAGAATTAAATGGAGAGCTTAGAAATGACACTCAATGGGGCTGATATACACAGGTGCAAAGATGACGCAGAGCCCGCTACTCTCAGCATCTCTAACTAGCCCTGTCGCTGTCAATATATAGAATTAAATGGAGAGCTTAGAAATGACACTCAATGGGGCTGATATACACAGGTGCAAAGATGACGCAGAGCCCGCTACTCTCAGCATCTCTAACTAGCCCTGTCGCTGTCAATATATAGAATTAAATGGAGAGCTTAGAAATGACACTCAATGGGGCTGATATACACAGGTGCAAAGATGACGCAGAGCCCGCTACTCTCAGCATCTCTAACTAGCCCTGTCGCTGTCAATATATAGAATTAAATGGAGAGCTTAGAAATGACACTCAATGGGGCTGATATACACAGGTGCAAAGATGACGCAGAGCCCGCTACTCTCAGCATCTCTAACTAGCCCTGTCGCTGTCAATATATAGAATTAAATGGAGAGCTTAGAAATGACACTCAATGGGGCTGATATACACAGGTGCAAAGATGACGCAGAGCCCGCTACTCTCAGCATCTCTAACTAGCCCTGTCGCTGTCAATATATAGAATTAAATGGAGAGCTTAGAAATGACACTCAATGGGGCTGATATACACAGGTGCAAAGATGACGCAGAGCCCGCTACTCTCAGCATCTCTAACTAGCCCTGTCGCTGTCAATATATAGAATTAAATGGAGAGCTTAGAAATGACACTCAATGGGGCTGATATACACAGGTGCAAAGATGACGCAGAGCCCGCTACTCTCAGCATCTCTAACTAGCCCTGTCGCTGTCAATATATAGAATTAAATGGAGAGCTTAGAAATGACACTCAATGGGGCTGATATACACAGGTGCAAAGATGACGCAGAGCCCGCTACTCTCAGCATCTCTAACTAGCCCTGTCGCTGTCAATATATAGAATTAAATGGAGAGCTTAGAAATGACACTCAATGGGGCTGATATACACAGGTGCAAAGATGACGCAGAGCCCGCTACTCTCAGCATCTCTAACTAGCCCTGTCGCTGTCAATATATAGAATTAAATGGAGAGCTTAGAAATGACACTCAATGGGGCTGATATACACAGGTGCAAAGATGACGCAGAGCCCGCTACTCTCAGCATCTCTAACTAGCCCTGTCGCTGTCAATATATAGAATTAAATGGAGAGCTTAGAAATGACACTCAATGGGGCTGATATACACAGGTGCAAAGATGACGCAGAGCCCGCTACTCTCAGCATCTCTAACTAGCCCTGTCGCTGTCAATATATAGAATTAAATGGAGAGCTTAGAAATGACACTCAATGGGGCTGATATACACAGGTGCAAAGATGACGCAGAGCCCGCTACTCTCAGCATCTCTAACTAGCCCTGTCGCTGTCAATATATAGAATTAAATGGAGAGCTTAGAAATGACACTCAATGGGGCTGATATACACAGGTGCAAAGATGACGCAGAGCCCGCTACTCTCAGCATCTCTAACTAGCCCTGTCGCTGTCAATATATAGAATTAAATGGAGAGCTTAGAAATGACACTCAATGGGGCTGATATACACAGGTGCAAAGATGACGCAGAGCCCGCTACTCTCAGCATCTCTAACTAGCCCTGTCGCTGTCAATATATAGAATTAAATGGAGAGCTTAGAAATGACACTCAATGGGGCTGATATACACAGGTGCAAAGATGACGCAGAGCCCGCTACTCTCAGCATCTCTAACTAGCCCTGTCGCTGTCAATATATAGAATTAAATGGAGAGCTTAGAAATGACACTCAATGGGGCTGATATACACAGGTGCAAAGATGACGCAGAGCCCGCTACTCTCAGCATCTCTAACTAGCCCTGTCGCTGTCAATATATAGAATTAAATGGAGAGCTTAGAAATGACACTCAATGGGGCTGATATACACAGGTGCAAAGATGACGCAGAGCCCGCTACTCTCAGCATCTCTAACTAGCCCTGTCGCTGTCAATATATAGAATTAAATGGAGAGCTTAGAAATGACACTCAATGGGGCTGATATACACAGGTGCAAAGATGACGCAGAGCCCGCTACTCTCAGCATCTCTAACTAGCCCTGTCGCTGTCAATATATAGAATTAAATGGAGAGCTTAGAAATGACACTCAATGGGGCTGATATACACAGGTGCAAAGATGACGCAGAGCCCGCTACTCTCAGCATCTCTAACTAGCCCTGTCGCTGTCAATATATAGAATTAAATGGAGAGCTTAGAAATGACACTCAATGGGGCTGATATACACAGGTGCAAAGATGACGCAGAGCCCGCTACTCTCAGCATCTCTAACTAGCCCTGTCGCTGTCAATATATAGAATTAAATGGAGAGCTTAGAAATGACACTCAATGGGGCTGATATACACAGGTGCAAAGATGACGCAGAGCCCGCTACTCTCAGCATCTCTAACTAGCCCTGTCGCTGTCAATATATAGAATTAAATGGAGAGCTTAGAAATGACACTCAATGGGGCTGATATACACAGGTGCAAAGATGACGCAGAGCCCGCTACACTCAGCATCTCTAACTAGCCCTGTCGCTGTCAATATATAGAATTAAATGGAGAGCTTAGAAATGACACTCAATGGGGCTGATATACACAGGTGCAAAGATGACGCAGAGCCCGCTACTCTCAGCATCTCTAACTAGCCCTGTCGCTGTCAATATATAGAATTAAATGGAGAGCTTAGAAATGACACTCAATGGGGCTGATATACACAGGTGCAAAGATGACGCAGAGCCCGCTACTCTCAGCATCTCTAACTAGCCCTGTCGCTGTCAATATATAGAATTAAATGGAGAGCTTAGAAATGACACTCAATGGGGCTGATATACACAGGTGCAAAGATGACGCAGAGCCCGCTACTCTCAGCATCTCTAACTAGCCCTGTCGCTGTCAATATATAGAATTAAATGGAGAGCTTAGAAATGACACTCAATGGGGCTGATATACACAGGTGCAAAGATGACGCAGAGCCCGCTACTCTCAGCATCTCTAACTAGCCCTGTCGCTGTCAATATATAGAATTAAATGGAGAGCTTAGAAATGACACTCAATGGGGCTGATATACGCAGGTGCAAATATTGTTATTTACATAGTTATTTGAATAACTATAACTTCAAATAGTTTTTCGAAGGATTGTAGTTTTGTCTCTTGAAGTCTAATATGTGTCTTTGTTTTTCTCCTTAAAGTAGTGTATCTGATTTTAGCTTTATTTTTGTTGGGATAGGGAAAATCTTGTGTTGTTTTATTGGTTTAAGTTTCGTCATTTTTTATATGGGGTATATTTAGAATATATCCTTTTTTGAAACGGTAATTTTTTGCGCGTCATTTTTAGTTACTTAGAGGATATATTCGATTGTGTCATTTCTACATTCTGCGTCATCCAAACGCCCCTGTGAAAGCCGAAATGGGCCTGTTTGCCTACTTGGAGGGTCACGAGTATCGCATGTTTTCCACTTATGACGTGCACACCTACGCTTCCTGGGCGTTTTTGGAGAATTTCCCCAAATTGCAGATCGCTATCCAGTACGATTTTGGTAAGTATTCTGTTTTATAGTTAGTCAGTTAGTTAGTTAGTTAGTTAGTTAGTTAGTTAGTTAGTTAGTTAGTTAGTTAGTTAGTTAGTTAGTTAGTTAGTTAGTTAGTCAGTTAGCTAGTTAGTCAGTCAGTCAGTCAGTTAGTTAGTCAGTTAGTTGTTAGTTAGTTAGTAAGTGAGTTAATTATTATATTAAAGCAGTATAAAGCTTAAACACGAGTATTATTCAGCGGCCTCGACTTGCTTAAAACGGTTCTTTTTGTAACACTTCATTTCAGCCAAAGCGGCGGTGGATGAAGACCAGACCAAAGTGCACTGGCTGGTTACTAATGTTCGAACCGGACGGAATCAGCGCATGTGTCTGCCTCACGATTTAGGCGATCCAGGTTGGGACCATTTTTTCTAAAATCCCAGCTTAGCGGGATTTTATTCCCGAATCCACAGTATAAAATCCCAAATCCCTATTCTAGAATCCCAAATCGCCATTCAAGCATCCAAAATCCCTATTCTAGAATACCAGATCCCTGTTCTAGAATCCTAAATCTTTGTTCTAGAATCCCAAATCCCCATTCTAGAATCCTAAATCCCTGTTCTAGAATCCCAAATCCCCATTCTAGCATCGCAAATCCGCATTCTAGATCCCAAAACCCCATTCTCGAATCAGATCCCAAAACCCCATTCTCGAATCAGATCCCAAAACCCCATTCTCGAATCAGATCCCAAAACCCCGTTCTCGAATCAGATCCCAAAACCCCATTCTCGAATTAGATCCCAAAACCCCATTCTAGAATCCTAAATCCCCATTCTAGCATCGCAAATCCGCATTCTAGATCCCAAAACCCCATTCTCGAATCAGATCCCAAAACCCCATTCTCGAATCAGATCCCAAAACCCCGTTCTCGAATCAGATCCCAAATCATCATTCTAGAATCCCAAATCCCCATTCTAGAATCACAGATTCCCATTCTAGAATCGCAGATCCCTATTCTAGAATCCTAAATCCCCATTCTAGAATCACAGATTCCCATTCTAGAATCGCAGATCCCTATTCTAGAATCCCAAATCCCTGTTCTGGAATCCCAAATCCCCATTTTCATTTATTCCGGATATTGGAATAAATTCCTCATTCTCATTTACTCCAACCCTGCGTGCAGAGGACGAGACATTCATCCGAGTCAACAGCTACATCATGATGTGCAGCGACGATTGGCGCGATTTGAATCCCAAATTTGTACTTAGCGTCTACCGGGATTGGAAGCTTCTGCCCGAGCACAATACCGAGTATTTGGCCGATATGATGCCCATTGTTGAGGGCCTGATGCGACGCTGCCTACAGTGGGACACTGACAATGATGGATTGGTTGAGAATACCGGTAAGTGATCGAGACTAAGAACCAGCGAGTTACCTGGGTAAACAGCAGGAGTAACTATACTCCCATTTATATAGGTAGATTCCTCGCCATCTTCCTTATAACCCATCCTGAATGAGCATATCCGAACTCTGCAATCACAATCCCATCCAAATCCTTATTCTCATGCTCAAGCACAACTTCTAAAACTTGCCCTAAAATACCTTAAATCCCCATCATAGAATCCTAGAATCTTTAAAATCCCAGAATGTTACTCTGGAATCCAACAATCCCACCCTAAAATCTCAGGATCTCACCCTAACGTTTCAGGATCTCGCCCTAGAATTTCAGAATCTCATCCTACAATCCCAGAATCATCTCACCGTAGAATCTCAGAATCATCTCACCCTAGAATCCCAGAATCTCACCCTAAAATCCCAGAATAATCTCACCGGTACCCTAGAATCCCAGAATCTCACCCTAAAATCTCAGAATCTCCCCAAAATCCCAGAATGTCACTCTAAAATCCAAGAATAATCTCACCCTAGGATCTGAGATCCCAGAATCTCACCCTAGAATCCCAGAATCCCAGAATCTCGCCCTAGAATCCCAGAATCATCTCACCGGTACCCCAGAATCCCAGAATCTCACCTATAATCTCAGAATCTCACCCTATAACCCCAGAATCCATTTCTCCTTTCTTACAAATCAATATACCCCCATCAAGGCTACGCCGATCAGACCTACGACGCCTGGCCAATGACGGGCGTGTCGGCCTACTGCGCCGGCCTCTGGTTGGCCGCCCTGCGAGCCACTGCCGAAATGTCAGCTGTCGCCTCTGCTGACAGAGCCAGCGCCAACGAATGGCGCCAATTAGCGGATAAAGCTCGGACCAGCTACCTGGATAAGCTGTGGACTGGCCAGCAGTTCCGCTTCGATACTGGCGGCCGATTTAACGACACGGTCATGTCCGACCAGCTGTTCGGCTATTGGATGCTTAAAACTTCCCAGCAAGATCAGGCTGCCACAGTTGGCGAGCAAGATCCGCTACTGCCGGAACAGGCTGTCCGGGTTACTATGGAAACTGTCTACAGGTGCAACTGTCTGGCTCAGGTGATGCTTTGATTTGTCTGGATTCATTTAAGTATTTGCTGCGCATGTTTTTATAATCTCTGCCATATCCCCTCCCTTCTTCACCTCTCCCCTCCGCCCTCTCCCTCTCTCCGCCCTCTACCTCTCTCTGCCCTCTCCCCTCTCCGCCCTCTCCCCTCTCCGCCCCCTTCCCTCTCCGCCCCCTTCCCTCTCCGCCCCCTTCCCTCTCCGCCCTCTCCCCTCTTCGCCCTCTCCCCTCTTCGCCCTTTCCCCTCTCCGCCCCCTCCCCTCTCCGCCCTCTCCTTTTCCACCCTCTCCCCTCCGCCCTCTCCCCTCTCCGCCCTCTCCTTTTCCACCCTCTCCCCTCCGCCCTCTCCCCTCTCCGCCCTCTCCCCTCTCCGCCCTCTCCCCTCTCCGCCCCCTCCCCTCTCCGTCCTCTCTCTTTTCCACCCTCTCCCCTCCGCCCTCTCCCCTCTCCGCCCTCTCCCCTCTCCGCCCTCTCCCCATATTCCTCCCCCTCGCCCCCCGTCTTTTCTTCTCTCTCTGTGTGCCCCTCACGTGAGTGACAACTGGAGTCCTAGAATACCTCAAAGTTCCAGATCCACAACGCGTATACTGTAAGTTGCTATTAATGGGAAGCAGTCACGTGACAGCAGGCAAACGTGGGGCTAACACTATGAATCTAAGATTCCCACCAGTCTATAGCTAAGCCGCAAGTCTCAATCTGTACTACTCCACAGGGCTTCAACGGTCAGATGGGCCTATTTAACGGCGGTCGATTAAAGAATCCGCTAGGACCGGAGCTGCGGTCAATTCAAGCTGAAGAATCCTGGATTGGCGTATCCTATGGCGTCGCCTCGCTTATGCTAGAGTCCGGACTCGCTGAGCAGGGCTGGTCCTGCGCCGCCGGCACCTACGAAACTGTGTGGAACGATTTCGGGCTGGCTTATCAGACGCCGGAGGCGATCTTCTCCGATAGGCGGTTCCGCTCGTTAGGCTATATGCGACCGCTGTGCGTGTGGGCTCTGCTTAGGTCGGCTAGGAAATCTTCATCGTAATTTACTACTGACTTGTGGTTAGGCAAGTATTGTAGTAACTACTGACAGCGACGCTGTGTGTTTTTGTATACTTGTTTGATATTTTTGTTTTTTCTAACAATTTAAAGAATATTTATTAGACAAATAGGATTCTAATTATTTTACGTATTCTCCTAAAGTTGATTACCCATAGGGATTTCTTTTAGGAATATCCCTGGGATCTTTCATGGGATTCCCCAATAATCCCCCATGCAATTCCCCAGGGATTCTCTAAGGATTTCCCATGCAATTTACTGCAGATTCCCCAAGAATTCCCCAGGGATTCTCTAAGGATTTCCCATACAATTTACTGCAGATTCCCCAAGAATTCCCCAGGGATTCTCTAAGGATTTCCCATACAATTTACTGCAGATTCCCCAAGAATTCCCCAGGGATTCTCTAAGGATTTCCCATACAATTTACTGCAGATTCCCCAAGAATTCCCCAGGGATTCTCTAAGGATTTCCCATACAATTTACTGCAGATTCCCCAAGAATTCCCCAGGGATTCTCTAAGGATTTCCCATACAATTTACTGCAGATTCCCCAAGAATTCCCCCGTGCAATTCCCCAGGGATTCTATAAGGATTTCACATACATTTACTGCAGATTCCCCAAGAATTCCCCAGGGATTCTCTAAGGATTTCCCATACAATTTACTGCAGACTCCCCAAGAATTCCCCCGTGCAATTCCCCAGGGATTCTCTAAGGATTTCCCATACAATTTATTGTAGATTCTCCAAGAGTCCCCCGTACAGTTCCCTATGTATTTCTTAAGGATTTCCCATGGAATTCCCCAGCTGTAAAAAAATCCCAGCATAGAATAATTACAAATTTCCTGAAAAGATTTTTTCGTAAATTCATAAACAACTGTGTTTCTTAAAGAGCTTATTAAATGTTTTTTTCGCTTTAAATATGTACTCATTAACCCTATAAAACGCATGTGCAATGCCGAAGATTCCCAATTTTTGGTCAGCCAATAACTTCGGCTACTCCTGAAACCGCGTTAGTTTAGTAAAATATCGACTGCTATTTCCTACTACCTGATTATAATATTTTAGTTAATTTTTTATAAAGATAGGCATATTGGCTTTCTTTCAGCAAATTTTCATTGTGTTTGTTTGTTTGTTTTGTCATGCAGACATGTCTGTCGTTTTTATAATTGTTTTCAATAAAAGTACAAAAAATATGCGGATTTTTCTTCTCAACTACTTTTCTACTGTTAGTAGATTATGCGGAAATTTTGTTGTTATTTTATTTGTTTTTTATTCAATTTGACCGAAGTATTTCTCTTCCATTGTTTTTAATTGACAAATTCAGTTAGTTTTACAAAAACCCTCAAGTGTGTGCAGATAAACTTTTAATTGCTAGCTGCAGTTATCGGTTTCTATTAGAAATTGATTGATTGATCAATTGACGTTGCTTTCAATTGTTTATTATATTTATTATAGATATTTTTGTTAATTGTTTTTAACAGAGCTTTACTTGTTATTATTATAATTGTTATTATTATTATTATTTATTATAATAAGATCCAGCCCCTTTGTATGTGTGCTTCCTTTACTGTACATGCACGATAACTGAGTAGTATTCGAATAAAAGTACATTGTGCACTTTCATGTCTCTTCTGGCCTAATTTCAATCCGAACTTGACTTTAATCGTATCTAATCGAATTCAAGCGTAATAATTATTTGTACTCCTCTCTGCCTGCCCCTCTCCCCCATTCTAACCCATCTTCTACCCTATCTACCCACTCTACCCCATCTTCTACCCTATGTACCCACTCTACCCCATCTTCTACCCTATGTACCCACTCTACCCCATCTACCCTATCTACCCACTCTACCCCATCTTCTACCCTATGTACCCACTCTACCCCATCTTCTACCCTATCTACCCACTCTACCCCATCTTCTACCCTATCTACCCACTCTACTCCATCTTCTACCCTATGTACCCACTCTACCCCATCTTCTACCCTATCTACCCACTCTACCCCATCTTCTACCTTGTCTACCCACTCTACCCCAATATATTGCCTTATTTCCCAATCTCTACCCTTACTACCCCTATCCAGTTAACTATACTCTACACTTTACCCTCTCTCTATATCTATATCTACCCCTATCTATTCCTATCTACAATAATCTACCTGTTGCCCCTATATCTGCATCTACAAGCTAATTCCGTTTTTCTCTTCCACCTCTCTCCCAGACTCGCCCTCTGTAACTTGGAATTATATTAATATATGTTAGTTTTCACAGTATGTCCCCTTTAATATTATATTTGCCAAACTATTATAGTGACATTTAATCTGCAATTGTAAGCATTGAATATCTTCAGCTGACAATGTGCTAATTATATTTACGAGTAGAATAGCTTTTTTCTAAGTAAATTAATCAACTAATAAAATATAGCAAACTGTTTGTTAATGTTTGTTATAATTTGTATTCATTTTTTACAATATTTTGCATACTAAATACGCTTATTATAGTGGAGGTTTAAGAGCGTAAGATTGTGTACCTACTTTTTAGCTGTAGTAGATCACAAGACTCAACCCCTGGACAGTTTAGCTACTTCAACAAATGAATGCTCTTTTAGTATAGGGTCTGTCCTCTGCTGCTGTGTCTCCCTATACTCATATTCTTAGTTCAGCTGGACACAGAGACTTAAAAACTGGAGTAGGAAAGAAATGACAATTTAGCAATTCCAGCCATTGTCTAGCTGTATTGTGCGAACCCCTGCGCTCGCCGGCAAAGCATTCGGAGTGCAGCCATGGGAGACCCACAGTCAAAGTCTAGAGCATAGCAACTCCTCAGACAACTGTAGGCTGAATGCAGGTTTTACACACAGTTTAATGCTACTATACCGTAGGAAAGAGGGACGAAGGAAGAGGGAAAGAAGAGGTAGAGGAGAGAAGAGGGGAGAGGAGAGAAGAGGGGAGAGGACAGAAGAGAAGAGGGGGAGAGGTGTGAGGAGAGAAGAAGGGAGAGGAGAGGAGAGAAGAGATGAGATGAGAGGAGCAAAGAGGGGAGAGGAGAAAAGAGGAGAGGGTAGATAAGATAAGAAGGGAAGGGAAATGAGAGAAGAGGGGAAAGGAGATGAGAGAAGAAGGGAAGGGAGATGAGAGAAGAGGTGAAGGGAGATGAGAGAAGAGGTGAAGGGAGATGAGAGAAGAGGGGAGGGGAGATGAGAGAAGAGGGGAAAGGAGATGAGAGAAGAAGGGAAAGGAGATCAGAGAAGAAGGGAAGGGAGATGAGAGAAGAGGTGAAGGGAGATGAGAGAAGAGGTGAAGGGAGATGAGAGAAGAGGGGAGGGGAGATGAGAGAAGAGGGGAAAGGAGATGAGAGAAAAGGGAAGGGAGATGAGAGAAGAAGGGAAGGGAGATGAGAGAAGAGGTGAAGGGAGATGAGAGAAGAGTTGAAGGGAGATGAGAGAAGAGGTGAAGGGAGATGAGAGAAGAGTTGAAGGGAGATGAGAGAAGAGGGGAGGGGAGATGAGAAAAGAGGGGAGAGGAGAAAAGAGGAGAGGGTAGATAAGATAAGAAGGGAAGGGAGATGAGAGAAGAGGGGAAAGGAGATGAGAGAAGAAGGGAAGGGAGATGAGAGAAGAGGTGAAGGGAGATGAGAGAAGAGGTGAAGGGAGATGAGAGAAGAGGGGAGGGGAGATGAGAGAAGAGGGGAAAGGAGATGAGAGAAGAAGGGAAGGGAGATGAGAGAAGAAGGGAAGGGAGATGAGAGAAGAGGTGAAGGGAGATGAGAGAAGAGTTGAAGGGAGATGAGAGAAGAAGGGAAGGGAGATGAGAGAAGAGGTGAAGGGAGATGAGAGAAGAGTTGAAGGGAGATGAGAGAAGAGGTGAAGGGAGATGAGAGAAGAGGTGAAGGGAGATGAGAGAAGAGGGGAGGGGAGATGAGAAAAGAGGGGAGAGGAGTGAAGAGGGGAGGGGAGAGAAAGAAAGAGCGAAGAAAACACGAACAATCAGCAGGCAATCAGCAAGTTTCAAAGTAGCCAATGGCCCGATAGAGAGACGTCACGCGTCACATCTGGGCAGTGCAGTCGGGCCTAAAGTTGTCTAAAGAGTTGCTACTCCATGCTCTGCTTCAAGTCCTCCTTGGGTATGGCTAAAGGGGTAAGGAGAGAGAGAGAGAGAACTGACAGAGTCTGGTTGGGTGGCACTTGTATAGTCTCGCTAGCTAGCTAGGGTGTATTAATACAACTGTTAGGCAGCCGCTGCTACCCAATAGTTTTATTAAGCGTTCATTGCGACTTGGTTTAGCTACAGATTAATATATATATATAATCCCTATTCCTCAATGCAGCCTCCATCGGTGCCATCAGTGCTAGCGGCTGGTGCTTTGGCGGTGCCGCTGGCTTTGGTCTTTTCGCGACTATTCTTCGAATCTAGCGTTGCTTGGGGCGTTAAACTGTTGCTAACCGGTCTATTGACTGTTTCTATCCTGTTGCTGGCCAAATTTGCCTGGCGTCTGATATCAGCCTATCGTACCAAGCGCAAGACTAAGAAAGAGCAATTAGAGAAGAAGGCAAGGCTATGGAATAAATTGAATAGTCTAAGCGGACCAGTGGCCAATTCTAAAACTTTGTGCCTGGAAGAATACGAGGATTTGAAAAATCGAATGCAAAGTGGAGCTTTGGCGCCTATTGATGTTCTGGAGGCCTTTCAGGTAAGCGATTAGATTCTAAAACCTTATGAATCCATACACTGCCCTCGTTTGCCCCCCCCCCTAGTGGACCTACACTGCCCTCGTTTGCCCCCCCCCTAGTGGACCTACACTGCCCTCATTTGCCCCCCCCTAGTGGACCTACACTGCCCTCGTTTGCCCCCCCCCTAGTGGACCTACACTGCCCTCGTTTGCCCCCCCTAGTGGACCTACACTGCCCTCATTTGCCCCCCCCCCTAGTGGACCTACACTGCCCTCATTTGCCCCCCCCCCCAAGTGGACCTACACTGCCCTAATTTGCCCCCCCCCGAAGTGGACCTACACTGCCCTAATTTGACCCCCCCCAAGTGGACCTCATTTGACCCCCTGGTGACATACGTTGCCTTCATTTGACCCCCCTAGTGGCATAAATTGCCCTCATTGGACCCCCCTAGTGGCATAAATTGCCCTCATGTGACCCCCCTGGTGACATACGTTGCCTTCATTTGACCCCCCTAGTGGCATAAATTGCCCTCATTGGACCCCCCTAGTGGCATAAATTGCCCTCATTGGACCCCCCTAGTGGCATAAATTGCCCTCATTGGACCCCCCTAGTGGCATAAATTGCCCTCATTTGACCTCCCTAGTAACACAAATTGACCTCATTTTACCCCCCCAAGTGGACCTACACTGCCCTCATTTGACCCCCCTCATTAGTAATACCCTGATTCGACCCCCTGTCTGACCCCTCACGCAATTGCTTTCATGACTACCCTAAACCATCAGGCTCGCACTCTGATGCTAGATCAGAAAGGCAAAGCGGCCAAGGTCAAAGAAGTTGTTTACGATGCCGACGTTCAAGCCCTGATGCTGGAGGGCGGCCGCGCTAGCGAGGTGCTGCTGCCAGCCGCCGCGTTCTATTACAACGCGGCTCTGATGCCGTTTGAGGACAAAGACGAGGATGGAGATCCTTGTCAAAAAGATCACCCTGTGGTGGCTGCTCTTCGCTCCGAGGGCGCCATAGATATTGCTCTGGTGGACAAAGACCTCACTCAGGTGAGAGAATTGTATGTTATTTGTCTTTTCATGTTCGAAATTTTTCTTTTGCTATTGTGTGGGTTGCCCGTTCTAAAATTCAGATGGTTACTGTTTTCCCTGGGTGTCTGTAAAGGGTTGCCTGTTCTCATAAAGTGTGTCTGTAAGGGGCTGCCTGTTCTCATAAAGTGTGTCTGTAAGGGGCTGCCTGTTCTCATAAAGTGTGTCTGTAAGGGGCTGCCTGTTCTCATAAAGTGTGTCTGTAAGGGGTTGCCTGTTCTCATAAAGTGTGTCTGTAAGGAGTTGCCTGTTCTCATAAAGTGTGTCTGTAAGCGGTTGCCTGTTCTCATAAAGTGTGTCTGTAAGCGGTTGCCTGTTCTCATAAAGTGTGTCTGTAAGGGGTTGCCTGTTCTCATAAAGTGTGTCTGTAAGGGGTTGCCTGTTCTCATAAAGTGTGTCTGTAAGCGGTTGCCTGTTCTCATAAAGTGTGTCTGTAAGGGGCTGCCTGTTCTCATAAAGTGTGTCTGTAAGGGGCTGCCTGTTCTCATAAAGTGTGTCTGTAAGGGGCTGCCTGTTCTCATAAAGTGTGTCTGTAAGGGGCTGCCTGTTCTCATAAAGTGTGTCTGCAAGGGGCTGCCTGTTCTCATATAGTGTGTCTGTAAGGGGCTGCCTGTTCTCATATAGTGTGTCTGTAAGGGGCTGCCTGTTCTCATAAAGTGTGTCTGCAAGGGGCTGCCTCTTCTCATAAAGTGTGTCTGCAAGGGGCTGCCTCTTCTCATAAAGTGTGTCTGCAAGGGGCTGCCTGTTCTCATAAAGTGTGTCTGCAAGGGACTGCCTGTGTCTTTAAATCAGGGACTCCGGGTTGATTTTCTGTTAAGACCCCAAATCCCCAAAAGCAACAACCGCTGCCGCCGCACTCCTAATCCGCGCCTTGCCCCAGGTGAGCGGCCTTCTCCTCAACCACGGCGCCCTGTTCTTCGCTGGCCAGTATTCGACCTGCAACCTCGGCCAGGTGCTGCGTGCCATCGCCAGTAAGCCGATCTGCGCCACCCTGCTTCGACGCGACCAACCCGACGGTAAATTCCTAGCCATCCTGGCCAGTCAGTCTCGTCTGCCTTCGCTGGCCGCTGCCGCCGTCACGCCGGGACTTCGCGATCACCTGCTGACTCCGCCGTCGTCGCCAAGTGGCAGCCAGCCGCCGTCGCCGCGTCGCATCGGCTTCCTGTTTGAGCACCAGCGCCGATCGCAAGCCGACGGCCGACTTCCACCTGGCGAGGACAGCGTCGCCCAGCTGTTGTCACCGGCCTCCGGCTCGGCCACTCTGGTTCGCGATGTCGATTTTGCTCGACTATTATCGGCATCGAAATCGGCCAATAGTAAGTCGGAAGTTCGAGTCGCAGCTGAGGCTATCCTAGCTGAGAATTCGTTAGATGGAATCGCTTTAGTTGCTGGGCAAGACTGCCGGCTGGCTGAGCAGTTGGCCGGCTTCATGGATTTGTCTGTGTTCCACCTGACTGAGCAGCTGGCTGAGCTGTACCTGTGCCATCCTCACGACAGGCTTCGATCCGGGCTCACCATTGCTCAGGCATTTGGCTCGGCTATCCGACTGTGAACTTGGGGGGCAGAGGTTGGCACACTTTTTATTTAAAGGGCCAGATAGAGAATCTAGCGCGTGACTGCGGCCCAGAGGAGGGGAGAGATGAAAAGAGAAGGGAGAAGAGAAGAGAGAGGAGAAGAGATAGGAGAGAGGAGAGGGGACAAGTGACAAAGGAGAGAGGCGAAGGAAGAGGAGAGAAGGGAGAGGTGAGAAGAGAGAGGACAAGTGAGGGATAGGAGAAGAGAGAGGACAAGTGAGGGATAAGAGAAGAGAGAGGACAAGTGAGGGATAGGAGAAGAGAGAGGACAAGTGAGGGATAGAAGAAGAGAGAGGACAAGTGAGGGATAGGAGAAGAGAGAGGACAAGTGAGGGATAGGAGAAGAGAGAGGACAAGTGAGGGATAGGAGAAGAGAGAGGACAAGTGAGGGATAGGAGAAGAGAGAGGACAAGTGAGGGATAGAAGAAGAGAGAGGACAAGTGAGGGATAGAAGAAGAGAGAGGACAAGTGAGGGATAGGAGAAGAGAGAGGACAAGTGAGGGATAGAAGAAGAGAGAGGACAAGTGAGGGATAGGAGAAGAGAGAGGACAAGTGAGGGATAGGAGAAGAGAGAGGACAAGTGAGGGATAGGAGAAGAGAGAGGACAAGTGAGGGATAGGAGAAGAGAGAGGACAAGTGAGGGATAGGAGAAGAGAGAGGACAAGTGAGGGATAGGAGAAGAGAGAAGGGCTCGGGTACCGTTTTTATCGGGTAAAGTCAAGGCCGATTCGCTTATAAACCCCACATCAGAAATCGCCCATAAATCCCACACCAAAAATCGCTCATAGACTCCACATCAGAAATCACCCAAAGACCCCACAACAAAAATCGCCCATAGACTCCACACGAGAAATCGCCCATAGACTCCACATCAGAAATCGCCCATAGACTCCACATCAGAAATCGCCCATAGACTCCACATCAGAAATCGCCCATAGACCCCACATCAGAAATCGCCCATAGACTCCACATCAGAAATCGCCCATAGACTCCACATCAGAAATCGCCCATGGACTCTACACCAGAAATCGCCCATAGACTCCACACGAGAAATCGCCCATAGACTCCACACCAGAAATCGCCCATAGACTCCACACCAGAAATCGCCCATAGACCCCACATCAGAAATCGCCCATAGACCCCACATCAGAAATCGCCCATGGACTCTACACCAGAAATCGCCCATAGACTCCACACCAGAAATCGCGCATAGACTCCACACTAGAAATCGCCCATAGACCCCACACCAGAAATCGCGCATAGACTCCACACTAGAAATCGCCCATGGACTCCACACTAGAAATCGCCCATGGACTTCACACGAGAAATCGCCCATAGACTCCACACCAGAAATCGCCAGTGACTAAACATTATAAACATAATAAATTAGCATTAACAGTTTGTTTTAATTAGAAATTCATAAAGTTTAATCAGACAACCATATTTAAATACCTTTTTTTAAACTGTTATGTTTCCTGTAAACGGAATAATGTGATTAAAAGTAGGGAATCAACATCAACTTGCCAAAATGTAAATTTTGACGTGCTTTTTTATTTTAAGTTTTCGATCTGATTTAATTTTTCATTCATTTTTTGGATTGCCTGTTTATTACTCCTGCGCTGTGCCTTGAACTGGTGTTCCGTTAACTAGTTTATACTATTTGTAAACTAGCTTTATTACAGTTTTATTTAAATTTTCTATATATTATACGTTTAAGCTAAATTTGTTTATTAACTTATTCTACTTATTGTTCTACTTATGTCAGTAGTGTGCTACGAGTATTTCTAAACTTTGTTTTCCTTTTTCGTAACTGTTTTCTGCTAATTTTTAAAATACTTTTCATATTTATTCACTCGCTGGTGGTATGTGTAGTTGGCTATTGCCGATATGTTGTGTAAACAACTTTGTTGAGTTGGCTGCTATTTTGAATTGTATTGTATGCAAATTATATATATATACTTGCATATTGCTACTCGTATAATATACGTTTTATTTTAAAAACATTTTTTAGTTTAACGAACTTTTGTATACGCTCAAACGTTTATATATTGCTGGCTATTAGTTTTTTATATGCCTTAAATAAAAGCCATTTAAATGCTCATGCAAGCATATCTTTAACTTCTTTTTTTAGTAGAATTTAGCACCAATATTTAACTGTGTGTGTACGATTTTCTCTGCTTCAAGTAGATTAATCAGATCATTTTTAATTAATAATAATGAATTAATTGAAGCCACGAATTGCATATTTAGCAGTTTTTTCTTCACGTATGCTTATTACCGTCTTTTACATCCCTCTGTTTACTCACTACTGATAATAGTCTTCTATCAGTAGTATTAAGGGCCATAACCAAGTGGTCTAGCGCGGCGCTCTGATGTGCCAGCGGCCCAGGCTCGATTCCAAGTGCAGTCACATTAATTTTGGGGCTAAATGTAGACAAATACAGACCCTAACTGACAGACAACAGACCCTAACTGACAGACAAATACAGACCCTAACTGACAGACAAATACAGACCCTAACTGACAGACAAATACAGACCCTAACTGACAGGTAAATACAGACCCTAACTGACAGTCAAATACAGACCCTAACTGACAAATACAGACCCTGACAGGCAAATACAGACCCTAACTGACAGACAACAGACCCTAACTGACAGACAACAGACCCTAACTGACAGACAACAGACCCTAACTGACAGACAAATACAGACCTAACTGACAGGTAAATACAGACCCTAGCTGACAGGTAAATACAGACCCTAACTGACAGTCAAATGCAGACCCTAACTGACAGACAAATACAGACCCTGACTGACAGGTAAATACAGACCCTAACTGACAGACGAATGCAGACCCTAACTGACAGACAAATACAGACCCTAACTGACAGACAAATACAGACCCTGACAGACAAATACAGACCCTAACTGACAAATACAGACCCTAACTGACAAATACAGACCCTGACAGGCAAATACAGGCCCTAACTGACAGACAAATACAGAAAGAAAAGAAAAATACCAATCAGGCAACTCAAGGCGCAATTTTGCTTTCCAGGAAACGCCAGAAGCGGCCGAAGCGGCCAGAAAATACCCCAGCCTGGTGCTGAACATCAGGTCGGATATTGCATCAGGCGCCCCATCAAAAGATGCAGCACCGGCTTCTAAGAACAATTTGGCAGCCTCCTGTGCTTCGGAGCAGCAGCAGAAAAGGTGCCTACAGTTTGAAGCTGAGCAAAAATTGCAATTGGAGAAGCAGCTTGAACGGCAGCGCCGAAAGCAGCAACGCAGCATGCGTCAGCATCTTGCATGGCAACTAGACCATCGATTTAGTTCGCCTAACTGCGGCCCGTTGCACTTTCTCTGGCGCTGCGCCAATGTCTCACTTGAAGGTGAAAGCCAGCCACCCAGAGTAGCGGTGTACACCAGAGCTATGAACCAGATCGATGCCATCATACGGGGCAGGCTGGTGTCATTCGATAGGCATGTAAATCTTGTACTGACAGACGCTGTGGAGACTCGCCTAGTTAACCTGGACACCGGCTGCGTCAGAGAGCTGCAACGCAAGCAGAGGCGCAACGCTAAACGCGCCGTCGCTAGATCGGCTAGAGAAGTTGTCAGGAAAAAGAAAATCGCCGATTTCGTAGAACCCAGTGATGATTGCGAAGCGGTTGGAGATGACGGTAGTGGCGGCGCTAGTTCGAGTCGGTGTCGGGCTCAAGTTGAGCACTCTACCTTGGGTCAGGTTCTGCTGAGAGGATCTTGCGTTGTCTTGGTGCGATTGGCCTGAAGCTTGTTTTTCCTTGCTATGAGTGATGAGGGTATCAGAGCGGAAATCAGACAGACAGACAGACACTAAGACAGACAGACACTAAGACAGACAGACAGACAGACAGACAGACAGACAGACACTAAGACAGACACTACGACAGACAGACAGACAGGCAGACAGACAGACAGACAGACAGACAGACAGACAGACACTACGACAGACAGACAGACAGACAGACAGACACTACGACAGACAGACAGACAGACAGACAGACACTACGACAGACAGACAGACAGACCGGCTGGATTAACAGATTCAAATCTGATATTATTTAACGATAATTACATAATAGTCCGAAAAATCAGGCTTAACTATTTCCAATGCGATTAAGTATTTAGAATGCATTTGCTGTATGCTTTTATACAGTACAATAGCAATATGCCAGTTTTCTAAACCTTGCAGTGAGGCATTTAAGAACTCATTTTAATAATTGCTTCCTATAGGTAGGGTTCACATGCTTTTCTGACTACTTATACCTTTTTTAAACAGTGAGAAAATTTTTTTCGGTGCTATGATTTTCTATATGTTCTCTTTGTACTTGAATAATAAAACGATTTTCTGAAACATATATTTTCCTATGACGAGAGTTTCCTACGCTGTCTTTTTTTCATTTGAGTTTTGAGTGCGAGTTATAAGACGAAGATACAATTTGTGTCCTTGAGCAAGACACTTAACTCTGCATTGCTTCAGTTCACCCAGCTATAAAATGGGTGCCAGCATTAGCTGGGGTAATTGAGGGTGTGTGGCGACCCCCCCCCCCCCCCCCAGTCCTTGGACTGAACAGCCGCCAGCACTTTTGACATAATGTGATAGCAATTAAAACTCAAATTTGCTGCCACAATGACGTCACTAGCCAGCGTTGGTTCGCGCAGAACAGCTCAAGCCTACTCAGCCGCTATGCTGTTAAGCGCCTGCGGCGACGCCATGGGCTACAAGAATGGCGAATGGGAGTTCTGCTTCGATGGGTCCAGATTGCACGCCGCGGTTGAAAGAATGGGTGGATTGAATAACTTAAATATTACTCTGCCACATTTTCGAGTTAGCGACGATACGGTTATGCATATGGCCACGGCTAAGGGTGAGAATGTGGCCTTGTAGACCGCTTTACCGGACAGATACTTTCAATATACTCTACTGAAGTAGAATACAGTGTTAGTTAGTTAGTCAGTCAGTTAGCTAGTCAGTAGTTAGTTAGTTAGTTAGTTAGTTGGTCAGTTAGTTCGTTAGTCAGTTAGTTAGTCAGTTAGCTAGTTCTTTTTGACGATTTTTATTCTCCTATTATTTATATTTAATGGCAGCTTTAATTGCCAAGGCGACCGCCCCGGACGAGGAGCAGCTGTACCTGCAGCTGGCTAGGGAGTACTGCGACTGCATGAACTATATGGCTGGTCGGAGCCCAGGTGAGTTGGTTTTTTGTATTAGTTTCGCAATTTTTTTAATTACAAGTATTGTGGCTTTTACTTACAGCTTTAAAATGTTTCTAAGAATTATAGCTTTCACCCATTTCTTAGAAACGTAGCTTTTGCCTATTACTAGGAATCATATTTAATCCTGTTCCAGGAATCTTATTTTATTCGTTTTTACGAGTTCTAGTCAATCAGTTTTCAACTACGCTTTAACTATGCTAATTCCACCCCTTTTTAAACAACTATATATCTCACACATTTAAAAAATCTTTCACCCATTTCTAAGAATCCTATTTCACCGTTTCTAAGAATTGTATTTCACTATTTTCAAAAATTATATTTTATTTTTTCCAAAATCATATTTTACCATTTCTAGGAATCCTCTTTCACCCATTTGTAAGAATCCTATTTCACCCATTTCTATGAATCCTATTTCACCATTTCTAAGAATCCTGTTTCACCCATTTCTATGAATCCTATTTCACCCATTTCTAAGAATCCTATTTCACCATTTCTAAGAATACTATTTCACCCATTTCTATGAATCCTATTTCACCATTTCCAAGAATCCTGTTTCAACCATTTCTAAGAATCCTGTTTCACCCATTTCTATGAATCCTATTTCACCATTTCTAAGAATACTATTTCACCCATTTCTATGAATCCTATTTCACCATTTCCAAGAATCCTGTTTCACCCATTTCTAAGAATCCTATTTCACCCATTTCTTAGAATCCTATTTCACCATTTCTAAGAATCCTATTTCACCATTTCTAAGAATCCTATTTCACCCATTTCTTAGAATCCTATTTCACCCATTTCTAAGAATACTATTTCACCCATTTCTTTGAATCCTATTTCACCATTTCTAAGAATCCTATTTCACCCATTTCTATGAATCCTATTTCACCCATTTCTATGAATCCTATTTCACCCATTTCTAAGAATCCTTTTTCACCATTTCTAAGAATCCTATTTCACCCATTTCTAAGAATCCTATTTCACCCATTTCTAAGAATCCTATTTCACCCATTTCTAAGAATTCTATTTCACCCATTTCTAAGAATCCTATTTCACCCATTTCTAAGAATTCTATTTCACCCATTTCTAAGAATCCTATTTCACCCATTTCTAAGAATTCTATTTCACCCATTTCTAAGAATTCTATTCACAATTTTAAGAATCCTTTTTCACCGGATTGTAAGAATTCACTCCGTTTCTAAGAATCTTATTCAATCAATTCGTTTTTTACAATCCGACTCAATCCATTTCTTAGAAAACTTTTCACCCGTTTCTAAGAATGATCGCTCACGAACTGATTATCTAGCTGCATAATTATATTTTAACACGCGCAGGTGACTGCACCTCATTCAGCTGCAACGATCTCATAGACACTGGCGGTTACAAAATCGAATTTAATGATCGGTAATTGATTTAATATTTTAAATATCGTTGCCTGATTTGAAAATTTTAGTTTATCTATAAAGCTAATAAAAACGATTGATTAAAAATCTTGAAGAGGCGGCGGCTGCGGTGGTGCCATGCGGTCCATGTGCATCGGCATGGTGTTCTGGCAGCCGCACCAGCTCAAGCGGCTGGTGTCCACCGCTGTGGAGGCTGGCAGGATGACCCACAACCACCCCACTGGCTACCTGGGCAGCCTGGCTTCTGCCTACTTCGCCTCGCTCGCTTTGCAAGGCCAGCCGTTGGAGAAATGGGGAGCTGAACTGCTGCAAACCGCACTGCCGGCCGCGTGGAAGTACGTGGAGGAGACTGGTGAGTCTGTGGCTGCTGCCGGCCTCCCAGATCCTCAGTTGCTGCTGCCGGCCTCCCAGATCCTCAGTTGCTGCTGCCGGCCTCCCAGATCCTCAGTTGCTGCTGCCGGCCTCCCAGATCCTCAGTTGCTGCTGCCGGCCTCCCAGATCCTCAGTTGCTGCTGCTGGCCTCCCAGATCCTCAGTTGCTGCTGCCGGCCTCCCAGATCCTCAGTTGCTGCTGCCGGCCTCCCAGATCCTCAGTTGCTGCTGCCGGCCTCCCAGATCCTCAGTTGCTGCTGCCGGCCTGCCAGATCCTCAGTTGCTGCTGCCGGCCTCCCAGATCCTCAGTTGCTGCTGCCGGCCTCCCAGATCCTCAGTTGCTGCTGCCGGCCTCCCAGATCCTCAGTTGCTGCTGCTGGCCTCCCAGATCCTCAGTTGCTGCTGCCGGCCTCCCAGATCCTCAGTTGCTGCTGCCGGCCTCCCAGATCCTCAGTTGCTGCTGCCGGCCTCCCAGATCCTCAGTTGCTGCTGCCGGCCTCCCAGATCCTCAGTTGCTGCTGCCGGCCTCCCAGATCCTCAGTTGCTGCTGCCGGCCTCCCAGATCCTCAGTTGCTGCTGCCGGCCTCCCAGATCCTCAGTTGCTGCTGCCGGCCTCCCAGATCCTCAGTTGCTGCTGCCGGCCTCCCAGATCCTCAGTTGCTGGGCCACCAGCCTCCCAGATCCTCAGTTGCTGGGCCAGCCTCCCAGATCCTCAGTTGCCGTACAAAGCCCCTTCGTTCTCCCCGCAGGCCGCGACCTCGCTGAGAACAAGCGTCACTGGCCCTACTTCTCCACCGCCTGGGCCAACTACCTTCGCCAACGCGGCCTCCTTGACGGCCGGGGGCCTGCGCAGTTCAAGCAGCCCTACGGCCCGGCCGAGAGGGACGCCTTCTACAAGTCTTTGTCCTACAGCGGCTGGGGCGGCGCCTCCGGTCACGACGCCCCGATGATCGCCTACGATGCCCTGCTGTTCGCCTGCAGCGCTGGGAGTAGCGGTGGTGGCGACGAGGGCAGCGGTGAGCAGTGGCTGCGACTGTGTGAAGCTGCCGTGCTGCACGGCGGAGACAATGACTCTACGGGGGCCATCGCCTGCTGCCTGTATGGCCTGCTGAATGGCGGGCTGGAGGGAGTGCCCGATGGCCATCACAGCGTGAGTGCTGGCTGGAGTAGAGAGATAGATTAGCAATCCATTAGGATTGGGGAGATAGATTAGCAATCCATTAGGATTGGAAAGATAGATTAGCAATCCAATCTGACTGGAGAGATATATTAGCAATCCATTAGGATTGGGGAGATAGATTAGCAATCCATTCTGATTGGGGAGATAGATTAGCAATCCATTCTGATTGGGGAGATAGATTAGCAATCCATTATAATTGAAGAGATAGATTAGCAATCCATTCTGATTGGAGAGATAGATTAGCAATCCATTCTGATTGAAGAGATAGATAAGCAATCCATTCTGATTGGGGAGATTGAAATTAAATAAAAAAATCGATATAAACTTTTGCTTTCAGGGTTTGGAGTTCCGCTCTGAATTGGCCTCACTGGGCGAGCAGCTGCATCAGGTGTCGGAGCAGCTGTAATTAATTTTTTTTGTTATTTGTAAATCCCGCTGGAAAACACGCTGGATTTTGCGTCAACAATTTTTTTCCATGGCTTTTGCCTATTCCAGAACAGATTTGTATGCATTGTAGTATATATTTAATTGCCATGTGTACCTTAATGAATCCATGGTTTTTAATGATAATGATAGCCATGTATAATTTTTTGATGAGATTTTGTTTTAAAAAACTATTTATTCCGATTTTTATCTGTTTTGTATTTGCCTACTTTTCTTGCGCTGTTTATCCAGTCGAGTAACTGAATAACTCGGTATATTACACAATTTATTATAAGTTACTTAATAAACTGCTATTTTTCTATCTGCTTACATTTCTATTAAAACTGGATCTACTTGGATTTTAGATTCTTTCTTGAATTTACATGTATATACTTACTGTGTTCAAAGCTCAAATGGGATTTGAATGGTCAGTGTTAAAAACACAGATATCAGCGGTCAGTACATGAATGACTAAATAATGCAAAAATGCGCTCATCTAGTATCAAGTCTTTCTTCAGTAGTATAATTAGCGTTTTCCGCCTTCGTATTTGTAAAATTCAACATTCACATTTACAATATTGCATGTCCAACTAATTTCCACCACATCCGATGCATCCACCCTCATTTCCGCCCCCCCCCATCGGATGCAGCCACCCTCATATCCGCGTGTTAAAAAAGGCAACTAAACATATTTGAAATTTTGCACTTTTTCCGGAATGATTAAAAATGTTTTATTACATATATTTGAGCCAAAAAACTACAGCACTTTTTACATAAAGTATTATTAATATATGTAACCTATTTTAGCTTTAAGAAACTATAAACGAAAAACGGAGAACATGAGAAATTATGAAGCAATACAATTAAGCTCTGATTTTTATACTGGGAAATACGCATGGAATGGTTTGACGCTAAGTGCAGTAGAAATTAATACAACATCTAGTGCGTTACCAGTACTAATAGCAACTTGTAAAATGTTCATGGGGCTCTTGGCTGTTGGCCCAGTAACTGACACTCTGGGAGGCTGGCCCAGCAACTGACACTCTGGGAGGCTGGCCCAGCAACTGACACTCTGGGAGGCTGGCCCAGCAACTGACACTCTGGGAGGCTGGCCCAGCAACTGACACTCTGGGAGGCTGGCCCAGCAACTGACACTCTGGGAGGCTCGCCCAGCAACTGCAACACTCTGGGAGGCTAGCCCAGCAACTGACACTCTGGGAGGCTGGCCCAGCAACTGCAACACTCTGGGAGGCTAGCCCAGCAACTGCAACACTCTGGGAGGCTAGCCCAGCAACTGCAACACTCTGGGAGGCTAGCCCAGCAACTGCAACACTCTGGGAGGCTGGCCCAGCAACTGACACTCTGGGAGGCTGGCCCAGCAACTGACACTCTGGGAGGCTGGCCCAGCAACTGCAACACTCTGGGAGGCTGGCCCAGCAACTGACACTCTGGGAGGCTGTCCCAGCAACTGACACTGGGAGGCTGGCCCAGCAACTGACACTCTGGGAGGCTGGCCCAGCAACTGACACTCTGAGAGGCTGGCCCAGCAACTGACACTCTGGGAGGCTGGCCCAGCAACTGACACTCTGGGAGGCTGGCCCAGCAACTGACACTCTGGGAGGCTGTCCCAGCAACTGACACTCTGGGAGGCTGGCCCAGCAACTGACACTCTGGGAGGCTCGCCCAGCAACTGCAACACTCTGGGAGGCTAGCCCAGCAACTGACACTCTGGGAGGCTGGCCCAGCAACTGCAACACTCTGGGAGGCTAGCCCAGCAACTGCAACACTCTGGGAGGCTAGCCCAGCAACTGCAACACTCTGGGAGGCTAGCCCAGCAACTGCAACACTCTGGGAGGCTGGCCCAGCAACTGACACTCTGGGAGGCTGGCCCAGCAACTGACACTCTGGGAGGCTGGCCCAGCAACTGCAACACTCTGGGAGGCTGGCCCAGCAACTGACACTCTGGGAGGCTGTCCCAGCAACTGACACTCTGGGAGGCTGGCCCAGCAACTGACACTCTGGGAGGCTGTCCCAGCAACTGACACTCTGGGAGGCTGGCCCAGCAACTGACACTCTGAGAGGCTGGCCCAGCAACTGACACTCTGGGAGGCTGGCCCAGCAACTGACACTCTGGGAGGCTGGCCCAGCAACTGACACTCTGGGAGGCTGGCCCAGCAACTGACACTCTGGGAGGCTGGCCCAGCAACTGACACTCTGGGAGGCTAGCCCAGCAACTGCAACACTCTGGGAGGCTGGCCCAGCAACTGACACTCTGGGAGGCTGGCCCAGCAACTGCAACACTCTGGGAGGCTGGCCCAGCAACTGACACTCTGGGAGGCTGGCCCAGCAACTGACACTCTGGGAGGCTGTCCCAGCAACTGACACTCTGGGAGGCTAGCCCAGCAACTGCAACACTCTGGGAGGCTGGCCCAGCAATTGGGGACCTGGGTGGCTAGCTGGCCCAGCAACTGACACTCTGGGAGAACTGACGATCTGGAAGGCTGGCAACTTTAGTGAACAGACTAAGTAATTAACAAAGCAGTTAACTCGCTCAGCGATTTTAAATAAGTAACATTAGAGAATTACTTGAGCAGATAGAGAGCTGAGATTTCTAAAGGAAAAATAATGTACTAACTAGCTCGCAGGTCAGTTTGCTAGCAGTCTGACCGTGTTCACAAAATCGTCCAATTTTTCAGTGAATTTGTCCAGCAGCTGATCCAGCTCAGCTGGCGATGAGGTATTCGGTGAGCTGTTGTACGCCTGGAATGAGTCAACGTGAAGAGGCTCAATGAGGTTTCGGCCATAGACATAATTACATGTGAGTTTTGCTAAGCATTTTGCTCCCGTCAATCTGCACGCATATCCGCACGCAAGTTTACTTGACGTTTCAGAGTTCGTAAGTATCCCCTGAAGTTTCAGAGTTTGTAAGTATCCCCTGAAGTTTCAGAGTTCGTAAGTATCCCCTGAAGTTTCAGAGTTTGTAAGTATCCCCTGAAGTTTCAGAGTTTGTAAGTATCCCCTGAAGTTTCAGAGTTCGTAAGTATCCCCTGAAGTTTCAGAGTTTGTAAGTATCCCCTGAAGTTTCAGAGTTTGTAAGTATCCCCTGAAGTTTCAGAGTTCGTAAGTATCCCCTGAAGTTTCAGAGTTTGTAAGTATCCCCTGAAGTTTCAGAGTTTGTAAGTATCCCCTGAAGTTTCAGAGTTCGTAAGTATCCCCTGAAGTTTCAGAGTTCGTAAGTATCCCCTGACGTTTCAGAGTTCGTAAGTATCCCCTGAAGTTTCAGAGTTCGTAAGTATCCCCTGAAGTTTCAGAGTTCGTAAGTATCCCCTGAAGTTTCAGAGTTTGTAAGTATCCCCTGAAGTTTCAGAGTTCGTAAGTATCCCCTGAAGTTTCAGAGTTCGTAAGTATCCCCTGAAGTTTCAGAGTTTGTAAGTATCCCCTGAAGTTTTAGAGTTTGTAAGTATCCCCTGAAGTTTCAGAGTTCGTAAGTATCCCCTGAAGTTTCAGAGTTCGTAAGTATCCCCTGAAGTTTCAGAGTTCGTAAGTATCCCCTGAAGTTTCAGAGTTTATAAAAATCCCCTGTTTATATGAAGCTTCCAGGGTTGAATATCGAATGCCAAATATCGCATGTCGAATATCAAATGTCGAATACCGAATGTCAAATGTCGAATATCGAGTATCGAATGTCGAATATCGAGTATTGAATATCTAATTTCGAGTTAGAGCAAAATGCATTTCCAGTTAGTGATCTCCTCAAAAAGACACAAACCTTGACAGCCTGCGCCAACCGCATGCACTGATTGGCCCATTGCTTGTCGGTCTCGCGGCTACCCATTGCGGTTCTCAGCTCTGCCAGTTTAGTCTTTGTCGGCTGCTGCTGCTGCTGCTGCGGAGATCCCGAAGCCATCAGAAGCGAATCCAGCTCTCCATCGCTGAGGTTCAGGATGCTGGCAGCTCGTTGCCTAGCTCGAAGCTGGTGCACCTCCGACTCTGTGGGACCGACAGGCTGCTGCTGCTGCGGTGGCAACGGCGGCGGCAGAGCCTCCACTCTGTCGCAATGCGTCGACACCAGCAGCCTGGTTGATTCAGACTTGGCTTCGACTAGTCTGGCAATCTGGCCTAGCAACCGTTCTGCCAGGCTCAGCCGATTCTCACAGCGCAACAGCTCCTCGCGAGCCGCCGCCTCGGAGGCCTGGGCTCGATTCGACGCCTCGTCGATTTGTCGACGTCGACGTTCGGAATCGACAGCCGACGAGCGGGCCCGGCTGCGGGCCTGGTCCAGCTCGGCCCGGCTCTCCTGCCACAGCTGCTCGAACCTGCGGCGCTGCTCGCCAGCTGAGGTGGCGGCCGAGCGGGCGGAATCCAGCTGGGACTGGATGCGCCTGCGGGTTTGAGGGGGCGGAAATGAGGGCGGATTCCAGAGCTGGGATTGGAAAAGTCTGTTGAGGCGAAAATCGGGGGGCGGAAAAATCAGTTGGGGTGGAAATAGGGGGCGGAAATGGAGGGGCGGTAATAGGGGGCGGAAATCGAGGGCGGAAATCGAGGGGCGGAAAAATAAGTTGGCGGAAAAATGGGAGGGCACACGATAAAGCAGTTAATCCGTTATTTTAAAAAATCGCATGAATTGCGCACAAGGCAATTGTCAGAAAAAATGCACGCTTAGAAGATCCGATGACTCACCTCACGGTCTCCTTCAGCGTGCCCGCTTTAGTCTTGGCCTTCTCCGCCGCTGTCCGCTCGCTAGCAGCAGCCGCCTCGGCCTCTCTAACCCGACGCCTGAGCTCGTCTATAGTGTCCTTAGCGACGCGCAGTTCTCGTTCAGCGCGCGATTTAGCCTGACGACAGCGCGCTAAGGAGTCGGAGAGCTCAGCTGTGGCCGCCGCTGCCGCGGATGTCGATTCGTCCGATTTGGTCAAGTAGTCCTCGGCTGTTGGTCCTTCGGAATGGTAGCCCGGGTCCTTGGCCGATTGTTGCTGTTTTTATATGGTAGTAAAAAGCATTGTAAAGCGTTGTAAAGTACTGACTGAGAGTGACCTTCATGGTGAGTATTCGGGTGAGATTTATGGTGAGATAGGTGAGAGTCATGGTAAAAAAGAAGGTGAGATTTATGAGACAGTGTGAGATAGACACACTGAGACAGGGTGAGATAGACACACTGAGACAGGGTGAGATAGACACACTGAGATGGGGTGAGATAAGCGCAGTGAGACGGCGAAATAGACACAGTGAGACAGGGTGAGACAGGGTGAGATAGACAGTGAGTCAGGGTGAGACAGACAGTGAGTCGGGGTGAGAAAGACAGCGAGACAGGGTGAGACAGGGTGAGACAGACAGCGAGACAGGGTGAGACAGACAGTGAGACAGGGTGAGAAAGACAGCGAGACAGGGTGAGACAGGGTGAGACAGACAGCGAGACAGGGTGAGACAGACAGTGAGACAGGGTGAGAAAGACAGCGAGACAGGGTGAGACAGACAGCGAGACAGGGTGAGACAGACAGTGAGACAGGGTGAGAAAGACAGCGAGACAGGGTGAGACAGACAGTGAGACAGGGTGAGAAAGACAGCGAGACAGGGTGAGACAGACAGCGAGACAGGGTGAGACAGACAGTGAGACAGGGTGAGACAGACAATGAGACAGGGTGAGACAGACAGTGAGACAGGGTGAGACAGACAGTGAGACAGGGTGAGACAGACAGTGAGACAGGGTGAGACAGACAGTGAGACAGACAGTGAGTCGGGGTGAGACAGGGTGAGACAGACAGTGAGACAGGGTGAGAAAGACAGCGAGACAGGGTGAGACATGGTGAGACAGACAGCGTGACAGGGTGAGACAGACAGTGAGACAGGGTGAGACAGACAGTGAGACAGACAGTGAGTCGGGGTGAGACAGGGTGAGACAGACAGTGAGACAGGGTGAGAAAGACAGTGAGACAGGGTGAGACAGACAACAGCATCTCACAGCTCTATCGCAGGCCTCCTTCAGCCTCCGACACCGCGCCTGGCTCTGCGCCAATTCCCTTCGAAGCCGTTCCACCTCGCCAGCCAGTCGATCTCGCTCCGCCGACGCCTTCTGACGTGCCCGACGGCACTGCAGCAGCTGCTGCTGAAGAGCGCCAGTCCGAGCCTGCAGCCTGGCAACGAACATCGGTCGATGTGCATCGCCCTGGCTCTTGGCTCTGTTGGCGATCGCTCTGCCAAGACTGCGGCCGCTGTCCGGCTGACGCAGCTGTCGTTCGTCGACATCCTCGAGACCGTCGACGGAGGCATCGTCGAAATCTTTGTGCGCGGCGGTTCTTCCATCGCCGCAGTCATCCGTTGGCACGTCCTCCCAGCCGCAATCTTCGCCGTCTTCGTCGTACTCGTCGTCGATAATCGAAGCGGATTCGGCGTTTATTTGCGATCGACTATTCGCCGTTGCTGTTGGTCGATTGTGATTGGCTCGGCGAGCGGCGGTCGCGGCGCCGGTTCTGAGGCCGCTGACTCGACGGCCGAGATGACGCAGGTAACGTTTCATTTCGATTAGAACCTGAGAGAAGTTCAATTTTTTTTATAAAATAACGAGAATTGAATTGCGGATCGCGCTCAAACTACACTACTCAAAGTAGAAATAAAAGAAAGTTTAAAAACTTCAACAGAAAAAACGGTATTAGCTAATGCATTTCTGATTTGCCTACTGATAGTAGACAAATCGGGTTTTTATTGTATATTTAAAAGTTCCGCTAACCTGACTCTTGCGCGCCAATTCTGCGCGCACCGATTCTGCGCGTTCTTCTGCTTCGCGCCTGGCGCGCGCGTGACCCTCCAGCTCGCGAGTCTGCCGACCAATCAGATCGCGCAGCTGCAACACCTTGCGTCGGGCACTATCCAGCTCATTAGTGAGCTCTCGCACCTCATCAGGTTGAGCAGCGGCAGCTTGAGCTGCTGAGTTGGCGGACTCAAGAGCCTGGCTAAGCTCTGCGTTGGCACGCCTCTCAAAGTCTAACGATTTGCGCAACTGCTGGCCTGTGGCCGCGTGCTCGTCTAATTGCACCTGCACCAGGGCCAGTTCGTTCTGCAAGCGCGCACTGAAAATTGAGACAGATGATTGCTGATGAAAAGATTCCTTTGAAGTTGCCGCCGCTACCAAAATGCTATTTTATCTATTAGATGATTTTTTTATTAAAGATAAGAATCTTTTGATGTTGCCGGCGCTAGTTTAATTAAATTCATCTAAACTGCTATATAGTTCATCTATACAGATGATTCCAATTTGAAGATAAAAATCTAGCTTTTGATGTCGTCGCCGCTCCGCTAGTACTCTATTTTACTCTTTTTATCAAGAGTTCAATATTAATTAGTGGACAAAACTGCTATATATAATTGTTGAGAGGAGAGGAGCTCAGCGAGTTCACAAACATAAGGATACCGTCAGGGTTACTGTGATATTTCGGACATTTAATATCGGCGATATTTCACTTCTACGACACACATCTCCGACACTCCATATCTCCGACACTTCATATCTCTGATGATTCACATATCTCCGACACTCCATATCTCCGACACTCCATATCTCCGACACTCCACATCTCCGACACTCCACATCTCCGACACTCCACATCTCCAACACTCCACATCTCCAACACTCCACATCTCCAACACTCCATATCTCCGACACTCCATATCTCCGACACTTCATATCTCTGATGATTCACATATCTCCGACACTTCATATCTCCGACACTTCACATCTCCGACACTCCATATCTCCGACACTCCACATCTCCGACACTCCATATCTCCGACACTCCATATCTCCGACACTCCACATCTCCGACACTCCATATCTCCGACACTTCATATCTCCGACACTTCACATCTCCGACACTCCATATCTCCGACACTCCACATCTCCGACACTCCATATCTCCGACACTCCATATCTCCGACACTCCATATCTCCGACACTTCATATCTCCGACACTTCACATCTCCGACACTCCATATCTCCGACACTCCATATCTCCGACACTCCATATCTCCGACACTCCATATCTCCGACACTCCATATCTCCGACACTCCACATCTCCGACACTCCACATCTCCGACACTCCATATCTCCGACACTTCATATCTCCGACACTTCACATCTCCGACACTCCATATCTCCGACACTCCATATCTCCGACACTCCATATCTCCGACACTCCATATCTCCGACACTCCATATCTCCGACACTCCACATCTCCGACACTCCACATCTCCGACACTCCACATCTCCGACACTCCATATCTCCGACACTCCATATCTCCGACACTCCACATCTCCAACACTCCACATCTCCAACACCCGCCAAGGTACTCAAGCATCTTTTTAAGAAATCCTACCTATTATCAGCTAGCATTAAACTTTCATGTGGTTACTACTACAAAGCTCAAAGTAGACAGAGCAGAAATTCGCTTTATATTCTATTCTCACTACTCCTAAGTAGGATGTTCTCTGTAAACTAAACCTGATCGATCGACTGACTCACTTCTCTTCAAGCAGTCGCTCAATCTCCAGCCGCTGTTCAGCATCAGCTTTGGCCTGGCGCAGTGAAGCCTTCAGCGCAGTCACCCTGGCGGATTTATTGCGCAACTCGCCGCTCAGCCGGACAGCTTCAGCGTCCCGCAGTTTCAACTCGGCCTCGGCAGCGGCTGCCCGCTTATTGGCTGCGTTCACCTTGCTCTGCAGTTCCACCATGGCCTGCGGCACTGGCGTTGTGCCAACATTGCGCAGACGGCTTTTCAAATTGGCCACCTGAGCCTCCAGCTGGGCCACTTTGTACGGATAGTCTGTCACGGGCGAGGTCGCGGCCGAAGGTCGCGCAGCAGCGTCGCCGTTGCCTTCGGCTGCTAGACAGCGAGATTCCAACTCGCTGCATCGGTCGCGCCAGCGTTGAAGTTCGGTTCTCAGGCCGGTGATCTCGTCTGATTGAGTCTCCAGCATGGCCTGCAATTGAGTCATTTGTCAATTGGCTTGGCCTGGCAGCAATTTTGTGGCTTTTGTGGGTCTATGAACTTTTCTTCTGTGTTTACTTCTGGGAAGTTTACTGGTAGGATGTTTAATTGTAGAATGTTTACTTGCAGAATGTTTAATTGTAGGATGTTTAATTGTAGGATGTTTACTTGCAGAATGTTTAATTGTAGGATGTTTAATTGTAGGATGTTTAATTGCAGGATGTTTAATTGTAGGATGTTTACTTGCAGAATGTTTAATTGTAGGATGTTTACTTGCAGAATGTTTAATTGTAGGATGTTTAATTGCAGGATGTTTAATTGCAGAATGTTTAATTGTAGGATGTTTACTTGTAGGATGTTTAATTTTAGGATGTTTAATTGCAGGATGTTTAATTGCAGGATGTTTAATTGCAGGATGTTTGATTGTAGGATGTTTAATTGTAGGATGTTTACTTGCAGAATGTTTAATTGTAGGATGTTTAATTGCAGGATGTTTAATTGCAGGATGTTTAATTGTAGGATGTTTACTTGCAGAATGTTTAATTGTAGGATGTTTACTTGCAGAATGTTTAATTGTAGGATGTTTACTTGCAGAATGTTTAATTGTAGGATGTTTACTTGCAGAATGTTTAATTGTAGGATGTTTACTTGTAGGATGTTTAATTTTAGGATGTTTAATTGCAGGATGTTTAATTGCAGGATGTTTGATTGTAGGATGTTTAATTGTAGGATGTTTAATTGCAGGATGTTTAATTGTAGGATGTTTACTTGCAGAATGTTTAATTGTAGGATGTTTACTTGTAGGATGTTTAATTTTAGGATGTTTAATTGCAGGATGTTTAATTGCAGGATGTTTAATTGCAGGATGTTTAATTGTAGGATGTTTAATTGTAGGATGTTTAATTGTAGGATGTTTACTTACACGATGTTTAATTGTAGGATGTTTAATTGTAGGATGTTTATTTGTAGGATGTTGACTATGTAATAATAGATTATCTATGTGTATATAGTATTTAAAATCTGATTTTCACCTGAGTTCCCTCTTGAAGCGATTGAACCTGCTGCAGCAGAGCTGCCTGACCTTCCAGTTGATCGCGGCGCTCTTTATCGGCGGCTGCTGCTGCGCGCGCTGCCCGACTTTCGTCGAGCGATTGGCGCGCCGCCAGCCGCGCGCTAGCCGCCTGGTCGCGCAGTTCGGCGGCTTCGGCTTGCAGGGCGCCAACTTGGGCGCGCAGGCGGCTGGCCTCAGCTTCGCTGCGCGCCAGACTGTCGCGCGCCAAAGTGTCGTGACTTTGCGCGCCGCGCTCGACATTTTTTAGCTGGCGGAGAAAAATTGAGATGGTCATACTGGTCATACAGATTGGCAATACTGGTCATACAGATTGGCAATACTGGTCATACAGATTGGCAATACTGGTCATACAGATTAGTAATACTGGTCATACAGATTGGCAATACAAGTCATACAGATTAGTAATACTGGTCATACAGATTGGCAATACAAGTCATACAAATTAGTAATACTGGTCATACAGATTGACAATACTGGTCATACAGATTAGTAATACTGGTCATACAGATTGGCAATACTGGTCATACAGATTAGTAATACTGGTCATACAGATTGGCAATACTGGTCATACAGATTGGCAATACAAGTCATACAGATTAGTAATACTGGTCATACAGATTGGCAATACTGGTCATACAGATTAGTAATACTGGTCATACAGATTGGCAATACTGGTCATACAGATTAGTAACACTGGTCATACAGATTGGCAATACTGGTCATACAGATTAGTAATACTGGTCATACAGATTGGCAATACAAGTCATACAGATTAGTAATACTAGTCATACAGATTGACAATACTGGTCATATTGATTGGTGATACTGGTCATACAGATTGGCAATACTGGTCATACAGATTAGTAATACTGGTCATACAGATTGGCAATACTGGTCATACAGATTGGCAATACTGGTCATACAGATTAGTAATACTGGTCATACAGATTGGCAATACTGGTCATACAGATTGGTAATACTGGTCATACAGATTGGCAATACTGGTCATACAGATTGGCAATACTGGTCATACAGATTGGCAATACTGGTCATACAGATTGGCAATACTGGTCATACAGATTGGCAATACTGGTCATATTGATTGGCAATACTGGTCATACAGATTGGCAATACTGGTCATACAGATTGGCAATACTGGTCATACAGATTGGCAATACTGGTCATACAGATTGGTAATACTGGTCATACAGATTGGCAATACAAGTCATACAGATTAGTAATACTGGTCATACAGATTGACAATACTGGTCATATTGATTGGTGATACTGGTCATACAGATTAGTAATACTGGTCATACAGATTGGCAATACTGGTCATACAGATTGGCAATACTAGTCATACAGATTGGCAATACTGGTCATACAGATTGGCAATACTGGTCATACAGATTGGCAATACTGGTCATATTGATTGGCAATACTAGTCATACAGATTGGCAATACTGGTCATACAGATTGGCAATACTGGTCATACAGATTGGCAATACTGGTCATATTGATTGGCAATACTGGTCATACAGATTGGCAATACTGGTCATACAGATTGGCAATACTGGTCATATTGATTGGTGATACTGGTCATATTGATTGGTAATGCTGGTCATACAGATTGGTAATACTGGTCATACAGATTAGTAATACTGGTCATACAGATTAGTAATACTGGTCATACAGATTGGCAATACTGGTCATACAGATTGGCAATACTGGTCATAATCATACAGATTGTTAAATCTGTAACTGCATTGATACATAGGTCATAAAGGATTCAAGCGAATCGAATCACCAATTAACTCACCTGTCCGTTAAGGTGGCGATTTTTATCGTGCAAGCCGACAATTTCGGCGTCAAGTCGTTCGACTCTTTCTAACAAATCCGATTTTCTGCGTTGGGAGACAATAACAAATTTATTACATAGAGTTTTTACCAAACTAAATTTATCTCTTTTATACGTCTCTTTTACGTATGAGGATTGCTTGCAGAGTAAACTCTCGCTCCAAATCTGCGTCCTTGGTTCGAATCCACAGCGTAGCCAAATTAATAATTTAGATTAAAGCGCAAGAAGACGCTACGGCACCAAGACATGAAGAAACCAAGGCACCAAGACATGAAGACACCAAGACATGAAGACACCAAGGCACCAAGACATGAAGACACCAAGACATGAAGACACCAAGGCACCAAGACATGAAGACACCAAGGCACCAAGACATGAAGACACCAAGACATGAAGACACCAAGGCACCAAGACATGAAGACACCAGGGCACCAAGACATGAAGACACTGCCGGCGCCAAGACATGAAGACACCAAGGCACCAAGACATGAAGACACCAAGGCACCAAGACATAAAGACACTGCCGGCGCCAAGACATGAAGACACTGCCGGCGCCAAGACATGAAGACACCAAGGCACCAAGACATGAAGACACCAAGGCACCAAGACATGAAGACACCAAGGCACCAAGACATGAAGACACTGCCGGCGCCAAGACATGAAGACACCAAGGCACCAAGACATGAAGACACCAAGGCACCAAGACATGAAGACACCAAGGCACCAAGACATGAAGACACTGCCGGCACCAAGACATGAAGACACTAAGGCACCAAGACATGAAGACACCAAGGCACCAAGACATGAAGACACTAAGGCACCAAGACATGAAGACACCAAGGCACCAAGACATGAAGACACCAAGGCACCAAGACATGAAGACACCAAGGCACCAAGACATGAAGACACCAAGGCACCAAGACATGAAGACACCAAGGCACCAAGACATGAAGACACTAAGGCACCAAGACATGAAGACACCAAGGCACCAAGACATGAAGACACCAAGGCACCAAGACATGAAGACACTAAGGCACCAAGACATGAAGACACTAAGGCACCAAGACATGAAGACACTAAGGCACCAAGACATGAAGACACCAAGGCACCAAGACATGAAGACACTAAGGCACCAAGACATGAAGACACTAAGGCACCAAGACATGAAGACACCAAGGCACCAAGACATGAAGACACCAAGGCACCAAGACATGAAGACACTAAGGCACCAAGACATAGCTCTTTGAAGAAACAAACTAACCTTCTGTGTCAATACAGTAACTCATGTTACTTTCGATACATACCGGATTATCTACTATACAAAGACTCACTGTTTCATTAGTCCGGACACTTCCGAAGACAGTCGAGCATTTTGCGATTCCAATTCAGCTAATCGAGCGTCTTTTGCTTGCAAAATTTGCAACACCTTTTGATCTTTTGCTTCTGCCCGTTCTCGCTCTCTGAAATAAAGAAAGCAGTTTATTTGATTGAAGAAAAGTAAAATATAAACACACGGTGCAGGTCGTGTCGAATTAATAATGCGACTCACCTTTGAGCAACCAGACTAACAGCTTGACCAACATCGGGCGTCGTAGCTTGCAACTTCTTCCACAAAGACCAGACAAACTCTTTGTCGGCGCGCAATTTTGCTAGCTGATCGCGAAGGTCGTCGTTTTCGCTGCGCAATGCCGCAAAACTACTTGCCGATGGCGTTAAAGGTTCTTCCATTTATAAGTAAACGGAAAAGTGGGCGCAACAGTTTTAGTGAAACTGTACCAGTCTAATTGGAGGGAGCATCTGAAAGATAAATAAGCGGGAATATTTTAAACGATATATAAAAAATATAGTAAAACGCTCTGAGTCGCTGATAGTAGTAAGAAAACTAATTAAAAAAACTTTTATTGAATACTAGGAAAATAAAGAAGAAAAGAAAACAAGCATTGCATACGAACTGAATAAAATTCATCTTATCACTCCGCAATACATGGTCGATGCTGTTCCTTAACTGATAATGTTTAATTTCTATGCATAAATATCAAAATAATTATATTTTCGGCATTCTCTATGCCGCCAACTGGGTGTAACAAATTCAAATTAACATAATAAGGCGCACAACCGATTGAAATTGATAAAGCAATGAATCAAAATTTAACCATGAAAATTGGAAGCATCCATGTGTTTGAAGCGACCGCATAGTCAATACATGAAACCATTGATATATTGTAAAATTCGCTACTAGTACAAAAATCACGGCCTAATTAATTTAAAAAAACGGTGAGACACAAGAGAGTCAGTTGGTAACAAAGGACCAAGTACAAAACAGAAAAAAATAATTGATAGGAATCAAAATGGAACACATCTGCCAAAGTTGCATACGCACAATTGAATTCCTTGGATAAAATTGACACTTTTATATCTTACTTCCCTTCATACTATTCATAAAATTTTAATGGAAAGCAAAACAGAAATGTTCCGAAATAGTTGCGAAAAAAAATAGTTGGCATGGAGACAAAATTCGATGATAAAAATGTTACAGTTGGGTAGGTAGTAGTACGAAGTACCGATACCAAAGTCTGGATTTAAGAAACTTGTCAGAACAATGTGGGACTGCATCCTTCATAGCACCATCGAAGATACAAAGAAAAAGGTAAAGACTTAAATAAATATGGAGATACAGTAGTATAAGTGTTCTGTCGCTATTTTTAAGACATTAGATAAAAACAGACATTTTAAAATGATGTATATTTTACACTGTTCTACTATTAGTAGATAAAAAAACCACAGTTGAATGTTTTATAATTAATCTAAAACTGACAAATAGACCAATATAAATGGTGGGGTGAATTCGCCTTGCGCAGAATTTTTTTGAACTTCTTGCATAAGGCACGACACAGCAGCACGTAAATAAGCTAGGTTGATTCTTTATTGCCTGATGGCAGTCTGCAATCTGCGCGCCCCCTCGGGGGGGGGGGTGGCCAGCCCAAGGATAAGAAAAGAAAAAACGAATGTACATTGAAAAGATAAGAAAACAGGAATGTACATTAGCTACTGTCCGCGCGGAGAGGGTAGAAGTCGACGCGGGGGGCGAGAAACTTTGGGGCTGTGGAATGCGGCGGATGAGCGAACACATTAAGGGGCAGTTTTGAGCGGCAATTAAAGAATGAACTTGGGGGGGGGTCTGGTGCAAGTTTATCGCCAGCAAGATTAGTCTTAGACAGTTAATAATATGCGGTTTAAAACTGCAACACATTTCATTTCATCTTGGATGTTTAAATTGTACTGCAGGCATTAGGTGAAACGGTGGCGGGTCAAGACAAAGTGAATGAAATCGACAGGTTAACTCTTATATAACAGAGACAAATAAAGGGTTTGCTAGCAAAATAGCTCTGTTATCTTAAACGGTTCTTAACAAGAAAATCGTTGCAATATAATAAACCGAACTAATGTTGAATGAATAAATGAATTTTACATTATTAACCTTTCGATTTATTAAAAGCGTTAGTGAATGGTTGAACTCGCGGAAATGACGTCGTTGGCTTAAAAGTGAATCTATCAGCAAAGCCGCGTGACTGGCGTGGCTGCTGCTGTTGAAACTGCTGACGCTGCGCCTGCTGCTGTTGAGGCGGACCTGGCGGCGGCACTGACGGAGGAGCGCGAGGCGGCGGCGGCGGCGGAGGCGGTCGACTAGCAACACCTTTTGAAGGGCCCGTTGAAGGCGTTGGAGCCGGCCTAGGGTGCTGCGGCACTGGCGGCGGCCGCTGCTGCTGTGACTGCGGAGGCAAACTAGGAATCCCGGCTGCTTTTAAACCGGGCATTGCTTTGTTAATAGCCGCTTCTGGCGAGGGCGCCTTTCCAACTGGCGGTACGGGAGGCGGAGGCGGCGGCTTCTGCTGCTGTACAGCTGGCGTCGTTGGCGAAACTGGCTTCTGGCTCTGCGACGGCGGTGGCGGTGGCGGCCCAGATGCGGCTGGCACTGCAGGCTTCAAACCCGGAGATGGAGGCGGCGGAGGCGGCCCAGATGCGGCTGGCACTGCGGGCTTCAAACCCGCAGATGGAGGCGGCGGAGGCGGCCCAGATGCGGCTGGCACTGCGGGCTTCAAACCCGCAGATGGAGGCGGCGGAGGCGGCCCAGATGCGGCTGGCACTGCAGGCTTCAAACCCGCAGATGGAGGCGGCGGAGGCGGCCCAGATGCGGCTGGCACTGCAGGCTTCAAACCCGGAGATGGAGGCGGCGGAGGCGTTGTTGCTGCAGCTGGTGGGGCATTCGAAGCCGTCGGCTTCAGATTAGCCGCGGGCGGAGGCGGAGCACCCGAGGTGGCAGCAGCGGCGGGGATGAACGGCTTTGGACCGGGCCGAGAGGCTTTCTGAGCTCCGCCTCCGCCGCCACCTGGGCCCCCTCCGCCTCCGCCAGCTTTATTCTGGCGACGGGCGATGCGAGCTGCCAGCTCGTCTTGCAGAGAGCCGCCGCCGCCGCCCATTGAAAACGGAGCTGCGGGCCTCGGTCCCGACGAGGTGTCATCGCCTCCGCCCCCCCGCCAGCTGCTGGAGACGGTCTGGCCGACGACGGGCCGTTGCCTGGGCAATGGTGGATATTTTGACAGTGCCTATAAGCAAAACCGTTCATTTCAATCAAAATATAAGAGCCAGAAGCAGCCAACGAAAACCTGGGAGGGTGACACCCAGTTGCTGAGTTTCTGGGAGGCTGGCCCAGCAACTGAGGATCTGTGAGGCTGGCCCAGCAACTGACACTCTGGGAGGCCGGCCCAGCAACTGAGGATCTGGGAGGCTGGCCCAGCAACTGAGCATCTGGGAGGCTGGCCCAGCAACTGAGCATCTGGGAGGCTGGCCCAGCAACTGAGCATCTGGGAGGCTGGCCCAGCAACTGAGGATCTGGGAGGCTGGCTCAGCAACTGAGGATCTGGGAGGCTGGCCCAGCAACTGAGGATCTGGGAGGCTGGCCCAGCAACTGAGGATCTGGGAGGCTGGCCCAGCAACTGAGGATCTGGGAGGCTGGCCCAGCAACTGAGGATCTGGGAGGCTGGCCCAGCAACTGAGGATCTGGAAAGGTGAACTATAATATTTGTGAAGCCATAAGCTCACTGAGGTATCAGGTGGAGCAGTGCAGCAGCTCACTGAAAACAGCAGAAATTAATAAATGAGCACAAGTCCATAGACTCACTTGGCTTGTCCGATCCAACTAGTGCAGTGCTGCGATCATTTTTCTCGCTTTCAGGCACTTTCTTTAGCCGTGTACCTTTCTGAATGGCGCCCAGCAGGGCATTTCTATCGTTCCCACCGCCGGGAGGCTTTGGAGCTCCGCCGCTTGGTGCCTTCGGAGCCGAGGGTGCTGGCGGAGGCGGCGGCGGAGGCGGTGGCGGTGGAGGCGGCGGTGGCGGCGGAGGTGGCGGCATGTGGATGATAGTACAGGTTAGAAGAGTGACTGCAATTTTAAAAAAAATGTTGATTGAACTTATCTTTTAGTTCCTGAAAGATGCTAAACTGCAAATGGCGCTTATTAACGTTTAAATAGAGTGGAAAATCTATTTTTAGACTCTGATGCTTTTTTAGACAATGCCCAGCTAATGAGATAATTGTGCTTCAAGTAATTTGCGTTGCGCACTACTGACTCATATAGTTCAAAATTGGCATATAGAGTAAGCTGACTACTCCTGCACTGTATGCATGATTAATCTAGTATGATTCGAGGGACATACAGGTACATGCGCAACCCCTCTGATTTAAAAAGTAAGTCGGTGTGACTTACTTTTTGACCAAACATGCAACTTACCTATGAAATAAACCTAAGCAGAAGGGCCTGTCAACTTAACCTCATAAAGTGGAGCCTGAGTAACCTATGTACACAAATGATCCATCATTCTGCCCACAATGATACCAGGAATATGTAAACTAATGATACATCATTCTGCCCACAATGATACCAGGAATATGTACACTAATGATACATCATTCTGCCCACAATGATACCAGGAATATGTAAACTAATGATACATCATTCTGCCCACAATGATACCAGGAATATGTAAACTAATGATACATCATTCTGCCCACAATGATACCAGGAATATGTAAACTAATGATACATCATTCTGCCCACAATGATACCAGGAATATGTACACTAATGATACATCATTCTGCCCACAATGATACCAGGAATATGTAAACTAATGATACATCATTCTGCCCACAATGATACCAGGAATATGTACACTAATGATACATCATTCTGCCCACAATGATACCAGGAATATGTACACTAATGATACATCATTCTGCCCACAATGATACCAGGAATATGTACACTAATGATACATCATTCTGCCCACAATGATACCAGGAATATGTACACTAATGATACATCATTCTGCCCACAATGATACCAGGAATATGTACACTAATGATACATCATTCTGCCCACAATGATACCAGGAATATGTACACTAATGATACATCATTCTGCCCACAATGATACCAGGAATATGTACACTAATGATACATCATTCTGCCCACAATGATACCAGGAATTGTATACTAATGATACATCATTCTGCACACAATGATACCAGGAAGCAGGGTTTGGCAAAAAAAGCAACAAAAATTGAACTTGGGAGAAAAAGCAAGGCAATAATTTGAGGACTATTTTGTCAACTTAAGCTCATAAAGTCCCTAATTCTTCACTTGCTTGCCAAACCCAGCAGCTCTCTAGTGTGATTGTGAGCAGAATGACATATTGTTTGTTTATGGCTTATATATAATTTAATTAGGCTCCACTTTATAAGCTTAAGTTAACAGGCCCTTTAATGTATTAGTGCAATTTTGGGTGAATGATAGGAGTTAATATAACTATATTATAAGGCTAAATACCTCATCATTGATTTATTACTATGTCCATATATTTGGATAGGCAATTTTGCAACTTAGGTTGGCTGGGCCCCTCACCCACCAGCCAAAATGTATATGCATGTATAATTTGAGATATTGTTGACTAAACTTAATTGGTGCTTTTGCATTTGGAGTTAAGCTAGTCTTTGATAAGTTTAGAGACAGTAAATAATCTATGTACTTTAAAGAACATATTTCTTAAAATTTATAAAAGTGCAACCATTACTGATTAGATAATAGTTTTCTTACTAACCTTTAGAGTTTTGAAAGTTTATAAACATCAAACTGAGTCAAGAACTATAGAAAATTCTTTCTTTAATTTGTTGTATTAATGATTACAAGGAATCCCTAAATGCTGTTGACTTAAAAATTACCCAAAATCCAAGCTTGGTTGGACCTTACTAGTTTAGTCTTAATAATGCAAGCTCTAAATACAAAGCATAAAAAAGAAAACAAAAATAATGAAATTCTTTAGAAATTCTTTAGAAAACTTATCAAATATTTTTTTATCTGAAAACCTATAAAATCATCTCGTGACTTCATCTAGTGGCATAAAAGTAATTATTAAAAACTTTTTTTCAAGAAAGAGTGTTGCTTAACCTGATAGATATGAATAAGATAATGAATTTGCTAGCAGGGTCCAATAATTATATTTTTGTTAGCCTAGCCTATTGGAAGAGGATAATGGATATAGCTTCTATTATTGTATATAATGGCCATGTAGTTACCACAGACATAACTTATTGATATAAGGCCTAATAAAAAATATAATAAATAGAATATTCTATATAAAGCAACAAATTGTATTAAATAATTTAAAAACAAAATGAGAAATGACTTTGTTTAAGACATAAAACTTTATTGTATTATATATAATTACTAAAATATATATTAGGCTAAAAATATTAGCTTCCACCCAATATATATTTGGGTGGCATTGGCAATGTCCTAGTTTCTTGCATTAAATTATTTTGACCCAAAATTTGAAACAAACAAACAAAAGCAAGTTTATTCAAGATTTAAAATGAGTCTTTGGTCTTAAAAGAGTATTACATAGCGTAGTAATGTATTAGCCAGTACAGAAAGCTGCTGAAGCTCTTTTTGGGTAGAGTTGGTACTAGAGAAATTTGCTAAGCTAGGAGTCAAAAAGATCATCACTGGTGCCAAGTTGACTACAAAAATTTGCCTTCCTGTGAGCCCAGGTGCCTTCAATGGTATTCTCAATGACTGATCTCAAGGTCATAGAAGTCGGCCAATGGCCACAAATTGGTAGGAGGTAGGATATTTACAAGTGCTTGAGGTTATCCAGCCATGATTTAAACTGAAAATAATGAAAATCAGGTCAAAATAATTTAATGCAGGAAACTAAGACATTGCCATTTGGGTTGAAAGTGATTTAATCTGCTACATTTTATTTGTCACTTCTATATTTGCTAATATTTGTGGAGTCATTTTGTTTGTTATGAAAAGCTATATATCAAGTTGTGGGACTTAGAATGGTGATGGAACAAGGTGGCCAGACCAATGTGGCCACAAGGCAAAAAATATTGGAAAATAAATAAAAAAAACTAAAAGTGCTGCTTATATGCAACCAATATAGTTCTTAATTTTAAGTAAATAAAGTTTTATAAGTAAGAAGTTGTTACATTTGCATGATTTTGTAAGAATTGCTTGTAAGAATTGTTTGCATGAACAAAGTTTAATTAGGCACTTAGGTTTAGGTAAATAGAATACATTTGTAATGTAATGTAATATTGTAACTTCTCATCATAGGCCCTACTTTATAATTATATGACATGACAATTAAAGTGACATGCCAATTAATTACTATCTATAAGTTATGGTATATTATGTTCTTTTTTGCATTTTTGGTCTCATTGGCTTGTCATTAATGTTAGTTACCTATAATTTGTCATTATTTATGCAAATTTGTTAATCAGTGAGAGTTAGTGCAAAAATCTTACATTGAATATTTAATAAATTCTTATTAATGCTTATTAATGGATTAGCACTTATTAACGGAATGGTGTCCGTATTTACTTAAAACAATCTGTATTTATACCAATAGATAATGAAGACGAATTCGTACCAATAGATAATCAAGACAAAATAAATTCTATGATATCTGACGAATTTTACAAGCTTAAAGTTTCATGAGTGTACAAAAAATTGACGTGAATAACTTATGCCGCATGTTATTCCGTACGTTATTCCGCACGTAATTCCGCATGTTATTCCGTAAGTTATTCCGCACGTTATTCCGCACGTTATTCCGCACATTATTCCTCATGTTATTCCGTACGTTATTCCGCACGTTTTTCCGTACGTTATTCCGCACGTTATTCCGCACATTATTCCGCACGTTATTCAGCACTTTATTCCGCACATTTTTCGCATGTTATTAGGCATTTTTCCACGATGTCCTGTATAAGATTTACAAGTAATTTTTCCATTTGATACATTTTAAATGTAAAGCAAAAGCCTAATGTACATGAGCTTGTCGTTATATTTTCCTGGATTACGCGAGTTGAGTGCATGTACATGGCATTCGTAAAATTATAATTGACTGCAACAGAGTACTGTAGTTGCAGAGTTGTAAGTTGAGTTACAGAGTTGCATGCACAGAGCTGGGGTCGCGGAGAGGTTGAGAAAAGAAGATAAAAGTGACTACTTATCAACATATATTAAATTAATGAAAGAATCACATCATACATGTACAAGGTCACTACAGGACGCAAAATGAAGTGTTCTTTGATACTGAAAGAAGTTTACGCTTTAACAAATATTATAAGTGCTAACACCAAATAAAAAACTAATGTGTAGTAAGTAAACCGTATTACTGCATTTAGCTAATTTAGCTTTTTTTACAATTATATTTTATGCAGATCGTCATACTTATTAAAAACTATCTATATCTTCACGTTTTTGACGTGGAAATCATGTATGGAACGCGTAAGTTAGACTAGGGGCCTTTTCATATTACCAATTCCAGAACCAGAATCGGTTCGGAATTCCAAGAAAAACAGCAGTATAACTTAAACTCTGTTAATATTTGACTGCCTTAATAAACCTCACTTAGCACAATTTTTCACTTTCTTCTTGGCGATTGTCATTTAATAATAAAAACTTTATAGCACGTATCTCCCTAGCTCTAGTTATGGAGACTAAAAGTTATACTTCACAAATTGGTTCTGGTTCTAGAACCAGAACAAGCAATATGAAAAAACCCTTTGGTGGGAAATATGTTAAAAAAGTAGATGTGCGGACTATTGTGCGGAATAAAAATTCGGAATAGCGTGCGGAATAATATTCGGAATAATGTGCGGAATAACGTGCGGAATAAAATGCGGAATAACGTGCGGAATAAAATGCGGAATAACGTGCGGAATAACATGCGGAATAAAATTCGGAATAGTGCGGAATAATATTCGGAATAATGTGCGGAATAACGTGCGGAATAACGTGCGGAATAACGTGCGGAATAACATGCGGAATAATATGCGTAATAACGTGCGGAATAAGATGCGGAATAACGTGCGGAATACCGTGCGGAACAACATGCGGACCATGCGGAATAACTAGCGGAACGTGCGGAATAACGTGCGGAATAACATGCGGAATAACATGCGTAATAACGTGCGGTGTATGTTACACTCATAAAAATTGCGGACATTAATCTTTTAAAACTCGTTAAGTTTAGTTAGGGCTCAAACAGCGTTTGTTTATGCAGAGAAAAAATTGTGTTCTTTTGTAAAAATATTTATAAGTAAAATTTTATTTTAACGATTGTCTACTTTATGCATTTTAATAAAATCTAGTAATAAAGGTTTTGTTTTAACTTACATTTACTGAACTCTTTACAAATTTTTAACAAATATATTTTCGCTCCATTTTGAAGGCGCAAAACCAGATTCAATTTACTCTACAACCTCCTAAATTTGTGCTTAGAAGTGTGATTGTAAACCTATTCATATTGTTCATATTTCCAGCGTATATGGTCAAAATAAGTGCTTAATTCAGTTTTGTCCCAAAAAGTCTATGCAATTTGCGATTCATTTAAGTTACTCTCTTAAAACTGTGATATAATAGGTGAGTCCATTTGCTTTGACCTGCTTTCGCTTAATTGTTAATACTGGTGTGTTTAAACTGTTAGATATATAAAAATTTTACTTATTGTCTATTGTTTATTTATCCTACACTAACCCTTCAATTATTTCGTTTAAAACCTCAGCCATAATGTCAAAGATAAGCAAGATAGGCCTAACTCTATAATTGTTAATTGATCATCACCCAGTGACCTAGGTTCATTTTTACTATTTAAATAAGGAAATACATAAAAACCTTGAGACCATAGCCTGTATTACTAAACAAAAAACAATATATGACATATGGTTACAATGTTGTGTGTTTAATATTTTTTATTAATTTTATAATTATAAAATTATCATAATTAAGAGTAAGAAAACCTATGATGGCTATGAATCATTATATATTTCACTATTTTAAATGTATAATGCTCAACAGTTTAGGAGAGAGCCTACTAGATACTATCTTTATTATTATAATCTAACAATGCTTACTTTTTGATCAGTTTTTTCTATATTAGTATATAATTTGTATAGGCCTAAATTTAATTGATAAATAGGCATGAAGTAAAAATTTTAGCTTTATTCAAATTATTTAACATAATTCATTATAATATGAATTATATATACTATATTATTTAATTTTATACCATAACTCAAAATTCAAATTCAATTCCATAATTCAAAATTTAATAACTCTGAATTTAATAGCCTTATTTTTATTTTATATTAAAGTTAACAATTAAAATCTTTTAAATGATTAATAAATATTTATACATTTCATAATAGGCTGTTTTGGTTATAGAAAATAATTTAAAGTAAACAATTTTATAGAGTTGATATATTGTCTTTGGTAGTTTATTTCATTTAATTAATTTAATGTGAAATATTATCAAGAAACTAAGATGTTAATATTTTTTAGAGTTTTATAGAATTTTAATTTAACTAAACCTTGTTCAATATTTTTACCTATGTGAATGAAAATAATTAAGCAATTCTTACAAAATAAAATTTTCACAGGCCAAACATAATGCGAACAAAAACTCAGCCAGGTGGCAGCAACAGTTGCAAGTCTTCATCTGGCGCCCCATCTGAAGCTGGCGATGTCTCTGTCCCTGCCACAGCCTCCATGGCTACCTCTAGCACTGCTGCTACCTCGCCAACCCCAGTGAAGAAGTCAGATCGCCTGGCTAAAAAGCGACTCCTTGGCGGCCCCCTGACTGGTCTGGCCGCAGCTGCCATGGCCGCCATCTCCCGGCCAGCCAAGCGAGCTCGAACTTCAACAGCTGGCAGAGCTGCCAGTCCCAGTGTCAGCCAAGATCCCGCCGCAGAAGCGGCTGGCTTGTCCAACCAATCTACTAAGCCGTCAAAGCGCGGCCGACCGCCAAATCCTGATAAAATTTCGCGGCCTGTCACCCAGCGACGGTCTGTGGGCCGACCGCCAACTAAAGCTCTGCAGGTGCCAATGAAGGTGATGCATCAATACGAGGAGCGCCAGCAGCAACTGAGGCGCAAAGCCGCCGCTTTAAAAGATCAGGCTAGTGATGAGCAGGCTCAGAAACAGGAGCAACAGGCTCCTCTGCTGCCATTGGCTGCTCAGCGTCGTAGCCTCGATACCAATGTTGTTGTTAGGCTTCGCAGGCTGAGCTCAAACGATGCCGAGGTTCTAGCAGCCGCCGCCGCTGCTAGGGACGCTATCTCTTCGTTACCAGGGAGACGGTCTACAGACACATTGGAGTGCAATAAGCAATTGAAACGGTTGGTTAAATTAAATTGTATTTTCATGTTAATAGTCTTTCTTTGTGTGCTAGGGATGTTATTTGACTTACCTGTAATCTTGGTACATAAATTATTATGAAAGATAAAGTACAAGACAATCACGAACTGTTAGAACCAGCAGAATGATGGAAAGTTTAGAGTAGAAAGATTAATATACATAAGGTAAAACAGATAGGAAGCACATGAGAATGCGATTGAAGATGTAGGGGATTAGCATCAATGAAATAGAAGATTTGAGATATGTATGATTTAGGATATGGGGGATCAGAAACTGGAGATTATAGATTTTGGGGTTCAGGGACGTACATGATTTGAGATATTGGGGATCAGGGACCTACGGGATTTGGAATATTGGGAATCAGGGACACACGGGATTAAGGATATTGGGGATCAGGGACCTACGGGATTTGGAATATTGGGAATCAGGGACACACGGGATTAAGGATATTGGGGATCAGGGACCTACGGGATTTGGAATATTGGGGATCAGGGACACACGTGATTAAGGATACTGGGTATCATGGAAATACGGGATTAAGGATATTGGAGATCAGGGACACACGGGATTAAGGATATTGGGGATCAGGGACACACGAGATTAATGATATTGGGGATCAGGGACACACGGGATTAAGGATATTGGGGATCAGGGACACACGGGATTAATGATATTGGGGATCAGGGACGTACAGCATTTGGGTATTGAAGATCAGAGGTGTCGAATAGTCATGTCCCCATGCCTGATCTCTATGTTCCTAATCCCCTATATTCTTATCTCCCGAATAAAAGAGACTAATGGTGCTCTCAAATTCACAGGCTGGTATCGTCACTGCGAGACGTGTGCCCAGCCGGCTACCGGGCCTGCTCCCTGATCGATCCTGGCGAAGTCAACGCCGAGGCCGAAGCAAAAGTAGCCGGCCTGGCCTGTCTTGGCCTGGTGCCATCTGAGGCTGGGCAGGCTATCCGGGAAGCTATCCAGGTTTGTTTCGCAGTTTCTGCGTTTTGAGTTAGCAGCCCCGCTGGATGTTAGATAGATCGTCTGAGTTTTACACTCTTTTTTTCAGAATTTCAGACAGATCTTGTCAGTTTGAAATAGACGCCAGATTTAGATTGACCTCAATTTTAGAGAGACCCTGGTTTTAAGTTAGACCTCAGTTTTAGGTAGACCCACAGTTTTAGTTTTAGATAGACCCTCAGTTTTAGATAGACCCCATTTTTAGATTGACCTCAGGTTTAGATTGACCTCAGTTTTAGATAGACCCCATTTTTAGATTGACCTTAGTTTTAGATAGACCTTAGTTTTAGAGAGACCCAGGTTTTTAGTTAGACCTCAGTTTTAGATAGATGTCCGTTTTAGTTGGATCAACCCAGTTTTAGATAGACCTCTCTATCGTAGACCTCAAAGCTTGAGTCTCCACCCACCCGCTATGCAGGGCCAGGCGCTCCGGCTGCAGCTTCACCGAGCCACATCGTCTCGCCAGCCAATGCGGCTCTGCCGTCACGTGCACAAGCGCAAGCCCGACCCCAACATCCTGGTGCTGCACAACGGCAAGTACATCTCCAAGGAGGAGGTCCGGCAGCAGAAGCAGGCTGCTCAAGTTGCTAACGCCGCAGCCGCCGCCGCCTCCTCCATGGAACAGCAGAAGCGTCGTCGCCTAGCAACCGGCCTAGCAACCGCTTCAAGTTCGAAAACAACAACGGGAGGTCGACGGCGTCACGCCGGGCAGGAGCATCGGCATCGACTGTGGCCGCTCTGCCGGCAGCCAAACCTTCGGGCGTCCAGCCAGCCGACTTTCAGCCTGCACCCGGGCTCCGCTAAGTTTGTCAAAATGCCGACGTGGCCAGCGACTCGCTTGGCGGAGTTCTGTCCGAGGACGACTTCGAAGAGGAATACGAGGAGGAGCTGCTGGATGAAGAGCCGGACGATGGCGAGGACTCTGAAGGCGTTGCCAGTTCCGTTGAACCGGCTGGCACGGCCAAATCAACTGCTTCCAGCGGCTCGCAAGGATTCGAAGTGGCCGGTCTGGCTCAGGGTCAGACAGACGATCCTGCTAGCGAGAAGCAGAGTCTGCAACGACGAAAGCAGCAGACTCGACCGGAAGCACTGCAGAGCTCCGAAGATCGGCATCAGTCCATGATCAAGCGGGAGCCGCGGGTTGCCATTCGCCGATTCGGTAAGCGTCGTCAAGTCGGCACAGCGGCGGCGGCGGCGGCGGCTTCAAGGAAGAAGCAGGAAATCGAGAACGAAGACGATTCGGTGTCGTCTGCCTCGGGTCACGGCGGCATTCGCCGATCGAAGCGTAAAGTTGATCTCAGATCGAAACTGCTGCAGTGGAACATGTTTAGCGAGGAGCGGAAGCAGCAGCAAAGAGACCAGGCGGCGATGCCCGGCGGCGCCAAGCCGAAGGTCAGCATCATGGACAGTGACAAGAAGCGGCACGCACCAGTCGGCGTTGAAACCCAATTGAACAAACTGTGGCAGCAATCAACCGGCGGCAATAAGAAGAAAAAGAAGCGCCTACAGAAGCAGCCAATGTCGCCGCTAAGCTTGCCGTGGTCCAGCACTGCCGCTGCTGATGGTGGCGGAGATGCCAAAGAGTTCCCTGACAACAACAACTCGGCAACAGTTGACACCGGCATCAAGTCGGAGAATCAGCAAGCGGACAACAACGATCCGTCCACGGTGCCGAAATCGACATCGAGCGGCGCCGGCCGGCAGGAGCGGAAGCAGATTTTTGGCAGCGGCGTGACGCCCGCATTTCCACTGTCGCACAGCCTGACCAGGGAGCTGCAGGCGCTCACTAACGATCTGAGCTGCGACGTTGAAATTCAACGCTCAATGCCGTTCGACAAGTTCATTGTTAACGTTGTAGATTTGAGCCTGGGCGATTTAGAAACTTTGCAGGAACGTTTAGACGATTCGTCTTTTAAATTGCGCGCGGTGAAGCACAAACTGGTGAACAGTACAGGCCTGGTGTTCTGTGCCGTTCTTGTCCAGAGAAAGTCCAATGTTATTCGCAGCATTCGCAGGATGTTAGACAGCGCTGATAATTGGGAGAGCTCCAGCTCAAATGCTGAGGATGCCGAAGAGGAAACTGCCGAAGAGAAGGCCGCTATTGCTAATCTGTCTGCTTCTGTGTCTGCTAACGCTACTGCGACTGCCGCTTGCAGCAGCGCCGGCGTTGCCCAGTTCACCTCCGAGGAGGTCAAAGCTGCCATCAGCTATGTTCGAATCGAGAAAGCGGCGGCCGCTGCTGCCACCGGCGCCGCGTCAGCTAGTTCAACTGGAAGCGACGGCAACGCACCGGAAGCAGAAACGGAAGCCGCTGTTGCGATGCTACAACAGCAGGAACAGCAACAGCCTCCGCCGCCGCCTCCGCCCCCGCCGCCGCCTCCTCAGCCGCGCCAACCGACAGCATTTGAGCTGCTAAAGATGCAACGCCGTCAACAGCAGAGCCAGCATCAGAAGCATCAGCAGCCACATTCTCCATCGCTGTTGCCAACGCAGACTGTGCATCTACGTCACGGATCTGGTAGTCAGTCGGCTGTACCTGTCGGTGTACTCTCTGCTCAGCCGAATCAACAGGCCGCTGCTCCAGCACAACGGCATTGTCAGGTTCGACCAGCCTATCCTGGCATTGTGCTACGGCATCCTAGCGGGGCATCACTGAGCTCGCAGCCTTATCAACGGGTGCCTGTGGCCTCTCCTAATCTGACTCGGCTGGCTCCTGTTAGCTCGGGCAACTCCCTGTTCCGGTCCATCCTACCAATGCAGCAGCCGCAGCAGCCCCCGCAGTTGTCTACAGCGTCTTCTACAACAGCAGCACCAGTTGCCACCGCAACCGCTGCGGCGTCAACTTCGACAACAATTCGAATGCCGGCACCGAATCGAGTGTTTAATGTACACGTCAGCGCGTCCAATCAGACCGAACAGCCGCGCCAAGGTCCTAAACGCAAATCTATGATTGTCTTACCGGAAGGCGACACTCTGTTTATCGAGGGCAATCATCCCAATCTTGAGTCGGTTATTAACAGCGTGCTGGAGTCTCGGCCGGCTTATCGTCAGTCCAGAGCCGACGCCGCTGCCACCGCTGTCGCCACCGCGCGACACCAGCTGTCTCGTTGGCCAGTTCGACAAGTTCGAGCCAGCTGGAGTCCCCAGTAGCACCCACGCATCAGGTCCAGCAGGCGCCGTCGTCCGTCAGAATGGTGCAGCAGTTTCCCAAGACCACGGCTATTATAAGAATAGTTTTAAAACTATGCAACAGCAACAGCAGCAATTGCTTCTTCAAGGTGTGGCTGCATCGTCTGCTACTACTGCTACTCCAGCGTCTAGTAGTAGTTACACTGTCACTTCGGTTAAAATTCGCAATCCAAACTCGCGACCGACTAGTGGCGACAATGTGTCCAGCGTATTCGATAGCGCCTCAGTAGGTGCTCCATCTAGCAGCAGCGAACTGACTACTCAATCGCTGTGTCTGCTCAACCGTTTCGTGTCAGCTTCAAAGAGTACATGAATGTGAAGCTGAAGATGGAGCAGCAGCGGCAGGATGAATTGGAGCAGACACGCGGTCGACTGATTGATCACCTTGGACGGGCCGGCGCGGCGGCCGTTGCGGCTCCAACAGTCGCTAGCATCGCGGCACCTGGCAATACAGCAGTAGTAGCAGCAGATGCGGCCAATACCAGTGTGTCTGCTTCAAGCGCTACAGCTGCTGCTGCTGCTGCTGCTGGCAACAAAAGAATCATGTTTCCTATAGTGTGTCGGTGCCCAAATGGGCTACTAGAGGTCAGCAGCAGCAACAGCAGGAAGTGTCAAATCAGGCATCTGCAACTCAGTCTCCTGTAGCTAACCATCCCGCAGTGGCTACTAGCAGTAGTGCTACCAGCATTAGTAGCAGTCCCGGTTCTGCGCCAACCTCCACTGCACCAATTGGTATTGTTCACGGTAAAGTGTCCGTTCTGCGAACTGCTGTCGCCTCCGCAGCAACTTCGGCTGGGACTGCTGCAACTCCAACTGCATCGGTTGCTCCGCCAGTTCTAGTTCTGGCAGCCGCTCAGCGCACCACAGATCTGCAACGACAAGCGGCCGTGTTTCCCATGAGCTTGTTGAAGAAGAGTACAATTCTGCAGATGCCGCAGGGTGTCCTGTCGACTAATAGTAATACTACTACGGCTGCGGCTACTTCAAGTTCGACTTCGTCACCACCCGGTGGAGAAGCCGCCGCTAATACCGTTTCTGCTTCGACTGCTTCTTCAACTGTTTCCGCTGTTAGTAGAAGCTCTTCATCGCCAACGAAATGATGCTGCATGAACACTGTAAGCTATTTTATAGTTTGAGGCAAATAATGACCATACTGTTTTGCTTCAAAAAAGAGTTGCAAAAGTTAAGCAGACTTTGACAGGAGCTTATTAACAATTAATGAATGCAATTGTCACCTTTGGTATTATTTAATTCTGTGTAAGTAGTCCATTGCAAGTAGTTCAAAACTAGAATAATCATTTGTTTAACACAGTGAAAACACACATTTTACTGCAGCTGAATATACTGTTCTTGTTGTTATGGTGGTTTTGCTTTTTGTTAATTTGCTTGTCTAATATAAATGCCATTATTTATTTTGTTGCTATAATTATTATTTTGTCAATTTGTCAATGCCTTTTTATTTTTAATATTATATAGGTGTGATTGGCGGTAAAGTATTATTATAGTAACAATTATTAATTAATAGACTTGTTGTGCTTACTTCAATGTGTTTTGTTCTAAATTTCATAAATCTTGCCTCAAGTTGGGCTTTTCTTATTTTTTATGGTCAAAATTGCTCTCTGGTTGGCAATAATTTTGTTGCTATTAAATCACAATGAAAATCCCCATTAGTGAGTAGCTAGATACGCTTCGTGCAATCATTTTATAAACTTAGTTTAAAACGCTGTTTCTTTCATTTCTAAATGCTACCCACTGTAAGTCAATATTTTTTCATTCATTTGTTTCTGTTTGTTTTAAAATAAAATGAAAATAATTCTGTATCGAACACTTCAAAAATATTATATTCGTGCTTGCTTACTTACTAGTAGTAGTATTTGTCTTGTCTCAATTTTGCATGTCATTATTAACTTATTAACTTATATTATATATTGTTTAACAACACAATGCACTACTTGCGGTACAGTAATATCTGTGCTGCAGTGTTCAAATGACTCGATTGTAATTTGGATTCTCCATCCCGCAAAATGCTTTTCAGTTTTGTCTGTCTGTTTTGCCTTGGTTAATTTCAGTGTTTCAGGGGCCAAGCACCACAGCTCAGAGAGTGTGCGATTAGACAGTCAGGGCTGGGGTTGTGGAATGATGTCGCCCGAATTTTACAAACTCTTGCTTGAAATGCCCGAAATTGAAATCTCTGTTACTCCACCCACATAATGTACATGTATTCGTGTTGCATGTGCATGTGTCCCTCCAGTAAAAGCTATTACATGTAAGGGGATATGCCAATGCTTTTTGCCCCCTCCACCCCACGTTGTGAACCGTTGTTTCAGGGCGTCGCCTGCTAAGACAATTTATTGAGATTTGCTTCAGGCAACAGACCCCTCCAATTCTCCGATTACGTCATATATTACCTCTCATAGAAGCAGATATATGTATGTAGCAATTGAAACTGACTTTTTCGTTGCACATTATGTTATAGTATCATCCGATTCATACCCAAACAAACCTCTACCTAAATTTGACACCATAACCCCTGAATTGTTTAGGTGTAGGCCGCCTACAGGTAGCCTGTATAGGTGTGTGTTATCAATGCAAAACTCGAGACTGAATTGGGGCTTCATAAGAACCAAATTCCACAACACCAAAAATTACTGCATGTTCCTTGTTCTATTTAGTTTTCTATGATATGAAATTTGAAATAAATGTAATGTACATGTAGCTGTTTATAAATAGTCTGCATGTCGCGACTTATACAGTTCTCAGCGTTTGTAATTAATGTGCATCGTCCTTTCACGTGGCATTCATTCAGCGGCTTGCGTGCCTCTTCGCATTATTGAGTGGCTTCCGTTGTACGCGATGCGCGTCAAAAGACAGTGAACTAGCCCAGTCCAAAATTGTGTCTAATGTGTGTCCTGGATACCCCGTCTTGCAGCCTACAAGGCAGTACAGTGTTGACGGTAATCCTGAATCTGTCACCGAACTTTCCGCTCAGTTGCATGTCGTGCTCCAAAGCAACGCCCTGTCGGACCAGTTGAAGACCCGACTGTTCCAGGCAAGCGGTGCTCCTCTACAACGCCGAGACATGGACCAAACGGATGGAGGTCCTGGAGCGAAAACTGGACGCGGTGCACTCCAGCCTGCTACGCGCTACCTTCAACATCCACCGTCACGCCGAGCACGTCACCAACCAGGCCCTCTGTCAACGGGCCAAGCTGGGCCCTCCCAGCATGACCCTGCGACAGCGACGCCTGAAGCTGGCGGGTCGCGTCATCCGTGCCGCGTCAACTGCCCAGAACTCCTTCCGGCGGGGCAGGCCCGGACCCGGAGGTTCGTCGACTGTGTTGACGGAAGGTGCCAAGTCGCCTGATCAGGCCAACGGTGTTGCCTTTATTAGAGACTGTGCGACTAAGCCTGTTTTTTTGACATTGTCCCCCCTTTTCCTGACCACTTTGTGGTCGGAGGACCTTGTATCTATTGTATTGTATTGTCACCGAACTAGCTGCAGCCTCCAGCTTCATGCTTCCGGAAAAACTGTAGCTCAATGGAATTTAGCCTGATACATGTACTCAACAACACTGAAAAGTCGCCATCACAGAAGATTCCGTCAGTGGTCGCCACTTTTGAGTGCAGGTAAAGTCTCTCAATCTTTGCGAGTGACGCAACTTGCAGCTACGCCGCGGAAGACTTGAGTTGAGGAATGAAGTGGGGCCAAGAGATATTGCTCACTGGCGCATCGAGTGGCGACTTTTCAATGTGGCTGAGTATACGTAGCTCGTACTTTAATCATGCTTACGGGCGTATCTATTGATAAAACTTATCCAGCCGATTGTCTGCCTTAGACTTAGAGTTCTCAGCCATAGACAATTGATGATCTTAATATTCCCCAATCGAGAACTTAATAACGTGTATAAGCTGTCATTGCACTGGCATTAAATAGGTTAGATTACATCAGACTGATTCACAAAAGAAGAATGACCAGCAAAGGTCCGAAGCACCGCCAGAAGCAGCAGCAGCAACAGGACCGCGTACTCCGGGCCTCGTTCCTCATACCGGCCTATCAGAAAACTTTGCCTCAGGCATTGTTTAGCGACTTGCCAGACGATCATCGACTGCGCAAAATCGAGTCAACCTGCGGCTGCAAAATCAGCTGGGGCAAGCTGCCGGACAGGCTGGCCGAGAAGTACCGTCTGCTGCAGTTGGCATTCGATCAGCGCGAGAGGCGCGGAAACTATTTGGGCGCGTTGAACCTGCTGAGACTGTACTTTCTGGGACAGATGGCGATGATGCCGTTTCAGCAGACCCTGATTAGACCAGATGGGAAGCAGGTGAGAGAACTTTCTCGGAATTAAAAAAAAATGGTAGTATCTGAAGAAGGCTGTGGGGGGGGGGCACCCTAGCGCAGCGCCTTTGACGCCATTGTCCCACGCAGACATGTATTAATATTGAAATCAAGTACATTACGAGCGTATAATCTTACTTCATAAAATGTCAACAAATTGTTCCCTAAATTAATAGTCCAGAAAATACGCACACTCACACACAATCCTTCATTACAAAGACAAGCTCATTACCGGACACTGCCAAACCTTATTGACATTCGGTCCTACCTTTCCGACACACGGCCTTACCGACACACGGTCCTACCTTTCCGACACACGGTCCTACCTTTCCGACACACGGTCCTACCTTTCCGACACACGGTCCTACCTTACCGACACACGGTCCTACCTTTCCGACACACGGTCCTACCTTTCCGACACACGGTCCTACCTTTCCGACACACGGTCCTACCTTACCGACACACGGTCTACCTTCCGACACACGGTCCTACCTTACCGACACACGGTCCTACCTTTCCGACACACGGTCCTACCTTACCGACACACGGTCCTACCTTACCGACACACGGTCCTACCTTTCCGACACACGGTCTTACCTTACCGACACAGTCCTACCTTACCGACACACGGTCCTACCTTTCTGACACACGGTCTACCTTACCGACACACGGTCCTACCTTTCCGACACACGGTCACCTTTCCGACACACGGTCCTACCTTTCCGACACACGGTCCTACCTTTCCGACTACCTTACGGTCCTACCTTTCCGACACACGGTCTTACCTTACCGACACACGGTCCTACCTTACCGACACACGGTCCTACCTTTCCGACACACGGTCCTACCTTACCGACACACGGTCCTACCTTACCGACACACGGTCCTACCTTACCGACCCATGGTCCTACCTTACACACTTACCACTTCTATCAACCCCGTCTTTTGCCGCAGGTTACGCGAAAATTCCCAACCTCGGTTGACGACTGTCGCTTGTTGATGCCGCGTCGATTCGATCGATTCGGACGCGATGCAAACGGCATTGTTGCCAATTTGGCGAAAGCTGCCGCAGCGGCGACGGCGGCGAGAGACTCGGAGTGTCGTCAGCTGGCCGAACAAGTCATCGACAGCTGCCTGCGCTGCTTGGCGATGCAGGCGGCTTTTGTCGAATCCGAGGCGGCTGCCAACGACGAGGCCACCGCGCGACGAGCCGAAGCGGCCGGTGTCTCGGCGGCCCACCTGGTCAGCGCCGTTGACACGCTGGCACATTGCGAGATCAGCCGCGCCTGCGTCTGCGCTCTTGTTGAAGCTGGCGAAGCCACTCGGCTGTTGGCCCGTCTGCACACGTCACTGCAGCCGGCAGCGCCGCCGCCCCTTCATCAATCGTCTGTTTCGCCGTCCCGTCGCCGTATCGACTTCAACTTGTCGACGCAGACTTCAAAATCGTCCAGCACAGATGCTAAAAAGCGGCCGAGCACTAGAAAAGCTGAAGCGTCCGCTACGACCCGGTTTCGTCCTGGAAACAAGCAGCAGCTGCAGAAGCAACAGCAGCAGCAACAGCTGCAGCGTCAGAAGCAGCGAACGGTTACAGCAACAACTACAGCTCAACAGGCGAATAACCACCATAAGCCCTACGCAGACAGAGTAAAGCGCGCCCAGTGCCAGTCTCCGCCTCATCAGCCAGTTCAAGCTTCTAGTCCATACCAGAACCTGCAGCATCGCGCCCAGCTGCAGAAGCAGCAAGCTGCCCAACACCTTGAGGAATCGTGCGACACCACCCTGGCCGACGTTGAGGCCATCACCTTTGCCGAGTCCGAGTACGTCAACGCGGCCACAGCCGGGGCCAAGAAGTCTCCCAACTCCGCAGTTGCTTCAACAAAGTTGCCAACAGCCTCGAAGGCCAGTTTGCCAGAGACTCTCCTGCTGTGCGGCCTGCAGCCGAGAGCCGCCCTGGCTCTGGCCGCGTTGGACCGCTCAGACAGACGTCTGAAAGCGATGGAGCAACGCACCGGCTGTCGGTTGGAACTTCGCGAGCGTCGGTGCAGCACAATGCCAGCGACTGAAACTGACACGCCCGTTGGCGACGTCACTCACCAAGTCAGCTATGCTCTGAAGGTGGTGCCGCTTCGATCGGACTCTAAGCCGCGCGGTTGCGCCAACATGCTTCGATCTCTGCTCCGACGCGTCGACCCGTCCGGTCGGTATTTTTTCTGCGTTGTCGGCGCCTCGGAGATGCCGATAGTGGCGGCTTCGTCAGCCAATTCCAGGAGACATCAGCAAAGTCGCACAGTGTCCAGGCAGCGATATCAGCAGTCAACTGCGACAGCGGCTCGGTCAAAATCGGCCTTCAGAACGGAACTGGAGCAGACAGGCCGTCAAGCAACTCACAGCAGCACCAGCAGTTTCAGAGGCGTCGCTGTCAGTCGCAGCCGCCGGTTCAGTGCCAATCATCCGCAGTGATGCCGGCAGCGGTTGCCGCCTGCGCTCAAAGCCTGACGGATCGCTGCGCCACCGACTGCCTGCTTGGAATTGTGACGTCATATATGGCGGTTGTCTTCGACGAAGAGACGGCAATGACTAAAGAGTTTCAGCGCAGTCTGGAGCGCAGTCGCGATGCCGTTCTCTCGGACGCTTTGCTGTGCATATTTCAAAGTTTAACGGAAACAGAAGCCGACTCTCGTCTGATCGACGAGGCCATGGACGAAGCAAACGACGCTGATAGTTTTGACGATTGCGGCGAGAGAACGAGGATGATCTGTGCGCGTCTACAACCGGTTCGTTTGCTTACGTCCGATTGGCGATTCAGCGAACTTTGCTGGTTTGCGTCCAAGATCGACGGCTCGAGTGCGTGATGGGTGCCGTGGCGACCAGCCTGCCGACGCGGCAAGAGCTGGCAACAGCAGCAGCAGCAAGACCCGTCGATGCAGTCGTCCTACTCGACGTCAACGCAGCGAGCTCGTCGACGACTGGCTCGACTAACGCAGACCTGCTGGGAGCGGCTGTGCGTCGAGGCGATGACTACATCGAGTGGTGGAGCTTCTTCCTTGCTTGGCGCGGTTGTCTTCGAGTCGGTGTGGGAGGTCGTCGAGTCCGACTTCGACGGGGAAAGGCAGAGACGGTTCCGGCACACGCAGCAGTTCTCCAGGTGACGTGTTAATGAGGGTTCTTGTTGGTTGCTTTGTTAGCAGGGGGTCTTTAGGTGCTGGAAAATATTATGGCTGGTAAAATTGGGAGGGTCAAACCACGCCACCCTCTTGTTATTTTTCATGGCGACATTTTTCAAGCTATTGGAGAGATTAGACGATTCAAATCTGCTTTGAGAGTCTAGTTTTATCAGTATAGTCGAAATTGAATCTCGTAAAATTGCCAGAGCACTTGACTGTTGTGTTCATTCCTTTTAGGCCCTATCCCTCTGGCTTGTCCGCGCTGCAGAGCAGCAGTACAAAACATTCGCGACAGTTTGATCAGCACCAGCAGGATCAGGATCTTCAATATCAGACAACGCAACCGCTCAGACGCAGATTGATGTCGATTTCGCCGGGAACAACTGCAACAACTCGTCGGCCTCGTCGATCTTCGCTGAACATTCGCGAGCTGCAGCAGCAGCAGCGACAGAGGAATATGGACAAGACGCTGCGTTCAATGACTGGGCGCCTCATTGCTGAGCAGGTCTGGAGGGCCTGCATGAAAGCGCAGCTGATGCAGCGGCTTCGGCTTCGCTCTTCTGCGTGACAAAGGACAACTCTTGAATCAAAGCGGATTTCCGTTCGGAGCGCAGCATTTCAGCAATAAAGTGCTGCTGTTAGTCTCTGCCTTCTGACCAAATCCCCAATAGGTTTTTTGTGTTTATGTTAGGACGAAGCATCGAGAGGGCGAGGTGTGAAGCGATTTCTTAGAAATAGTTTCTCCGTAGGTTTTTATTTAAATAGTTCTCCAAACGGTACTATTTTTAGTCTTTCAAAGTTCTTTTCAGAACGCATCGGTGTTGTAGCCTCTTTAAGTCGTTTAAGACTATTTTGAGCTTTCTTTTTTAGAACTCCATAGCGTGGAATTTCTTGCGATTGTCATACAATAGCCCAATAGGCTGCACATTTTTTCCTTGTTCTTACGTCTTTTTTATTAGTTGGAAGTGCATTTGAATTTTTCAGTGTTTTCTTCTGTTTTTCTTACGAACAATACTATATTGAAGATTTTTTACACGGTAACAGCTTATCTATAAGGAAACACGCACTAGCTTGTAAGTTTTGCAAAGAAATAAATAAATAAGTATTTTTTTGTTTAAACAAATACTGTAGAAAATCTACAAGGGTATTTTGGTGAATATACTTCTGGTCTTCGCGGTTGGCCCTTATGGTATAGTGAATCGCACTATAGTACAATCCCCTATGGCTAATTTTCGTACACACAGGCCGCACGGAATTAACTAAACAGGCATGAGTAACTGTATGAAACTGGATGGACATTTTTATCATTAGTAAAATTTAGGGCATCAGTACAGAAACTCTATACACTCTTTGCAGTACGATAATACGCATATCAACATTTTTTTTTTTTCTGAAGCAATAATAATTAATTACACCTGCCTTAACAGTAGGAATACCAAGCCATTTTTCCGCCCGTCGAACTACCAAGAGGGGGGGGGAATTTCCCCCCCCCTGACAATTTTGAAGGTGCCGACGGTGTCGGGATGATGACGGAATGCTCAGGAGACTAGCTGAGGGTGTCCGGCAGTTGAGGCTTGCCTACTGTCGAGGCTTGATCGGTGAACCTCGAGAAATTCGCATCAAGGTATTCATAGTCACCTGGTGCCACCTGTTGAAGGTCTAGAAGCTCCGTCTCGGTGAAGGCCAGTAACCAACGAAGTCAGAGCTGATGCAGACACATTTGGTCGACGTGCTGATGAAATTTGGAGACTTGGCAAGGCTGCACTGAGGCGCAGTGCTGATTGGCGCACAGGGGTGTGCTGAATACGCTAGCGCTTATGGGAAAAATCCGACCTTCTGGCAGAGTCGTCGAATATCTCGACGGTCCGGAGGGCTGGCGACTTGATTCTTGTTTGAGAAGGTGCGCAACAAAAAGTTAGCCCGTGTTTTTTTGTGTGTCTGCGTTGCTCCGTTCCGGCGCAGCAAAAAAAATTGTCAGGGGGGGGGGAATTTCCCCCCCCCTCTTGGTAGTTCTACTGTTAATGGCCAGATGTGCAACCGACAGCTCAGCCGCAGCTACTGCGCGGCGCATCTGAAGGCTGCGTACGGCTGTTCCGTCCAAGGACTGGGGGGGGGGGTCGCTACACACATCCTTAATTACCCCAGCTAATGCTGGCACCCATTTTACAGCTGGGTGAACTGAAGCAATGCAGAGTTTTAAGTGTCTCTTGCTTAAAGACACAAATTGTTCCAGTGGGATCGGGAATCGAACCCGCCAACCCCCCCAAAAGACCAGGAAACAAGACCGATTGATAATACTATATTTTATTTACTGGTCTGTGGTGCTGTGACTTAACTTGGAGTATTTGCCTGTGACCCCATGCAGAGTTTACTCATTCTGTGACTCATCCCACAGATGGGAGCAGATTTTAGTATATGGAATTCTCTCCAGACAAAAGCTATCTGCAGAGGCGCAGCATAAAGAACAATGCCTACCATTATTCCTGTACAAAACAGAATAAGCTGCGTTAAATAATTCCAGAATTATGTAATTGAATAATAATTGAATCATATGAATCATTTTTCCTGAGGCCTAGATAAAAGAGGGGAAAGAGGAGAGGAGAGGAGAGGAGAGGAGAGGAGAGAAGAGAGAGAGGGGAGAGAGGAGAGGAGAGGAGAGGAGAGGAGAGGAGAGGAGAGGAGAGGAGAGGAGAGGAGGAGGAGAGGAGAGGAGAGGAGAGGAGAGGAGAGAAGAGGAGAGAGGGAGAGAGGAGAGGAGAGGAGAGGAGAGGAGAGGAGAGGAAAGGAGAGGAGAGGAGAGGAGGAGGAGAGGAGAGGAGAGGAGAGGAGAGGAGAGGAGAGGAGAGAAGAGGAGAGGAGAGGAGAGAGGGGAGAGAGGAGAGGAGAGGAGAGGAGAGAAGAGGAGAGGGGAGAGAGGAGAGGAGAGGAGAGGAGAGGAAAGGAGAGGAGAGGAGAGGAGGAGGAGAGGAGAGGAGGAGGAGAGGAGAGGAGAGGAGAGGAGAGGAGAGGAGAGGAGAGAAGAGGAGAGGAGAGGAGAGAGGGGAGAGAGGAGAGGAGAGGAGAGGAGAGGAGAGGAGGGGAGAGGAGAGGAGAGGAGAGGAGAGGAGAGGAGAGGAGAGGAGAGGAGATCGAGGAAACGAGAGAGGAGAGGAGAGGAGAGGAGAGGAGAGAAGAGGAGAGGAGAGGAGAGGAGTGAAGAGGAGAAGAGAGGAGAGAGGGAGAGAGGAGAGGAGAGGAGAGGAGAGGAGAGGAGAGGAGAGGAGAGGAGAGGAGAGGGATCGAGGAAAGGAGAGAGGAGAGGAGAGGAGAGGAGAGGAGAGGGATCGAGGAAAGGAGAGAGGAGAGGAGAGGAGAGGAGAGGAGAGGAGAGGAGAGGAGAGGAGAGGAGAGGAGAGAGGAGAGGAGAGGAGAGGAGAGGAGATCGAGGAGAGGAGAGGAGAGGAGAGAGAGGAGAGGAGAGGAGAGGAGAGGAGAGGAGAGGAGGAGGGAGAGGAGAGGAGAGGAGAGGAGAGGAGAGGAGAGGAGAGGAGAGGAGAGGAGAGGAGAGGAGAGGAGAAGAGAGGAGAGGAGAGGAGAGGAGAGGAGAGAGGGAGAGAGGAGAGGAAGAAGAGAGGAGAGGAGAGGAGAGAGGAGAGGAGAGGAGAGGAGATCGAGGAGAGGAGAGGAGAGGAGATCGAGGAGAGGAGAGGAGAGGAGAGGAGAGGAGAGGAGAGGAGAGGAGAGGAGAGGAGAGGGGAGATAGGAGAGGAGAGGAGAGAAAGGGGAGAGGAGAGGAAGGGGAGAGAGGAGAACTGAGAAGCGAATAAACCCAGAGCAGGTCGGATTGTGACATATGACAGAGTGGAAGAGTGTGAAACAGATTGTGAAAGAGTTGCTGTGACTGAGGCACAAAAAATCATCAATTCTTTTCCCTGTCTAGTCAGCCCCACCTGTACAGATTGACAACAGCTGCATAGATCGAGTGTACATTCCATTTTACATTGAGTACGACCAACACTAAAATCTCTGTATTTTTCGCAAGCTAGCCAGTTGTTCTCTCTAACCTCGTCCCCCACCTCAGCAACAAATCTGCATCCCAAGGATTTGTAAAGACAGTGGATGTTGTTGCAATTCCAGCTTTTATGGATGAGAAAGATAATTGTAAAATATTAAGCATTATTTTATTTTTTAAATCTTAGATGTAATTGAAATCCTGTATGGCGCTGAGGGAACAACAAGTTACCGGGACGTTGAGAAGGCAGTCATGTCCAAAAGCAATGCAATAGTTATACATGCATTCTCACAATCCAACGCAATGCAATGTAATCAAATCACAAATCACTCAATAACTGGAGTGAATACAAATTTCAAATTTCATCATTTCAAACCAAATAATTAAAGAAGGTATTCGCAACCTTAACTGAAGTTTATTTAAGTACTTAAAACACTAATTTAAAGCAGAAATATATTATAGCACGATTTATTTGGTTTAAATATTCTATTACAGAACTTATAGCAAATGTTTCATTAGACTTTGCACTATTGCCGCAAACATTAACAGCGATTTATAAAATTTTCGTATAATCACACTATATTTTCAAACGTTAAAGGAAAATTTGTTTTCTTAGAAAGGTGTCATTATAACAATAAAACTTTCTAAACGATGTCTCAGCAGATGATTCGTTTTTTGCAATCGATGTTCGATGTTGCAATTAGGCAGCGAACCGAGCCAAATCGGCTTTAAACTGAGCCTCACACTTGGCCAGAAGCTCGGGCCCAGTCAGGATGTCAATGCCAGTCATGGCCAGGGCCTTGGCCTGAGCCAGAGTATACGGCTGGGCCTCCGGTAGGTTAACAAATCGTGTGAACTCCACGCTATGGTTGGGCGCGTCGCCGCCCATGTAGAACATGGGATGGATTGCCGGCACAGTGTAACTAACGTTGCCCATATCTGTTGAACCCGACGGCAGTTCCGTGATGCCAACGTGTTCAACACCTAGAGCGGTCAGATTGGCGCTATAGGCAGCTCCGAGTGGCGCGTTGCAGATGACGCTGCTGTAGCCGCGGCTTATGTCCTCGATGCTGCATTCGCAGCCGGAGGCGACCGCGCCAGCCCGGAGGCAGGCTTCAACTCGAGCTCGGAGTACGGCCAGTTCGCGATCGCTAGGACAGCGGACGAAATAGTCTGACGAAATTGATGTTGAAAGAAACATTGTTTCGGATCGAAGCAGATTTAAGGTGTCAACTTCTAAACAATAACTAAAACGTAATACGTAATACGTCAAGAAAGCCATAGAATTTAAAGTGCAAGTTCAGCTTCAACCATGACAGATGGTTTCTGCATCAAGAGGCTTTAGCACCGCTTTGGCACCAAGAGGCTTTGGCACCAAGGGCCTTTAGCACCAAGGGGCTTTAGCACCAAGGGGCTTTAGCACCAAGGGGCTTTAGCACCAAGAGGCTTTAGCACCAAGAGACTTTAGCACCAAGAGGCTTTAGCACCAAGGGGCTTTAGCACCAAGGGGCTTTAGCACCAAGGGGCTTTAGCACCAAGAGGCTTTAGCACCAAGGGGCTTTAGCACCAAGAGACTTTAGCACCAAGAGGCTTTAGCACCAAGGGGCTTTAGCACCAAGAGGCGAGGCTTTAGCACCAAGGGGCTTTAGCACCAAGGGGCTTTAGCACCAAGAGGCGAGGCTTTAGCACCAAGAGGCTTTAGCACCAAGGGGCTTGGGCACCAAGAGGCTTTAGCACCAAAGGGCGCCAGCACCAAGGGGCGCCAGCACCAAGGGGCGCCAGCACCAAGGGGCGCCAGCACCAAGGGGCGCCAGCACCAAGGGGCGCCAGCACCAAGGGGCGCCAGCACCAAGGGGCGCCAGCACCAAGGGGCGCCAGCACCAAGGGGCGCCAGCACCAAGGGGCGCCAGCACCAAGGGGCGCCAGCACCAAGGGGCGCCAGCACCAAGGGGCTTTAGGATCAAGGGGCTTTAGGATCAAGGGGCTTTAGGATCAAGGGGCTTTAGGATCAAGGGGCTTTAGCACAAGGAAACAACAGGGGGCCTTACATCATCAGTATTCAATGGTAACTGCACCATTTCACGTTCAGCAAACATTATTTTCAGCAGACAATTTAACAGAGTTACGTTGAATAACTTTTATCAAATCGACTCACCCAGCACAGCTCGCTCAGGGATGATATTGGGCCGCTGGCCGCCCTCCTTCACGATGCCGTGCACCCGCCACTCCGGCCGCATCTGCTGCCGCAAGTTCGACACGCTCTGGTAGGCCGTCACGGCCGCGTCAAGGGCGTTGAGGCCCTCCCAGGGCGAGCCGGCAGCGTGGGACGCCTTGCCGGTGTACGTTGCTCGGAGGAAAGCCACACTGAGGTGCGGCACGTGCACTGCCGTCAGCTTGTACGGGTGCGCCATGAGGGCCACGTCAACGTCTTTGAAGAAGCCGGCCTCAATAAAGTTGATCTTTCCGCCGTAGTGCTCCTCTGCCGGCGTCCCGAGCACCGTGACCCTGCCGGCCACGCCGCCCGCCTCCATGGCCGCCTTGATGCCCAGACCGGCACCCACCGCCACCTCGGCGATCAGGTTGTGTCCGCAGGCGTGCCCGATGCCCGGCAGAGCGTCGAACTCGCACATCACGGCGATGTGGGGCCGCCCGGCGCCAGCAGACCCGAACTCGGCCTTGAACCCGGTGTCCAGCACGAAGTGCCGCGTCACGCTGAAGCCCGACGACTCCAGCGTCTCCGTCAGCAGCTGGTGCGCCATTCGCTCCTCCAGCGCCAGCTCCGGGTTCTGCCACAGGCGGGAACTGACGCCGAGCAGCAGCTCGCGCGACTCGTCGATCTTGGCGGCCGCGACATCCTTCAGCTGCTGCGGATTCATCAGAGCAGTCGCTGAAATGCGGTTGGTAGAAAACCTGAGACAATGAGACCTGTAGCGGAATAACGGACTAAAGAAACTGTATCTCGCTACTAACAAGTAAGCAGAAATAACCTGAAAATACATATTTGAGAGCGAAAACGCCTGGAACTGGAAAAATGTTCAATTATGTATATTTAGGACTATCAAATAGTTCTATTGGAATTAGTCCACTTAATTCAAATTACGATTAAAACAGTTTTCATGAGGATATTTTCTCGATTGCTTCATGATAAAATATAAACATTGCAATTCAGTAATTTTTTAGCAAAAAAGACTTTAATAAAGCTTTCGTACCAACTATTTTGGTTAGAAAAATTTGCACTAGGCAACGAAAAAACACATTTTCGAGTTTCCCATCACAATCAGCTCCAGCCACAGGTGCTCAGCTCATCCTTGAGTCTCCCATTACCCTCAGCTCATCCTTGAGTCTCCCATCATCCTCAGCTCATCCTTGAGTCTCCCATCACCCTCCGCTCTAGCCACAGATGTTCAGCTCATCCTTGAGTCTTCCATTACCCTCAGCTCTTCCTTGAGTCTCCCATCACCCTCCGCTCATCCTTGAGTCTCCCATCACCCCCGGCTCTTAGCCGTAGATGCTCAGATCCTCATGAAAAGTTTCCCAGCATCGCTGCACCAGCGCAGGCTCCGTGAGCACATCGATGCCGGTCATCGCCAGAGCCTTGGCCTGCTCCAGGACGTAACGCTGCGCCTCAGCAGCTCCGGCCAGCACCGCAAATCCCGCACTATGCGTGGCAGCGTCGCCACCGATGAAGAACATCGGATGAATGGACGGCACCTCGTAGCTCACATTGCCCATGTCGGTTGAGCCGGTGGGCTCCGGGTACAGCTGAGTGTGCTCAACACCCAGAGCTCTCAAGTTCGCACTGTAGGCGCCAGCAAGAGCGCGATTGGGAATCACATTCTTGTACTCAGGTTCCGACTCTGAGATGAGGCACTCGCATCCGGTTGCCATGGCAGCCGCATGCATGCATTGCTTCACTTTGTTGAGCAGCAGTTGCGAGTCGCCGCCAGTTGAAGCTCGGGTGCAGTACTCTGGAAGTTGAAGCGTTTGCTGCGTCACCAAGATACAAGAGCTTAGTTTTGCACTTTTAATCCGCACTACAGATTGCACTAATAACCTGACCTAGCACAGCTCGCTCAGGGATGATGTTGGGCCGCTGGCCGCCCTCCTTCACGATGCCGTGCACCCGCCAGTCCGGCCGCATCTGCTGCCGCAGGTTCGACACGCTCTGGTAGGCCGTCACGGCCGCGTCAAGGGCGTTGAGGCCCTCCCAGGGCGAGCCGGCCGCGTGGGACGCCTTGCCGGTGAAGATAACCTCAATACTACTCAGACTCAAGTGAGCGCTGTGTACCGTTGTCATGCGGTCTGGATGCGCCATCAGAGCGACGTCAACGTCTTTGAAAAAACCCGCATTGATCATGTTGATCTTGCCGCCCTGTGCCTCCTCTGCCGGCGTCCCGAGCACCGTGACCCTGCCGGCCAGGCCGCCCGCCTCCATGGCCGCCTTGATGCCCAGACCGGCACCCACCGCCACCTCGGCGATCAGGTTGTGTCCGCAGGCGTGCCCGATGCCCGGCAGAGCGTCGAACTCGCACATCACGGCGATGTGGGGCCGCCCGGCGCCAGCAGACCCGAACTCGGCCTTGAACCCGGTGTCCAGCACAAAGTGCCGCGTCACGCTGAAGCCCGACGACTCCAGCGTCTCCGTCAGCAGCTGGTGCGCCATTCGCTCCTCCAGCGCCAGCTCCGGGTTCTGCCACAGGCGAGAACTGACGCTGAGCAGCAGCTCGCGCGACTCGTCGATCTTGGCGGCAGCGACATCCTTCAGCTGCTGCGGATTCATCAGAGCAGTCGCTGAAAATGCAGTCATGTAAACTAATAGTACTCGTAACTGATATTAAGCTAGGTAAACTTCAGAAGTAAAAAAAATATTAGATCAGAAGACAAAAAAAACAAATTGAAAGTTTCATACAGGTATTAATACGAGCCCCTCAGCAACATTGAAAGTTTCCACCCTAGCGCGCGAAGGGTCAACGTTTTGGTGGGTGGAGATCTTTGTGGTTTGAGCCATAGACAAATATATAATCCGGATTCGAACGAAGCAAAGGAACAGCAAAGAGCAAGTGCACTCCAACCGATGCAGGGCTACATTCCTGTTACTAGGCAGTGCTGTCGGATTCGCCTTCAAAGGAGTCGTCAAAGGAGTGAGCACCACGCTGCTCGTTTCTCTGCACTTGATCTGCAGTTTGCGGATTGCTGTGTGCGACCGCCCAATTTGGCTAGCAACAGCTCGGATGGACATCCCAGCGTCCAGCATGCCAATGGCCCGCGCTCGTATCAGGTCGGTCATTTGGCGAACCATTGCGTTCGGTTGCGAACGTGGATTTTAGACTCCTTTAAGCAGCTGCTGTCTGCTCCATGTGACTGTTTCCTTCGAGCTGTCTGGCGTCATGACCCAAGTTTTTGTCTATGGCCCAAGTGCGTGTTGACGAAATCATCAATCGTCTATGGCACTTGACGAAATCATCAATCGTCTATGGCACAAGTGCGTGTTGACGAAATCATCAATCGTCTATGGCACTTGACGAAATCATCAATCGTCTATGGCACTTGACGAAATCATCAATCGTCTATGGCACTTGACGAAATCATCAATCGTCTATGGCACTTGACGAAATCATCAATCGTCTATGGCACAAGTGCGTGTTGACGAAATCATCAATCGTCTATGGCACAAGTCTGGCGACAAAAACCATTTTTGAAACTGGCTGGCGCGAGGGTGGAAACTTTTCAATGTTGCTGAGTGTAGAGCCGGGGTAGACCAGCTCAGCGGTAAAAGCGTCCGACCCTTCGCGGCCACATTCATTTGGGGCTTGTGTGTGCAAGAAGGGGGAGTTTGTCCTGCGATTTACAGCCACGAGGACCAAGGACCACCCTGTGGAACATTATATATTAGACTATGATTTAAAATACGAGATCCTTTAACGAGCTAGTGGAGAAAAAGTTAAAACAGCATAAAATATTGTAAATTACAGCTTGCGGCTGCATGAAAGTCATTTAATTAGGGTTAGGACATAAATGGTAAAGTTTTTAACATTGACAGAGAAAGAACATTGCTAGTAGAACTAATTATACAGCTTTGATGGCCTTTCCAGATAACTTTTGACAACCAAACTGACGATCCTCAATACGCTGCCTGCGAGGGGCCTTGGCTGCGTGTTGCCTTAGTCTATGAACCATAGACTGCAAGTGATAAAAAGCTACCCACATTGAGAATCGATCGTTTTATTACTTTCCATGGTTCATAGACTATGGCAAGAAGCAGCCAAGACCCCTCGCAGGCAGCGTATGCAGGATTCTCAGTTAGGCTGACAAAAGCTATAGTAGCGTTGTATGTTGGCAAAGCACTACCGGGTGAGGATTTACCATAGACATTCTCGGCTTTTTGTACGGAAATTTAATCTCGAATTATCTGCAGTTAAAGGACCCACTCCATCCATTTAGATAGAATAATTGCCATCCCAGTGGTCTGCTTTCCCAAATTGATTCTAATTACTCAGCCACAAAATTAGTACATAAAAATTTATATTAATGCACGTTAGTAGCTATATGGGTTAAAAATAAAAAATCTAGTTACAAAATTGCGTAGAACAATATCTCTAGCATGGAAAACTGTAGTAGTCTTAAAATCGTAGAAAGACCCTGGCCTACACTCGCCAGTTCGCAATTCATATAATTTTTTTACAAATAGTTGTATCAAAATCAAATGAAAACGGTACCCAGGCCAAGCAGCGTCCCGGAGTCACTTGCGTTGTCCCAGAGTCGTTTCAGATGACATGGGTAAAATTGGAAAGAAGAGACTCCAAACGACTCTAAAACGACGAGATGTCACGGTACAAGTCGCCAAAAGTCAGCAAAGAGTTATGCAAGAGTCATTTTAAAGCAGCATTATATTGTCCGCGACTTTGGGGCAACGCAAGTGACCAGCTGGGACGCTTTTACGACTCTGGGGGCCCCCGTAGAGTCGTATCTAGGGCGAGCTAGAGTCGTTTTAGAATCACTGAGTTGCGTCACATAGTAAAATAGAATCTTATTTCGCATTTATAACAACTCGATTGTCTATTTAGTGTACTTGACCCGTTAAAACGTTACCATGACAAGAATCGCTAAAGAGTCATTGCAAACAACTCTCTAGTGACTTTAGTGACTCTGTGGCAACTCTGGTGACTTTTTAACGACTCAAACGACTGCAATGCGACGGAGAGGCGACTTTTGCGTTAGTTGCAGAACCGTAAAAGTGTTGGCGCTGAACTTTCTCTAGAGATGTGACTCTGATTCATCAAGTGACTCTATAGTGACTCTAGAACGTCTCAAACACGACTTTACGGCCCAGAGTCGTTTCAGGGTCGCAGGTAATAAAACGCTCCAAAGCGTTTTATTGGATTGGCGATTCTTGAGCGGCTTGACTTTTTGGCGGCTTGTACCGTAATATCCTGTCGGTTCAGTCGTTTAGAGTCACTTCTTTCTTATTTTACCTGTGTCATCTGCAACAACTCTGAAACGAATATGGGGCGACGCAAGTGACTCTGGGCCTAGGTGCTGTTCTCATCGGGTAGGCCAAGAAGCATCCCAGACTCAGTTGCTTCTCCCAGAGTTGTTTCAGAGTCAGTTTGTGCAGATAATAGATAAAATAAGAAAAAAGTGACCTCTAGACGACTCTAAAACGACGAGATGTCACGGTACAAGTCGCCAAAAAGTTGTAAAAGAGGCAGTCGCCTACGAGTGAGAGTCAATTTGAAGTGTTTTATTGTCTGCGGCTCTGGGTCGACGCAAGTGACCTATGACGCTTTTAAAATGACACTAGGGCCGCAGAGTCTTATCTGAGGCGTGCTGGAGTCGCCGTAGAATCACTGAGTTGCGTCACTTAGTAAAATTGAATCGACGTGTAGTGTACTTAAGTCAAACTCTGAAATAACGGCTCTTGGACGGCTTTTTGCGAATCTTTTACAATTCTGCAACTGGTTTGAGCCTTATCTGTCGCACCACAGTCGTTTGAGTTGTTTGCAGTGACTCTAGCGATTCTGGTGACAGTAACCTTTTCAATGTGAAACGTTATGCAGGAAACTATCTTGAAAACCAACTTCTTTTAGCTGTCCAAGAACTCCTAGTAAACATAGCGCTAAAAGTCCTTCAGCCTGGCCATATCGGCTCGAAAACCTTCCCAGATCTGTTCGAGCGCGCCAGGCTGCGTCAGAATATCGATGCCAGTCATAGCCAGCGCCTTGGCCTGAGTCAGGGCGTGCGGCTGAGCAGCTGGGTCGCCAGCCAGCTCAGCAAAATCGCGTGTGTGAATAGCCGCCTGGCCACCAACTGAGAACATTGGATGAACTGACGGCACCTCGTAGCTCACGTTGCCCATGTCTGTGGAGCCGATAACCGCATCTGGCTCTGATTCTAGGAAAGGCTCATTCAATCTGACCAAGTTCTTCGTGTAAAATTTAATCAAAGACTCGTTGGTTATCAAGTTACTGTATGCGTGTCCGTTTATCTCGGACTGCCAACTGCAGCCAGTGGCGAGAGCGGCAGCGTCAAAGCAGGCATCCACTTTGCGACGCAAAACGGCGAGTTCTTTGTCTGTTGGAGCGCGGATGTAGTACTCTGCGGGAGAGCAGGTACATCTGGGATAGGCAAACTTTCGTTTGGAGTGTCTATTTATCTGTTTGGATGATTGATTCGAACTTTAAAACGGCCCTTTTAGGGCTATTATCGCTTTGTGATTTTAACTCTAAAATGGTCTTTCTGGGACTCTACTTGCTTTGTGATTTTATATGCAAAGTGTAAATAAAAATTCCTAAATGTCGACAACTTCTAGAATGAAAACCCTGTAATGACAATCAAACTTAGAGGGGTTGAAAATATATGGTGCGCACTTGAAGCATTTAGTTTTGTAAATCAGGAAAACAGGGACTCTTTTATGTACTATGTCCAATGCATCTTGATGAGTCACCTGGTAAGACATTGACCGCGAGAGAGTGGCAACAGGTCAATTCCGCTGTGAAAGACTAACCGCCCTGATCTGAGGTAGAAATACAATGGGGCGCTTTTATACAAGACCTACAAATCGCATCGCCGAAAGTTAAATTAGAACGGTCAATTCACAAGACCTAACATTCACAGAACCTAAATTTCATAGACGCAAAACTTGACAGGACCTAAACTTCAGAGAAACTAAACTTCATAAGACCTAAACTTTAAAGGACCTAAATTTCACGAGACCTATACATCACAGGACTTAGGATTCACATGGCTTGCTTTTTCTACTATTAGTAGGCATGTTAGGATTCGACAAAAATCAAAGGGACATGACTTATTTTTAAACCGGATCATCGCGTACCCAGCACAGCTCGCTCAGGATGATGTTGGGGCCGCTGGCCGCCCTCCTTCACGATGCCGTGCACCGCCAGTCCGGCCGCATCTCTTGCCGGCAGGTTCGACACGCTTTGGTAGGCCGTCACGGCCGCGTCAAGGGCGTTGAGGCCCTCCCAGGGCGAGCCGGCAGCGTGGGACGCCTTGCCGGTGAAGGTGACGTCGAATGCCTGATGCTAAGCGCACGGCGGACGAGCCACAGTCAGCTTGTAGGGGTGCGCCATCATTGCGACGTCCACATCGGTGAAGAATGCCGATCTGCACAGTGTTAAGCGGCGTGTGACATGCGCTTCTTACTACTGAACTGTACGAGTAAAGACATCTCTGTGCTTTAAGGAATGTAGGACTATCAA
>NIVC01001359.1:79650-195491 GCA_002269645.1 Macrostomum lignano
AGTCACCACGAGAATTGTTAGTATCTTAGAGACTATGGGATTCCCGAATCAGATGAGTCTTGGCATCTCCGGATTCCCTAAGGAGTCTTGGCATCTTCGGGATTCCCCAATGCGTCTTGGCATTTCCGGGATTCCCAATGCGTCTTGGCATTTCCGGGATTCCCCAACAATTCTTAGCATCTCCGGAATTTCCCAAGGAGTTTTGGAATTTCCGGGATTCCCCAACGAGTCTTGGCATCTCCGGGATTCCTCAATAAGTTTTGACATCTCTGATTCACCAATGAGCTTTGGCATCTCGGGATTTCCCAATGAGTCTTAGCATCTCCGGATTCCCCAAATGAGTTTTGCATCTCGGGATTCCCCAATGAGTCTTGGCATCTCGGGATTCCCCAATGAATCCTGGATCCTGGCATCTCTGGGATTTCCCAAAGAGCATTGGCATCCCATTCCCAATGAGTCTTGGCATCTCCGGGATTCCCCAATGAATCTTGGCATATCTGGGATTCCCCAATGAATCTTGGCATATCTGGGATTCCCAATGAGTCTTGGCATCTCCGGACTCCCCAATGAGCTGTCTTGGCATCTCAGCAACTCTTTAAGGCCTCGAAATTAATCATTATTAGCAATGGCTTTAAAGAATAAATAGAATTAACACTAACTTCGACATCTCATCACGTAAACATTTTAAGCTCATAATGCAAGCAAAGTTTAAGTACTGCCTTTTTGATAAGAACATTTTAATCCTTTAGAACAAATAATTTAGGTCGAAAAAATCCATCTAAAACTCGATTCGAATATTTTTTTATTAATTAGATGTACTTTCCAATCGTCAGGCCTTTGACATTGGCGTTAGCCCCCATGGGATTTCACAACCCGCCAGCCCCAAATGAATGTGGGGCTCACGCCATGAAAAGTTCTAAATGTACTTCACAAATAGACCCTTCATTTCGACACGAAAGTTTTTTGAAAGATTCCTTAACCTAGCTAATCTGCTAGTAAATTATAACAATAAATAAACGAAGCCAGAAGAGAACAGCCAAGTGACCAATCAAAAAATTTTTTCAGAAGAAAATCCAGATGGTTCAATCGCACCTGGAACACCATTTCAGACAATTTTTCAACCACCATAAATTCCCAATTTTTTTTATCTGTGCAGCGCATAATTTTGCAAAAAAATTGATCTCACTTGATATAAACGATTGCAAAACAATTGTGCTTTAAATTTCACAATACACACATACACACGATATAGAAGTGATATTTGAAGATTTTTTAAAATTAAAAAAAATCACAAAACATAAACACAGAGAGCAGAGAGATGCGCAATTCAAAACTATGCGAGTTGAAGTAATAGCCGCAAATAACAAAAAATGCCAACACCATTCACAATACAATATTATGAAGTCATAACAGATTTAGGATTACTATAATAGAAATCGAATGGTTCAGAGACAGATTATATAATTATTAATTAGTATGGGAATTTATCAACACCCACAACAGTACAATATAAAGGTACTGAGTACACAAAACAAAAACATTTCTTCGTCATGTTTTGACTATGTTGATTTCTCTGACACATTAGTGACATCAGTGACACAACAGTGACATTAGTGACACACTAAGTGACATTAGTGACACACTACGAGTAAGTGACATCAGTGACACACAGTGACATTAGTGACACACTAAGTGACATCAGTGACACACAGTGACATTAGTGACACACTAAGTGACATCAGTGACACACAGTGACATCAGTGACACACTAAGTGACATCAGTGACACACTAAGTGACATCACTGACACACTAAGTGACATCAGTGACACATCAATGACACATCAGTGACTTCAGTGGCACAGCAATGACTTCAGTGACATTAGTGACACACTAGTGATATCAGTGGCATAGCAGTGACACATTAGTGACATCAGTGGCATAGCAGTGACACATCAGTGACATAAGTGAAACAGCAGTGACACATTAGTGGCATCAGTGAAACAGCAGTGACACATTAGTGACATCAGTGAAACAGCAGTGACACATTAGTGACATCAGTGAAACAGCAGTGACACATTAGTGACATCAGTGAAACAGCAGTGACACATTAGTGACATCAGTGAAACAGCTGTGACACATTAGTGACAACAGTGACACAACAGGGACATCAGTGACACAGCAGTGACATCAGTGACACAGCAGGGACATCAGTGACACATTAGTGACATCAGTGACACAGCAGGGACATCAGTGACACAGCAGGGACATCAGTGACACAACAGGGACATCAGTGACACAGCAGTGACATCAGTGACACAGCAGTGACATCAGTGACACATCAGTCAGACGCCCATATCCGGCTGCGGTATGCACAAATTGTAGTGCACATCGGATTTAAAAAACGAGGCGGATTTCCAACCGCACCAGCCGTCTTTGCTGAGCTGCTTGGCGTCCGTCTCGGAGCCGGTGTAGTGCGGATCCAGCACTAGCCAGCGCACCTCGCCGCTGGCCTCGTTCAGACTGCAGCCAAGCAGAGTGTGGGCGTACTGGCCGCCGCCAATCATCACCGGGCAGCCGATGGTTTCGAAATGATGCAACAGCAGACGGGCCTGGCATTGTGTTGCAGCATGAGATGAAGAGGGCAGTGAGCTGCTTCTTGTATAGTGGCTGTGCTAATCTGTCTGGCTAACTGCTCCCTAATCTGGCTATCTGCTCCATAATCTGTCTGGCTATCTGCTCCCTAATCTGGCTATCTGCTCCCTTATCTGTCTGGCTATCTGCTCCCTAATCTGGCTACCTACTCCCTAATCTGGCTATCTGCTCCCTTATCTGTCTGGCTATCTACTCCCTAATCTGGCTATCTGCTCCCTAATCTGGCTATCTGCTCCCTTATTTGTCTGGCTATCTGCTCCCTAATCTGGCTATCTGCTCCCTAATCTGGCTATCTGCTCCATAATCTGTCTGGCTATCTGCTCCCTAATCTGGCTATCTGCTCCCTTATCTGTCTGGCTATCTGCTCCATAATCTGTCTGGCTATCTGCTCCCTAATCTGGCTATCTGCTCCATAATCTGTCTGGCTATCTACTCCATAATCTGTCTGGCTATCTGCTCCCTAATCTGTCTGGCTATCTGCTCCATAATCTGTCTGGCTATCTGCTCCCTAATCTGTCTGGCTATCTGCTCCCTAATCTGTCTGGCTATCTGCTCCATAATCTGTCTGGCTATCTACTCCATAATCTGTCTGGCTATCTGCTCCCTAATCTGTCTGGCTATCTGCTCCATAATCTGTCTGGCTATCTGCTCCCTAATCTGTCTGGCTATCTGCTCCCTAATCTGTCTGGCTATCTGCTCCATAATCTGTCTGGCTATCTGCTCCATAATCTGTCTGGCTATCTACTCCATAATCTGTCTGGCTATCTACTCCCTAATCTGTCTGGCTATCTGCTTCCTAATCTGTCTGGCTATCTGCTCCCTAATCTGGCTATCTGCTCCCTAATCTGGCTTTGTTTTCTAATCTGGCTATCTGCTCCCTAATCTGGCTACCTACTCTAATCTGGATATCTGCTCCCTAATCTGGCTATCTACTCCCCAATCTGGTCCCATTTTCAAATTCGAAAGATCAGGAAGAAGCTCATGAAAGACCTCACCTGTTCAGGCAGGTCAACACCCCGAGACACGTGCACCAGACGGGCGGCAACTCCGGTTAAACTTTTCAACGCGTAGGACAGTTCCACAGCGCCAAGCCACTGCCTAGATCCGATCAATGACTTCGGCTTGTCGCCCAGATCAACCAAGGCTCGTTGGATTGCTTCGTGTTTAGGCACGGGAGCGTCTATAACACCGCGACGGCGCAACCAAGACACGATGGTTTGCAGAGATCTGTGGAGAGGATTATTTTTCCCGTCGGAAAAATGGAGTATCGAAAATATGAATTGTCGGAGTTATGAATTTCTGAGGATATAAAGAGTCGGAGATGTGAAGTGTCGGAGATCAGAAGTGTCGGAGATCTGAATTGTCGGAGATCAGAAGTGTCGGAGATCTGAATTGTCGGAGATCAGAAGTGTCGGAGATCTGAATTGTCGGAGATCAGAAGTGTCTGAGATCTGAATTGTCGGAGATCAGAAGTGTCGGAGATCTGAAGTCGGAGATCGGAGTCGAAGACATGAAGTTGGAGACAAGAAGTCGGAGATATGAAGTGTCGCAGATATGAAATTGGAGATGTGAGTTGTCGGAGACATGAAGTCGGAGATAGTCCATTCAAATTCAACAAGACCAACCTGTAGGCGCAGCCCCAGCCGGAGTCGTGGAAGCCGCAGCTGCCATAGTGATAATAAGCATAATCTCCTTGCACTAGCCGGGTGACCCAAGGCGCTGTATCCGGCTGCGGCTTGGCCTTCAAATGCGGATTAATCACTAGCCTACCAGACTCATCTTCATCAGCTCCATTTCCAGCATCACTAGTAGACAGCAGCTGGTCTGCAGCGAACTTCAGTCGCATTGCTGGCCAGAACACTGGTCGAGTTTTCGGCACGCCAAGCTGCTCGTGCCAGCCGTGACGCAGCTGACGCAACTCGTCTGTGTCTGCGCCAATGGGATAAAACACCCGAATCAGGCGGGGCCGGCCGCCAACTAATGGTTCGGTTAATCGATAATAATTAGTATCTACAGGCCGGCGCCACTTGGCAACAGTTAGGCCTAGCTGACGGACATAATCCACCAGACCAGCGTCTAATCTTTGCCAGACTTCATCGTCCTCGAAATCGCCGCCAATCAACAATGGACAAAGATAATTGATTTTTATGCCAACGCTAACGCAGCTCGATCTATTAGTACCACTACTAGATACCGTAGCAACCGTTGCTATGGGAACAGTACAATCAACATCGATTGTACCGTGACTCCAACGGCAATACAATTCAGTTGGCGATTCTATAGATGCCGAATTGGAGGAATTAGCGGCGAGCAGTTTAGCTAAAGAAGCTCCATCGGATATTAACATCGATGCCCGAGCGGAGACCAATCTTCGCCTGTCATTTTCGAATCTTTCTACTAATGATTCTGGAAGCGCGGCCCAGCTAGACGCGTCAGCGGTCAGCCAGCAGGTGACGCGAATGTACACTAGACGGCGATGTTTCGCGTCGCTGACGCCGCCTTCAAATGACACTTCACCTCCGGTTGGGAGGTCGTCGTAGAGATCCACAGCTTGGTCAGACATGAAAGATTAATTGACTGCTTGTTGCAAAACTCTTTGTATCACGAAAGGCTTAGAATTATAAAAATTACTGGGGTAGATACTCACAACTTCAGGATTTGAGTAGATGTGGTGTGAGACTCTGGGAGATTTGGGAAGCTGTGATGTCTGAGACTTTATGGGAGTTTTGGGAAGCTGTGATGTCTGAGACTTTAAGGGAGATTTAGAAGCTGTGATGTCTGAGAATTTCTGCGAGATTTGGAAGCTGTGATCTCTGAGAATTTCTGGGAAATTTGGAAGCTGTGATGTCTGAGACTTATGGGAGATTTGGAAAGTTGTGGGCTCTGAGAATTTCTGGGAGATTTGGAAGCTGTGTCTGAGAATTTCTGGGAGATTTGGAAGCTGTGATCTCTGAGACTCTCTGGGAGATTTGGGAAGCTGCGGTGTCTGAGACTCTCTGGGAGATTTGGGAAGCTGCGGTGTCTGAGACTCTCTGGGAGATTTGGGAAGCTGCGGTGTCTGAGACTCTCTGGGAGATTCGGGAAGCTGCGGTGTCTGAGACTCTGGGAGATTTGGGAAGCTGCGGTGTCTGAGACTCTCTGGGAGATTTGGGAAGCTGCGGGGATGAGACTCTCTGTGAGATTCGGGAAGCTGCGGTGTCTGAGACTCTCTGGGAGATTTGGGAAGCTGCGGGGATGAGACTCTCTGGGAGATTCGGGAAGCTGTGGTATCTGAGACTCTCTGGGAGATTTGGGAAGCTGCGGTGTCTGAGACTCTGGGAGATTTGGGAAGCTGCGGTGTCTGAGACTCTCTGGGAGATTTGGGAAGCTGCCTGAGGCGCAAAAATGAAATACTTAAAATAAAGTGAAAGAAAAAGTAACTGTTCGAAAACAAGATGTTTATTTTTCAGAGTTAATGCTCCAAGTTTCTGAAACAGCGCCTTATTAGCTGTTTCAACACTATCAGGTTGGTTGTTGATGACAACTAGAGTTCCAGGGGGCCGGCCATTTCTAGAAAAAAATCTACTTCAAGTTTAAATTGAACGAGACAGAGAAGAGCACAACGGAAGCAAATATGCTGCGTGAAGGGGGGAGGCTTCCTATAGATTTTCTACCAGACTAAGCAACAATATTCGCAATATATTACTACTTGACATTTAGGATCGTATAAGTAGACGATAAAGATAATTTGAATTTAGAAATGTTTTATTTTGTTAAAATGTTGTTTAAGATACTACTATGAGGGAACCTTGCGCGTGTGCTTTAGTAAGTGTTTAGCAGTTTATTCTTGTCAATTGAATTAGTCTAGTCTTCATTATGATTATAGCCATTAATCCGTTCATCAATGCAAATTAACCAACGGTGACCGCAGATTGCCAAGACTGTCTTCCAGCTCTTTCCAGGTCTTCGGCGGCAGGGCGGCCTCTAGGTTGCCCTGTTCGATGGGGCCAACAACCATGGGGTAGTTGTAGACCAGAACCTGGTACTCTTCGTCAAGCTGATCGAAGGAGCGCTTGCCTTCGGGCAGCTTGTGGTAGGCCTCGTAGCAGTCGGTGATGCGCTTGCGCAGGTCCTGGAAGTACTCGTCGTACGACACTAGACGCATGTGGTTGCCGCAGTAGCACCTGACGGTGTGGGTGAACCGGGGCAGTGGCACGGTTGAAAATGTAGATTGGTGTTAAGAGTTCACTGAAGTAGCAAGGATTTCCTGGCTGAACTTCGAGATTGCCTTATTAAGGATTTCCTTAAAAGAATTTGCGAGGATCCCCATAGAATGCGCGAGGATTCCCTAACGAAATGCGCGAGGTTTCCCTATGGAAATGCGCGAGAATTTCCCTAACGAAATGCGCCAGGATTCCCTAACGAAATGCGCCAGGATTCCCTAACGAAATGCGCGAGGATTCCCTAACGAAATGCGCGAGGATTCCCTAACGAAATGCGCGAGGATTCCCTAACGAAATGCGCGAGGATTCCCTAACGAAATGCGCGAGGTTTCCCTCACGAAATGCGCGAGGATTCCCTAACGAAATGCGCGAGGTTTCCCTAACAAAATGCGCGAGGATTCCCTAACGAAATGCGCGAGGATTCCCTAACGAAATGCGCGAGGATTCCCTAACGAAATGTGCGAGCATTCCCTAACGAAATGCGCGAGGATTCCTCCTCCCCATAGAATGCGCGAGGATTCCCTCAATCCTTACCCCATAACTAAAAAAAATAGACAGTGTGAATTGGATTTAAAAAATCGATAATACCTTTGATTAACATCCTTATGCAGAAAGGTGTAGGAAGTGTAAGTCTCCTGGCACGGGCAGCCAACCTGACGATAGTGACTGTGGCTGGGCACGAGATGCGGCCTCTCCTTAGTATTGGGGAAGAATCGGTACAGTTTAGTCTCATAGAACTGGTCGTTGCCAGCCATCTCGGCCAGCTTTTCAAGTCTAGACCGACCGACAGCGTAACCAAGAGCGTCCGGTAGGCCATAGTCGCCAAACTGTTTGCCCTTGTGCATGTCAAGGTATTCCATGTCTTTCTCTAGGAAATTCTCTTTAGTAGTGTTTTCAACCACTTGGTGACCGTGACCGCCGCTCAGGCTGCGAACGGCACCTCCGAGTGACTGCAGGCTGGCGCGGCCGGTCAGGAAGGCGCCGGTTGCGCGGCCAGACAAAGCCAGTACGAAGCGAGACATGATTTTTTTATTGTTGCTGTTTGAGAGGCTATCGATACGGTCGTTATTAGGGCGCTTAGGACTTGCGCATCAATTTTGAGTATGCTTAAGCATTTTTAAAGGTGTTTTGTGTAGACGGATTCTAGCTGAGGCTAATGAGCAAATTGCTGATCTGACTAATTGGTATGCCTGAGGCTAATGAGCTGATTGCTGATCTGACTAATGGGTATAGTTGAGGCTAATGAGCTGATTGCTTACCTGACTAATGGATATTCTGAGGCTAATGGAGTATGCCTGAGGCTAATAAGCTGATTGCTAATCTGACTAATATAGGTATAGCTGAGGCTAATGAGCTGATTGCTTACCTGACTAATGGGTATGCCTGAGGCTAATGAGCTGATTGCTAGTCTGACTAATGGGTATGCCTGAGGCTAATAAGCTGATTGCTAATCTGACTAATATAGGTATAGCTGAGGCTAATGAGCTGATTGCTGATCTGACTAATGGGTATGCCTGAGGCTAAAGAGCTGATTGCTGATCTGACTAATGGGTATAGTTGAGGCTAATGAGCTGATTGCTTACCTGACTAATGGATATTCTGAGGCTAATGGAGTATGCCTGAGGCTAATAAGCTGATTGCTAATCTGACTAATATAGGTATAGCTGAGGCTAATGAGCTGATTGCTTACCTGACTAATGGGTATGCCTGAGGCTAATGAGCAAATTGCTTACCTGACTAATGGGTATGCCTGAGGCTAATGAGCTGATTGCTAGTCTGACTAATGGGTATGCCTGAGGCTAATAAGCTGATTGCTAATCTGACTAATATAGGTATAGCTGAGGCTAATGAGCTGATTGCTGATCTGACTAATGGGTATGCCTGAGGCTAATGAGCTGATTGCTAATCTGACTAATGGGTATGCCTGAGGCTAATAAGCTGATTGCTAATCTGACTAATAGGTATAACTGAGGCTAATGAGCTGATTGCTAGTCTGACTAATGGGTATACCTGAGGCTAATGAGCTGATTGGTAGTCTGACTAATGGGTATACCTGAGGCTAATGAGCTGATTGCTAGTCTGACTAATGGGTATACCTGAGGCTAATGACCTGATTGCTAGTCTGACTAATGGGTATACCTGAGGCTAATGACCTGATTGCTAGTCTGACTAATAGGTATACCTGAGGCTAATGAGCTGATTGCTAGTCTGACTAATGGGTATAGCTGAGGCTAATGAGCTGATTGCTAGTCTGACTAATGGGTATACCTGAGGCTAATGACCTGATTGCTAGTCTGACTAATGGGTATACCTGAGGCTAATGACCTGATTGCTAGTCTGACTAATGGGTATGCCTGAGGCTAATGAGCTGATTGCTAGTCTGACTAATGGGTATACCTGAGGCTAATGAGCTGATTGCTAGTCTGACTAATGGGTATACCTGAGGCTAATGAGCTGATTGCTAGTCTGACTAATGGGTATAGCTGAGGCTAATGAGCTGATTGCTAGTCTGACTAATAGGTATACCTGAGGCTAATGACCTGATTGCTAGTCTGACTAATGGGTATAGCTGAGGCTAATGAGCTGATTGCTAGTCTGACTAATGGGTATACCTGAGGCTAATGAGCTGATTGCTAGTCTGACTAATGGGTATACCTGAGGCTAATGAGCTGATTGCTAGTCTGACTAATAGGTATACCTGAGGCTAATGACCTGATTGCTAGTCTGACTAATGGGTATACCTGAGGCTAATGACCTGATTGCTAGTCTGACTAATAGGTATACCTGAGGCTAATGATCTGATTGCTAGTCTGACTAATGGGTATACCTGAGGCTAATGAGCTGATTGCTAGTCTGACTAATGGGTATACCTGAGGCTAATGAGCTGATTGCTAGTCTGACTAATGGGTATAGTAGCTGAGACTAATGAGATGATTTCTAATCTGACTAATCTAAGCCACATGTTTGATTAAACAACTTAAAGTCAAAGTCAAACATACCGAAACTTCTTGTGTAATTAATCAGCTCGCAAGCAAAAAATAAATAAGACAGAGATAGCACACTTGACAAATTCAATAAAATTAAATTGCTACAAAAATGCTTAGAGTGTTGCTTAAAAACAGCAATATAAAAGCATTAGGGAACTGAATACTCGTAAAATTAAATTAAACAACACGTTTACCTATAGATATACAACAATATTGTTTTAAGGTTTTAACCAAGGTTTTAAGCGGAAATTTTAATCAAGCGAATATTTAGCGATACATTGTAAATAATAAAATCTTGGCACAATTTACAAGAATATGAAAGGGTAGCGGAGGCGTGACCAACAACTGGGGATCTGGGAGGCTGGCTCAGCAACTGAGGATCTGGGAGGCTGGCTCAGCAACTGAGGATCTGGGAGGCTGGCTCAGCAACTGAGGATCTGGGAGGCTGGCCCAGCAACTGAGGATCTGGGAGGCTGGCCCAGCAACTGAGGATCTGAGAGGTGGCCCAGCAACTGAGCATCTGGGAGGCTCGCGCCCAGCAACTGAGGATCTGAGAGGCTTGCCCAGCAACTGACACTCTGGGAGGCTGGCCTAGCCACTGAGAATCTGGGAGGCTTCTGAAGATGTAGTTCCAGCATCTTTGGAGCAAAAAATCGAGATCTAATAGCCAACCGAGCCATTCTTAATCAATCCGCACCCCACTGCCTCAGCCAGTGTGCATCACTCTCAACAGGGCCAGAGACACGTCCGGCAGCCGTTGCCTTGGCAACAGGTCGCTAACAGTCAGCTGCAACATGGTAGGCGGTTGACGACGCAGCAGCCGCACCAGCAAGCGGACAGGCCGGCGACACCGGCTGCTCTCCAGGTGGTAGCGCAGCACCTCGGACAGGTAGGACCCGTCGCCGCCACCTCCGCTATTTTCATCCCAGCAGCGTCGATAAGCCACAGCGTGATTGGCACTGGCTACGCTATCAACAAACCTATTTGGGAATCCTAGCAGGCGGCAGATCGTGTAGAAGCCTCGACAGGACAGACTAGCTGATTGAGTGCCATCCTGAAGCAGGACGAAGGCTTCCGCAAGCGGTGGCTGCGCCGTTGAAGATGACGGGTGGAACTGGAAAAAATGGAACAGAAGATTTTATCATTTCTGTCTTTGACTTGCTACTGAACAGTAGGAATAAAATAATTTTTGCACAAAAATTTAAATTTTCGAATTTGCGAGAAATTTGCATTACAATGCGCGGATATACTACTAATTACGCTTACTAAATTAAGTAGAATATGAGGTTCTATTTACTTATTTAGTGATTTTGAGTGTCATATACCCCTAAAGATTTTTAGTAAGTGGTTTACCGATATGTATCGAAAAAGCCATAGAATCCATCGCCTCACCTGAAATCGACAGACCGCGGACAGAAAGCAGTCCAACTGAAATACTCGACCTTCGTCAAACCAGTTAGCCAAACCGGACTCAACAGCTGATGTCAAATTGAATTCAATTAAAGCTCCTATGCTGTCAAAGTATTCACCGCTATGAAGGTTGTCAGCAACGGCTGCTGTTTGACGCGTTGGTCGACCATTGGCCGATCGGGTCACCTAGTAAAAGTGGCGGTTAATCGCTTTTATACATTGCATGCGCAACTAGCTACTCTCATCAGCAGCATGGTAACGTTTCCACCTCGAAACCAAAAATGATTCCAAATTCGCGGCTCTTTTTACAATTCTGCGACTCACGTGATGCGCTCGTGACTGATGACAATAATAATAATTAATAATTGATTACACCTGCCCCAATTGGGCTAGATGTGCAACCAACAGCTCAGCCGCAGCTATTGCGCGGCGCATCTGAAGGCTGCGTACGGCTGTTCAGTCCAAGGAGGGGGGGGGGTCGCTACACACACAGCCTCAATTACCTCAGCTAATGCTGTCACCCATTTTACAGCTGAGTGAACTGAAGCAACGCAAGGTGTCTTGCTCAAGGACACAAATTGTTCCGAGTAGGATCGGGATCGAAGCCCCCGACCTTCAAGTCGTAAGTCCGACGCTCTAACCACTAGGCTACAGCCCCGTGTGACTTAACAGTCGCTTCTGTCACATTGCAGTTGTTTTAGTCGTTAAAAAGTCACAAGAGTCGCTAGAGTCACCAGTGAGTTGCTTGCAATGACTCTTTTGCAATTTTAGCGGTCACGGTTAACGTTTTCAATGGTCGAGGACAACGGGCGTGGTGCTGGTGTGAATTGCACCAATTGGGGCTGAGAGGAACTTTACCATGCTTCTGATTGTATATACTGGTAGGTATGTAGTAGTGACACCAACCGACAACAGATGAATGGTAGGATTGATATCGGAGCAGACGCAGAGCAACTCCGCAGATTTTTTAGCATTCGCAGCCCCATTTTCAGCGTCATTGAACTGGCGCCTGCTGACATTCAACAGTAGGACATCTTCGGCGTGGAAATTCGAACTAGCCAAATGCTGAATCATCTCTAAACGTCTAATATTCGATAGCGGAGCGCAGAATTGCACTCTAGCCGCTTCTTCGTCGGCTATCGGATCACCAATTAGAAGCCAAGCGTTGCCATGGCAACCAGATCTATCGTTGCCGAAGTCCAATAGTCGTCCGCGTAGAGCAAACAAGCGTAGATGCCCGGATACCCGAGCGCGACTGGGCGTCAGCCAATCAGATTGGCGCAATTGAACACACTCTACGCTGATTGGTCGCCGCTTTAAACTAATTAATAAAGGAGTTGCCGATGTCAGACAGTCAGTTTCGCTGGTTGCTAAGGAACTAGCTGCCAGATGTTGATCGGTAGAAATCTCGTCAGAGACAATTCTATATGTACCAGATGGCAGCAGCAGTTCGCGCAGCACTGAAGCTGTGTAAAAACGCAAACGAATAGATAAGGTAAGAGAAAATTTCAATGGAAATATATTGGCCACTGGGCTTCGTTAGGATTAAAGAGGCTTAGGAGGTCTTAATTCTGAGGGATCTAGAGTTCTAGACAGTTCCCATATATAGCGATCTCTAGAGTCAACAGACAATCCTCATATAGTGATCTGGAGTCTACAGACAATCCTCATAGTGATCTATAGTCTACAGACAATCCTCATAGTGATCTATAGTCTACAGACAATCCTCATAGTGATCTATAGTCTACAGACAATCCTCATAAAGTGATCAATAGTCTACAGACAATCCTCATAGTGATCTATAGTCTACAGACAATCCTCATAGTGATCTATAGTCTACAGACAATCCTCATAAAGTGATCAATAGTCTACAGACAATCCTCATAGTGATCTATAGTCTACAGACAATCCTCATATAGTGATCTGGAGTCTACAGACAATCCTCATAGTGATCTATAGTCTACAGACAATCCTCATAGTGATCTATAGTCTACAGACAATCCTCATAGTGATCTATAGTCTACAGACAATCCTCATAAAGTGATCAATAGTCTACAGACAATCCTCATAGTGATCTATAGTCTACAGACAATCCTCATAGTGATCTATAGTCTACAGACAATCCTCATAAAGTGATCAATAGTCTACAGACAATCCTCATAGTGATCTATAGTCTACAGACAATCCTCATATAGTGATCTAGAGTCTACAGACAATCCTCATATAGTGATCTAGAGTCTACAGACAATCTTTATATAGTGATCTAGAGTCTACAGACAATCCTCATATAGTGATCTAGAGTCTACAGACAATCCTCATATAGTGATCTAGAGTCTACAGACAATCCTCATATAGTGATCTAGAGTCTACAGACAATCCTCATATAGTGATCTAGAGTCTACAGACAATCTTTATATAGTGATCTAGAGTCTACAGACAATCCTCATATAGTGATCTAGAGTCTACAGACAATCCTCATATAGTGATCTAGAGTCTACAGACAATCCTCATATAGTGATCTAGAGTCTACAGACAATCCTCATATAGTGATCTAGAGTCTACAGACAATCTTTATATAGTGATCCAGGGTGTACAGACAATCCTCCTAGGCTCTATAGGACTTAAAGACAATACTAAATTATGATAAATTTTAATGTTACAAAAGAACGCAGCCATCTTACCACTTCCACTCATCTCCATCAGCACTTTAATCTGTTTGCTACGATTTTCATTAGCATCACCATCACTACTAGCTGCTTTAAGCGTTCCAGCCAGACTGAATGAGCCAACGCTAACACTGTGACAAGAGTTCACAGTCAGTTCAATTGAATCGGTTCCAAGACTTCGCCGACGCTGTCTCTGATTTATCTTCGAGGCCACAGCCGTAGCTAAATGAGAACACCGAACTAACAGCAGCATAGAGCCATCCCAATCGATTAAGCTAGCCCTAACTATCGGCAATTTCAACACTACTAAATGCACCATTCGAGCTGATAGATTCAATCGAACTGGACCGTCGTGAATCAGTCGCATAGCCACAGACGAATTACTATTAGTAGTAAAAAAGTCTAGTCGCAGTCTTTCTCCAATAGGATCGAATGCAATTCGCCGACCAATAAGAATGACGGAATTTGAACTATCCGAAGCCAAGGACAGGCCCGTTGGTATAGTTGTTGCCAATAGCAACTGCACTGGATTAATAGCATCCGATAATCTGTGCAATTTAACAAATTTTTCCACTAATTGTTTATGATACTGACGTCGGTAGGCAAGAATCCTTGTCTCTTTCTCCGGTATTGCCGACAGTGATAGCAGAGCTTTGCAAAGTGCCACTAGAAGGCCTCGATCTGATGACCTATCAATAGACTGAAGCGTTATTGACCAGGCCAATAGGCGAATAATAGTCGAACTATTGTCATCAGTTTCACTGTTGAATAACAATTCACTAATTAACCAATGTTGATTATTAATTTTTGAATGAATGTCATTTCCTTGACTATCATTTTCGTCAGTATGTTTTGGACAATGCAGACTAGTGTACACGTAGGCAACCATCACCGTTGCTATCCGATTGTTAGTTGCAATTTTTATTGCCTGACAAGCTGATCCAGTGTACAGATGAGCATTCCTAAGCTGAATTGTTCGGTTAACCATGCTTCGAGACAACGATGTCGATGTTGATGGGAATAGCGCTAGCAAGGCTGGCTCACCTGTTAAAAGTGCAAATAGGGGAGATGGGTGACAAGGTAGACAAAAAAGGGGAGATAGGAAAGAAAAGTGGAGAGAGGGTAGACGGAAGAGGAGTTAGTAGAAATGGTGTAGAAAGGAGAGAATAGATGAAGGGGGATGAGAGAAGGGAAAGTAGGGAGAGTGGCCCTTGTTTCTCCGCTGTGTCAACAGACTAACCTGCAGCTAAGGGAAGTGGAGGGGAGAGAATAGAGATTGAAGATATATATCATGGTTTCAAGAATCAAGCATATAAACACTAGAAAAAACAAACTATAAAGTGCATCTTTTGAAGTGCATATCAGCTCATCAAAGCGCAGTCTTACCTTGAGAGTCAGCCACACTGCCTTCGCAGTGATCTGATAGAATATTGACATAGGCAAATCCTTCAGTCAGAGACAGTGACGTCACTTTCGCATTGATAAATCTTCGATAAGTAGAGCATTGTCCAACAATGCAGTTACAGTTTCCAGCCTCACTGCTACTAGAGGAAATGCCAATTTGCAAAGAAGCTGGTGCTACCAGATTTTGTAAACAGTCTGGGAATTTTGCAGCATTATTATGACCACTATTAAGCTCAAGTCGCCAAAAGCCATACTCAGAACCTGAAGCCATTGTTAGCTTCACCGGCTTGGTAGGCAATCCATCAGACAAATCTAGCCAATTTCCAATTACCAGTTTATTGTAACATTGCACTAATTGTTGATAACAATCATTGTAACTATTCACTTGGTTGCTACCACATGTTACAATAACATTCTCTGTTCGACAGAAACAATATCCTGCACTATTGACTCTAGTTGGTTGCAATTTAAGTACCAAACAGCATGACTTCAATTTTACAGGATGAGACACAGCAACAAGATAGCCAGATGGACCACAGGACTGTAAATGCAACTGTAATTAGCAAAAAACACAATTAAAACTCCTTATATAAATCAGTGCAGACATAAAAAAATACACAAACGCTTTGCTTGAAGACATTTTGCCAAAATATAAACTTTGTTATTAATTTTCTTATAAATATACAATTAGCACCATTTTTCAATGACTTTTAATATTTTTGTTTGCTATAAGAAACTTTTATAAATGATAATATACTTAGAATTAGATGCAAATGTGAATCCATAAGAGAATATATAAAACAAATATATTTTTTGATATTTTTATCAAACAGAATTTTTGCAATACCAGTACATTAAAGAAATCATAACCCCACTCAAGTAAAAAAGTTTGAAGTTTTGAAGCATGTCCTTTTGTATAATTATTACTTCACTTTTCCAAAATAGATCTTATATCATTTTTTCAATTTATTTTAAATAACTTGTTTTACTACTTTCTATTATCCAGTGTTAACCATATTGATTTTTGAGAATAATATGTTTTCAATTTCAAAGCCTAGTTATGAATACTAATTAAAATGTATCCTGTGATTGATGCCTTGAATTACTAATATTTATTTATTGTTTTATAGCTCATTTTTTAACTTTTTTTGTTTTTCTACTATTTAAAAATGTTTTTTTAGTTTTTACTCAACTAAGAAGGATAGTAGCTCAACATCATTCTCAACATGCTTCCATTACACTTAGTCATCAGAGCTGAGGCAATAAAGGGTACCATGCATCTAATTTGCACTAAATTGCTCACAACTTTTAAATGCCAAGAGATATTAACATAATTCAAAATGCATTGCATAGATAGATAAAGCTGCTTTCCTGAAATGTCAACACCATTTATTTATCTGACTAGCTATGAAGTACATTGAAAATTCCCACTACTTTTTGGATACCCCTCATCTTTCTGCCACAATGGAGCCATCCACTAGATATGGACATTAACCAGAAAAGCTACGGAATTTACTGCTTCACTAATGGGATCCTTGTGAGATGGCCTAGCTACTTTAGACATAGCTGTTTTCTACAAGAGTAAAGCAATCTTGCAAGAGAATCATTACCTTGGTAAGAATGTCTTATTTTTACAATCGATAAGATGAGCGACTGAGGCAATGTCATGCTCTACAAGAGAAGCTGAAGAAGCTGGGTGAAAACTTTTGGCATCAAATCATTACTGCTAACAAAATCTAGTTGTTGCACTACAACCCTAAAACCAAGCAGCAGCCCAAAGTTTGGGTGGCCCCTGGAGAGCCTTTCCCAACCAAGGCCAATGTAATACCAGCTATTACCAAAACAATGGTAATAGTTTTCTAGGACTATGAAAGACTCATATATATTGACTACCTAGAAAAGCACTAGACCATTAACTCCTAATGCTATATTGCATCCCTAGCTAGTTTGCAGTTGCAGCTAGTCAAATGCTAACCTGGGAAGCTGCATGCTAGCATTTCTTGCAGCATGACAATACATAGCTGCATATATCCTGAGCCATATTGGCAGAAATACATAAAAAACTAGAGAATTCTGCCACATCTACTATATAGCCCTGATCTGGTATCTAGTGATTATTGCCTTTTTAGTCTAATAAAATATGCTCTCCATAGTTGGTGTTATAGCAGTAAAAAGGAGCTTGGTTGTAACCTTGAGAAGTGGTTCAGAAGTCAACCTAAAGAGTGGTTTGCCACTAGGATCAAAAAGTTATCAAAGTGCTGGGATTACTGCATTAATACAGAGTAAACTTTCCCTTTTGGTTTTATAAACCAAAGTCTAAGAACTTTTTGATTGCCTACTCATATTTCATGGCATAAAAAGTAAAATATTGAATTTGAAATTTTTATTGGCTCTATTATAGATAATTCGTTTTTTTAAATCTATTATTGTATAGTATATAAGATTAGTTAAACATGCTATATACTTAATATAACAATAGCCATTGCTGGCAATCTTTTAGTTTACTATATTACATATTTTTTTAGTTTTCTTAAACTTTATAGCCAATTTGCCAACTCTGCAATGGCTAGAAGGCCTAGAGCACCAACCACAATCATTTCTAAAGCTGATATGAGGCCAACCACCAATTGCAAGCTCATAGACATTGGTATCAACCTATAAGAACCACAGGCTGGGTTTTTTGGGCCATACCGTTTTTTTTAGCACCTTGAAAATAACATTGGCAACTGGATTTTTAGCATCAAAGGCTTATCTGGCAACTTCATTTTCCTTGTACCAGTTGCCAATTTCAAAAAATGATTTTGTAAGTGTAATAAAAATGCCATATAAATTGATAGGATGGAATTGTTAGTTTGTTATTGTTTGCAATATAGATAGCAGTCTTAAAGTTAAAAGAACTAATTTCTGCTTTTTAAATGTAGCCTTAAAAATATCCATCCTTAAGAATTTGGCTAGTTGGCAATGAGCAACCAAAAATAAGCCATTAGCAACTAAATTTTGAGCCCCAAGGGGTAGCTGGCAACTGGATTTCCAACCTTAAAAAACCCAGACCATAGGTTTAAATGTGTTTAAAAGATATTGAGCCTATAACACCACTTATTTCTAGGAAAGGTCTTCAGAAACTTTTTTAGCTAGACCTACTAGGTGGCTCAATATCATTAATATTATTAACTAATCTAACTTTATTTGTTAGATGGCTATACACTAGTATTGCAATTGTTGCGCTAGGTTGGCACTTAATCTACTTATATCCAAGCTAGAAAATTTAGCATAATGTATTCGTTTGAATCCACATTGTTTACTCTATCTGCTGCAGATCTTCAATTCTAATAAAAATAAAATTTAATAAAAATAATGAATAAGTAATAAGTAGTTTAAAAGCAATTTAATAAATTTATTAAAATTCTAATCACAGGCCCTTATAAAAATATTGTAATTGAACAATCTTAATCTTCTATAGACTATAGCCTACATAGTACACTATGTTTAATCCACTAAAATGTAACAATACTTTGCCAAAATATTACTTTTGTGATTTGCCAAAATATTACTCTGCTAAAACATTGCATAGCCCGTAATATTTATAATATGCTTGCCACTTATATTCTGTCTACTCCACAGTTCCAACTTTCTATGTGAAAAAAACTGATGAAATAATTTAATGCAATAAACTAAGAGATTTCTGCTATTGCCTATTAAAATTTTGTCAAAATTTAAAACTAATGCCCCAAATGCACTTATAGTAAAATCTCATAGATTATGTCATGGTCCAATAGTTATGCCCCAAAAGATTTCAGCTTATTACTAGCAATCTAATGTGCCCCCCTTAAGGGCAACTAATAAGCAACTGTGATAGTGATGTTCCTGTACGATACAAAATCCCACGGCTGCCACTAAAGTTGTGATAGAGGTGAGCTTCCCTCTATCAATATCTCACTAATAAGCCACGACTCCAACTTTTAAAAATCACTTTATTTATTTAAAATAGTCATAGACAACAAAATATAGCTTTTACAAAGATACTTTAGGTGTGTGGTAAGTAATGTCACTGCAGGCTTCTGTCTAAAATATGTAGGCACATAGACATGTGGGTAGTGTAACTGCAAATTAAACTTAGTGAAACAATACCAGTGCATTTGAGACGTGCATAGGTTATTTATGGCCCAAGATATTGCAAGAATATGCCAAGCAGATTAAGCAAGTGCAACACAATAAAAAATCATCTATGTAGCGAACAAAAATCACCATGAATCTCAACAAGATGCCTGCACCAAGCAGATCTGCAAGGTGTTTAGTAGGCAGGGCTTGAATGATATCCTAAACTGCCTGGTTGCTAAGGATGAAAGCTGGCTCCACTTGGATGGCAAGGGCAGCAAGGCAGACAATTGCTGCTGGTTAAGAGCTGGGGACTCCAGGGCAACTGTGACCAGAAAGTCCATCTTGGACAAAAAGACCATGCTACTAGTAGCCTTCACACCAAATGAACAAGTCTCCATTTGCACAATTCTACTGAACACCAAGGTCGATGGCCAGTATTTTATTGACTTTGTCCCGCACACTAAGGACCTCTGGCACACTCTAGTCAAATCCAATTCACCTGGATGAGGTTTGTGGTAGATGGAAACCACACGGCTACATACCTAAAGGCTGCTTCTAAATTTCTGCCTTATGGCAAGTGAATATGCTTTGACAGAGTCCCTACAGCTTGGACTTCAACTTTTGCAAGAGATTCCTGTTTAAATAGCTGAAGGCTGACTTTTCCAAGAAGAGTTTTGCAACCTATGAAGAGGTCAAACAGGTTACATTGCACTGGTTATGGCAGTTGGAGGAAAAACACCTGCAGGCTGAGGTGGACAAGCTGTATGAGCACTGCCAGAAGGTGATTGATATTGGAGGATTCTATGTTGTTGAGTGGTACAGTTTTCTTCATTTGCGATTGCAAGTTTATCTACTTTCATATCAGTGACATTACTTATGACACACTCGAAGTAATAGGCCTAGACATTCCTCCTAAATAGAAAATATTCCTAAGACAACAAGCACTCCCCTCCAAAAGTAAACAACTACAGATAGCAAGCATCCCTTAATACTTGTAGCAAGCATCCACCCAAAAAGCAAGCATCATCCCAGATAGCAAGCATCTGCAGATAGCAAGCATCTGCAGATAGCAAGCATCCCCTAGATAGAAGCATTCACCCAGATAGCAAGCATCCTACCTACAGATAGCAAGCATCCTGCAGATAGCAAGCATCCTGCAGATAGCAAGCATCCTGCAGATAGTAAGCATCCCTTAGAAGCATCCACCTAGGTAGCAAGCATCCTATAGACCAGTGTGCGGATCATGTACCCGTGTACGCCGGAAAAAATTCGGGCGTCAAGGACTTTGTACGCCAGTGTATGCCAAAAACAAAAAGTTGCACTAAAATGTACACCAAAAATTCCTAAAAAAAGGTCATTCGGTTTTCACGAGTAGAGTTTTCTAGGAAATGCTTTGGTATGAAAAGTGTCTTTAAAATATTACGAATTTTTTCAGTTTAAACAAACTTAAATAATACCTACAAAAAAAATTATGAAAAATTAATACTTACAGCAAAATTTTACACTAATTTAATTTTTTTTAACTTAAAATAAGCAAAAAGTTTATCATTGACGATATAAATTTTCCTTTACTTTATGTAAAAACGTTAATTTACTTTACAATTTTCATGCACGGCATGAATTTATTCACCAAAATTTGTACGCCAAAAAGTATGCGTGGCTGTGTTACTTGTGTACGCCAATAGTGTACGCCAACAAAGTGCGCCAGGGGTTGTGTACGCCGATTGTGTACGCCAAGGACTTAGGGTGGCCGTTTTGTACCCATCCGCAACCTGGCCTATAGATAATAAGAATCCCTAAATAATAAGCATCCTTAGATAGAAAGAATCCCATACATGTTAGCCAGTATCCCATCTCTCAAATAGCAAGTACCCCCTCTCTCAAATAGCAAGTACCCCCTTGAGAGCAAGCATCTCCCAGAAAGTAAGCATCTACCAGACAGCAAATAGCTAGTGCAAATATTACCTCTACTAATGCGATAATTGCTTTCTCAGGTTGTGTAACAATCTACATCTTAGCTAGCACAACAATCTCTTTTTAGACAGTGCAATAATTAGTTTCTCAGCTAGTTAAATAATCATTTTCTCATTTAGTGCAATGCCAATAATCCTTTAGCTTTGCTAATCAAGTCCAAAAATCAATGTCTCAGCTAGTGCAAAAGCCCTTTCTAATCTAGTGCAACAATCCTTGGCTTATCAAGTGCAATAATCCTTGGTGTATCAAGTGCCATAATCCAGGTCTTCTTAATTATTAGTCCTTTAATAAAATCTTTCAATAAAAAAAATAGGTTATCTTCAAGTTTCGTTCGTTTAATTCCAACACCCACCCCCCACCACCCTTGAATAGAGGGCAAAAATAATTCCGGAAATAATTAAACGAATGAAACTTGAAGATTGCCAAAAAATATGCTATTTTTATTTTTTACACTACTAAGATTTGAACCTAGGTCACTGCATTAGCAGTCCAGTGTGTTTACATCTAAGCTAGCTCTTATAAATTTATAAATTAATTTGTAGCACTTATAATTCAATACTCACACTAAGTCAATTGAGTAAAAGTCACAGAGCAATTATGACATAATCAATTTCTTAGGCAAGTCAGTACCAGTCTCTATTAAAGTTAGCAGTGTGGTTACACAATATAAATCAAGAATTGTACTATGCTTCCACACTGCATTTTCAATACTGTGATACAGTTAGGGGTCCCAATCCTGAGATCCCAGCTTTTTGTTAGTGATCGAGATCCTAGGATTAGAAGTCTAGTCTGGAATCCCAGTAAACATGGGATTGGAATTTACACTTTGCAGAAGTGAATATTTTTCGTCTTGCAGTTAGCACTTACTGGTTTTGAGAGAATTTTTGCATCCTGAGATTAACATTGTAATATAAATGTAAATTGAAGGATGTAGGTATTACAATGTAAAATTTATACAGTGATTTCAATGACAATTATTTAGACAGACGATTCAAATAAACGAGTAATCTGTTTAACAAAGATATTCAATGCAGACTGTATTTTAGCTATCTTTTTATGCATCTAAGAGCTTTCTTTTGATCTAAAATTTTTCATTTTTTATGGTCGAATCAAAGAAAAAATGCCAAAAAACTATGGTTTAGAAACACTAAATGTTTGTAGTTTTACTACTCTGCACTTCAAGTTTGAAAGGAATTTTCCGAACTTTAAAAAGATCTTTTTACAGAAAATAATTTCTACAGACAGGCCTACCTTTACGCCCATCTCTGCAACAACAATGTGTTACACATATAATATTGTAGCTGACACTACAGACATTTTTGTGTTTAAGGCATGCTTGCATATTTCCTGCTCAATTCTAAGTTGAAAAATAAACTCCTGCTCAGCTAAAAGATTTGTTTGTTGTCGGTTAAATTTCAATCTAAAGCTTACACATGCCCCTGCTTTTAATTGACATTGCGAGCGCTCCTAGTTGATGTTTATATTTGGCAAAAATTGCCCTTGAAGTGTGTCTGGACTGAAATTAAAAAGGCCCCAATAATAGGCCTACTTAAGATATTTTTTGCTACACGCTATTGATTTCTTTTGTCTCTGAGTCCTAAATACCAGTTACATATATTTACACATGTCTTAACTTTAAAATAAAGCCTTGGATACCTAAAATTACTGAAAAGTTTTTCCTATATACAAAAGCAAACTATGTCAATCTGACTATATAGTATATAGCTGAATTGAGCATACAGTATGCTCATAGTCATATTGTACATGTAAACTGCCATAATATTGTGAACCTGTATATGTAGATGTATAACTAGATTGTAAAATTGTGTTATAATAGGGCTTAGTAGTAGTAGGCCTAGGCCCTAACTTTAAAAAGGTATAAATAGACTTAATTCAATCTAGTAGGGCCTAAGAAGAATTATAGGTCTATGGCTATTGTCATTGATATATATTTTCAATTGGGGACCTAATTAAAATAGATAGATTTTTAATTATATTATTGTCTTAGGGTTGAGTTTAGTCTTATTAAAGATAGTAAGGCCTATATTATATTTTTATTAATATAAATTCGGCTATAAACTTTTCCATTTACCTTTTAATCAACTTTTCTACAAACTTTTCTATTCATTAAGTTAGATATATAAATTTATTTATCAACTTTTCTGTCTAAAATTCCATTAAGTATTCTATATTCCATTAAGTTTTCTATCAACTATTTTATCAACTGTTTTGGTAACTTTTTTGTCAACTTTTTATTTATTATGTATTTTTTTCATATAATGCAAGTAAAAAAATTATGCAAAATTAAACATAATCTGTTGCAATTGCCAGCTTGGGTTCTTATAGCAATAGAAAAAATAGTTGATAGTAGGAGTAATATAATACTATTATCCATGTTGTACCCCTAGATATCCCACTAGCAAAACAAGGGTTCTATGCAACCAATTAGTCTAACTAATCTTATATCAATTATACAGCCCAGGGGAGCTATTTTCCACCATTGTATTAATAGTGAATGGCAGTTTTTTATAGTTTAATCTGGCTTACAAAGGAGCCTTGGGAGAAAGTATAATCTTATTAATATTAATAGTAAGATAAAGCTAATATAGTATTTCTTAGTCTTTTAGTAAGCTAATCTTGATAGTCTTAATAATAGTAATCTCTAACTATAAAAATGAAAACTCTGTGTGTCTGTGGACAATTTTGATCGCTATGGACTCCCAAACCGCTCAACCAAATTACACCAAACTGTATACCCACCCTAAACTTACTACAGAGAATGTCTTAGGCTACCTTTTAACTTCCTAGACTCAAGTCTTCCTACCTAAAAGTACAAAAAACTGCTCAAAATGCGCGATTTTTTCACTAAATCCTCCATAGCGCCGCTCCACTTCTACCGATTCTCTTCAAATTTGACACAATCAATCTTTAACTATTTTGACACAATTGTGTAAAATTTCGAGTCTTAAAGTTGATCCCGAACGGCGCTGTGCACTTTTAAAGTTAGGCTGTTTTTTTCAGCGAGGCAGCCACCCCAACCTCCGCCCGCCTGCCTCCCGATCTGGGCAAAAAGGTGTAAATAGGTTTTAAAATGACTAACTTTTGGCTGCCATAACTTTGCTCCACGTGAGGCGATTGGCTTCAAATTTAACACAATTCTTAATTGACTCATTCTCTGTCTAAATGTAAAGTCTCAACTCTGTATCTTAATAAGGACAGAAACTATAAGCATGTGAAGTTTGTCTGCTTTTTCTGTTGTTTGTGCCACTCACTCACTCATTCCCCCAGCCCAGACGAAGGGTCAGGCGATAGGGCTCAATGTACATAGCGAATGTACAGTATTTTGGAATAACTTTTTAATAGCCGTCTCTGTACCCCCGCGAGTGGAGAGGCGTAGAGAAGAGAGACAGTTAAGCGAGAGATTCAAACCACTGTCCTCTGTATAGACACAAGTCTGCAGCAGTTTAACAGTGGATGGCAAATCAAGAGTCAAGCAAGACAATGTGGGATGGTTTTTAAAAATAGCGAAAAATTAATGAATCCTACTAAATTAGTTAGTTACAGCATGAAGCTTTTAACATTAAGATTCGTATAAGGTAACTTTAAAATTTAAATGGCTCCTAAGAAATGCGTATTTCCTTGGTTGTTAGACTGCTGCAGAGTGCATGCTCTAATTATAAAGTCTCAACTCTGTAACTCTATCAGAAAAGAAACTGTAAGCGTGAGAAGTTTGGCTGTTTTTTTCTGGTGTTAGGCCGCTCCCAACTCTTACTCACTCATTCCCCCAGAACAAAGGGGTAGGCCAGCAGTGTATAGTGATTTGGAAATTAGCTTCGACTTTATTGCGCCCCCTCCCCCGGCCCAGTCAGCACAGTGGAAAAGGCTTTGGTTAGAACTTCTCACCAAACTGTTCTAAGCTTGCCCAACCTGCCAACCAGCAGTTTAACAGTTTGACAGAATCAATAGACAGTCATCATAGTTTGTAAAAGCAAAAAATCTCTGAAAAAGCGATATAGATATAGTTCTACTGAATAAGTAACAAAAAATGCAAATTTTAACATTTCTTAAGTTTTACTTAAGCCACTTAAGATAAAAAATTTTAAATGCCAGATTCAGTGCAGTACAGTACAGCAGAAAGAGAGCAAGCCTCTCACTCATTTCCACATACCAGGGTCAGTGTGCACGCAACAATGTAGTGTTTAGAACAACTTGAATTCTCTCTGCCCCAGTGAAGAGGCTATAAGATGGCAGTTTAGCGAGAAATTCTAACCACTGCCCTAATTCTGATATTTTCTATGACATTTTCTACATCTCCTCCCTCCTTCATCTGTGTAGGCCTAACTCTGCAAGTTTAACAGTGGATGAAAAAAGCGGCTCACGCACTCATTCCCCCAGAACAGGGGGTAGGGCTTAGTATACACTGTACACCGTTTTGGAATGACATTATTTTTGGCCTTCCCTGCATGCCCAAGGGACACTGGCTAGGCTGGGATAAGCTGGGCTGCCGCGGATAGTTCCTTGGTAGGGAAGATATGGTCCATTTACCCCCAGTAGGGAGTCGCTTCCGCCTGCTCCAAGGGGACGAAAGCGCGGACCATGTTGGAGGCACAGATCGATAGCGAAGGACAGTTTGGTGAGAAATTCTAACCCCCAGGCGCGGATAGAGAAATTTTCGATGGGGGAATGCACACATCTTTTATCTGGGATACACAAAACTGACGGGGGTTGCGCTCTTCGCCCTCCTCCCTAAATCCGTCCCTGCTAATCCCTGTCCTACAATTCGTACAGGTCTAAGTCTAACCCTACAGTTTAGCAGTGGATGAGGAAGATGGCAATCGATAAGACTAGCATAGTTGTACTGTGGTACAAAAAGCGATACGATGCAATCCTGATTCCTGAATTAGTCACACAAAATAGAATTTGTAACACTAAGTCCTATTTAAAGGCACTTTAAAATTCAAATGCCCCAAAGAAAAGCGCATTGGGTCGTTTCACTGCTGCAGCTAGACGATTGAGATCTGCAAGGCAAAGCAATGCGGCTGAAGCAGGAACATCGCATGGCACAGAGGAAGCAGACAACACAGGTAGCTCTGCCCAGGCCAGATCGAGTGCAAGTGCGGTAGAAGAACAAGCCCAGAAAAGAAGCCTTCGACCACCGACAAGATCATCGACATCAGCAGCCGGCGCCAGCACTTCCGATGGAACTGGAGGTACACAGGTTCCTCTCAGGGCTGCAAATTGGGAAGAAAGACGACGTGAACAAAAAAGACAGCAAACAGCCGAGGCACGACGCAATGAAACGACTGTTCAGACTCAGCAACGACAGGAACGGGACAGAGATCAGACCGCAGAGGCACGACGCAATGAAACGACTGTCCAGACTCAGCAGCGGCAGGAACGTAACAGAGATCAGACCGCAGAGGCACGACGCAATGAAACGACGGGTGAAGCTGGAGTGCGCCGTGAAGACGATCGAAGACGCCACAGAGAACGCGCTGCGGCCTATCGGTTTATTGAGCAAGACGTTGCCCATGACGAATCTGAGCAAGCAATTGGACCACCTCCTTGGGCCCTAAGCTTTGCTCTAAATTATGATCCTACTTTTGTTTATAGCAGCCACCCAAAGCTTGCTATCGAAAGAATGTCGAAGAAATGTCAGCATTGCAATGCGTTGAGGTGGGCAAATGAGACACCTGGCATGTGCTGTAGCAATGGAAAAGTCAGACTCACTCCTCTGAATGAGAATCTACCAGACTATCTTCGCCATTTGTTGCTGGGTAACTCTGAGGAATCGGATCATTTTCTGTCCAACATTCGACGATACAATAGCTGTTTTCAGTTCACTTCTTTTGGAGCTGAAAGAATAGTTGAAGAGCCAGGCTTCATGCCTACTTTTAAAGTCCAAGGGCAGGTGTACCATCTGGTGGGATCGTTGCTGCCGCTGCAAGGAGAGGAGCCAAAGTTCCTGCAGATCTACTTCATGGGAGACAGCCACGAGGAAGTTGAGCGCCGATGTAGGATTGCTCCAGGTGTGAGACCTAACATTGTTTTTGAGCTACAGGAAATTATGCATGCGCATAACAAGTACGTGCGCGATTTCAAAACTGCTATGGAGCGGCTACCTCCAAATGTAGAGGAACTTCGAGTTGTCATTCACGCAACAAAGACGCCTGCTGGCCAACACGAAAGAAGATTCAATGCACCTGTTGTTGACGACGTTGCCATTCAAATTGTTGGTCAACAATTTGAAAAGCGAGACATTGTTTTGGAACTGCGAAGCAACCAGTTAACCAGGATATCTGAGATGCACAGGGGGTATGATGCTCTGCAGTACCCTCTTATTTTCTGGGAAGGCGAAGACGGATATCATTTCGATATCCCACAGACTGACATTCGCACCGGAAATCCATCAGCCACAAAGAAAGTGTCGGCAATGGACTTCTACGCTTATCGGCTCATGGTTCGTGAAGGAAGTTTCAACTACATTCTACGTTGTCGAAAGCTACTGCTGCAGTTTGCTGTGGACATGTACGCTAAAATTGAGTGCGAGCGACTGAATTTCATCCGCTTTAACCAAAAGAAGCTTAGAGTAGAAGAGTACATTCATCTTCGAGACGCTATTGCCGGAGAGAGAAATCCAAATGAAATTGGCCAAATGGTTATTTTGCCCTCTTCATTTACTGGTGGCCCACGCTACATGCATGAGCGGACACAAGACGCCATGACTTACGTAAGAAAGTACGGTCGCCCCGACCTCTTTATTACTTTCACCTGCAACAGTGCATGGAATGAGCTTAAATCAGAGCTCATGCCGGGACAGCAAAGTCAGGATAGACACGACTTAGTGGCCCGAGTTTTTCAACTGAAATTGAAACAACTGATGGAATTCATTACCAAAGGAGCTATCTTTGGGCCTACTAGATGCGACATGTACACGATCGAATGGCAGAAACGGGGACTGCCACACGCGCATATTCTGATTTGGCTACGGAACCGGATTAGGCCGAATCAAATTGATAGCGTTATCCGAGCTGAGATTCCTGATCCAAACGAGGACCCTCAGCTCTACCAAATCGTCACTAAGCAGATGATCCATGGACCATGCGGCCGTCTGAAGCCAGATTCGCCTTGCATGGTAGATGGCCGTTGCTCCAAGAAATTTCCCAAGGCTCTGCTGCGCGAGACAGTGACCGGCGAAGATGGATACCCGTTGTATCGAAGAAGGTCACCTGAGGACGATGGCTTCACCTTTCCAATAATCCTACGTGCAAATGGACAGACTGAGGAGGTCAATTTGGACAACAGGTGGGTCGTTCCCTACTGCCCACTCCTTTCAAAAGTGTTCAACGCACACATCAATGTTGAATACTGCAACTCAGTCAAGTCAATCAAGTACATTTGCAAGTATGTCAACAAGGGCAGCGACCAGGCAGTGTTTGGCCTTGAAAGGCAAGGAGCTGAGCGCGATGAGGTGGCCCGCTACGAGAGTGGACGGTACATCAGCTCAAATGAAGCTATGTGGCGAATTTTTGGTTTCTCAATTCATGAACGTCACCCAACTGTCATGCACCTCAGCGTGCACCTGGAGAATGGTCAAAGAGTATACTTTACCGAGGAAAACATGATGCAGCGAGGTCAGCGACCACCGGGCACTACACTCACTGCCTTTTTTAAGTTGTGTGCTGAAGATGCCTTTGCCAGAACCTTGCTATACCAGCAGGTACCTACATATTACACGTGGAATGCCTCTTCGAAAAGTTGGAAACGACGAGTTCAAGGCGCTGCAGTTCCAGGCCATCCAGGAATGCGGCAAACAGATGCACTGTCTAGAGTCTACACGGTGCACCCAAATCATCGCGAGTGTTTTTACCTGCGCATGCTACTGCACAATGTAGTTGGCCCGATGTCATTCCAGCACATCAAGACGGTAGAAGGTCAGATCTGCTTAACTTATCAAGAAGCGTGTCATCGAATGGGACTTCTAGAAGACGATGCGCAGTGGAGAAGCACAATGCAAGAAGCGTCTGTGGTGCGCTCAGCAGGCCAAATGCGAGACCTCTTTGCTATTCTGATTGCCACCTGTGGTCTTTCTAATCCTCTTCAGCTTTGGGAAGACTTCAAGGAAGATATGGCTGAGGACATTCTCCATCGGGCGCGACAGTTGGTAGAGGAGCAGGAATTGCCCTTCACAGAGGCAGTATTCAACGAGGCCTTGCTGCGCATTGAGGATAAGGTTTTAGAACTGACAGATCGTCCCTTGCACATTTTTGGACTTCCAACACCTCCAAGGCATCAACAAGAGAATTTGAGTAGGGAGATGCTGCGAGAAACTAGCTTTGACCGCGAGCAGCTTCATCAGTTCATTGAGGAAAATGAGCCCCGCCTACTACCTGAGCAGGCAGAGGCGTACCAAGAGGTACTGCGAAGAGTAAATGACAATTTAGGAGGAATACTTTTCCTGGATGCTCCAGGTGGGACAGGAAAAACTTTTCTGATTAACCTCCTTCTGTCAAGGGTTAGACACGGAGGCGATATTGCAATTGCTGTCGCTTCCTCTGGAATCGCAGCCACGCTACTTCCAGGTGGTCGCACTGCTCACTCAGCACTAAAATTGCCACTTGATCTGTCAAGAGTTGAAAATCCCCTGTGCAACATCAAGAAGAACAGCGGCACTGCCAGAGTATTGCAAGCCTGCAAGCTTATCGTCTGGGATGAGTGTACCATGTCCCACAAACTGGCTTTTGAAGCACTTAACCTGACGCTAAAGGATCTTCGGGGCAACAACCAGCTAATGGGTGGTGTCACCCTGCTGCTCTCTGGAGACTTTAGACAGACGTTGCCTGTAATTCCGCGCGGCACCCCAGCCGATGAGATCAATGCATGCCTCAAATCTTCGCATCTATGGCCATCAGTTGAGAAGCTGCACTTGCGAACCAACATGAGGGCTGCAGTTTATGGCGATGAAACGGCTCATCAGTTTTCTATCAATCTTTTGCGAATTGGTGATGGCCAACTGGAGGTCAGTCCTGAAGATGGGCTGTCACCAATTGCTGCATTCGGTACAATTGTATCTTCTATGCAGGAGCTCAAGGCTAAAGTTTACCTAAACCTGTCGCACAGATTTTCTGACATTAACTGGCTGTCAGAGAGAGCCATTTTGTGTCCCAGGAATGACGCAGCTAATGGTATCAACTCCCAACTGCTCAATGAGCTGCCTGGCAATACCACCAGCTACAAGTCAATTGACACAACAATGACTGATGAAAATGCTGTGGAGTTTCCAATTGAGTTCTTGAACTCTCTAGAGCCTCCTGGAACGCCATCGCACAACCTCCAGTTAAAAGTGGGTGCACCAATTATGCTACTGCGCAATTTAAATGCCCCGAAGCTGTGCAATGGCACCAGGCTAATCGTCAAGCAACTCTTTCCGAATGTGATTGAGGCAACAATCGTGACAGGATCCGGCAAAGGGCAGTCTGTGTTTATTCCAAGAATTCCAATTATTCCATCGGACCTGCCTTTTCAATTCAAGCGAGTACAGTTCCCAGTGAAGGTCTGCTTTGCCATGACCATCAACAAAGCCCAAGGACAGTCGCTAAAGGTGGCCGGAATCAACTTGGAGTCACCCTGCTTCTCACATGGCCAACTTTATGTTGCATGCTCACGCGTTGGAAGTCCAGCTGGCCTCTTCATCCTTGCTCCCAGGGGGAGAACAAGGAATCTGGTGTATCCTCAGGCACTGCGATAAACATCTGTGAAAGTTATTACAACTGAACTACATTCACTTTTCACTGACAAAAGCATAACTTATCTTAAAGCTGAACTTTTATCTATTTGTTAATTTTATTAAGAACTACCTTAATCAGCAGCAGACGTACCAAGTTCCCCTATTTAAATATTTTTTCTAGCTATTTTTTTCAAACTTTCTTGCTAGAGTGGACGAACCCCTGAACACGAACTCAAGGACTTTGCTAACCTACTAAAGCAAGAGTCAAATAACTTTCGTTCCAGACTGGACTAGAACTAGAAGATTGATTTGCAAAGAAAGTTGGCAGAATAAAGCTTGGTACTTCTACTGTTAATTTTCAGTTTCAATACTAAAATGTTTTTTATCACTCCCCAAATATGTTATTGTTCCTTATCGGTTTTGCTGTTGTCCTGAATATTCACTCTGCTTAGTTTCTCTAGAATAGCCTACTTAAACAGTACAATTACTTTTCTTTTTTTACTTAGTCTTAGACAGCAACTGCTGTACAGCTTCTTTTTTGTTACGCTTGAAAGCTACGTATTAATCCCATCTCCTTTACTTAAAAATATTCAGATAGATTCTATACTGTCCTGATGCTGTAAGCGTTTGTGTAGTCTTAGTTTCTATTCTGTTCTGCTTTATTCTATTCTAGAAATATACTTTTTAATACACATTTATACCAAGTTTCGTTCACACCTCTATCCAACTATTGTCTATTAACAAGTTTTGAGTATGACTTTGGATTTTAGAATACATGCAAAAAATGGTTCCGGGGATTTGAATTCCCCGGGTTCAAAATCCGCGGGTTTCAACAGCTTGTCTCTACCTATAAAAATCAAAACTGTCTGTCTGTGTATGTACAATTTTGTTCGCTATGGACTCCCAAACTGCTCAACCAAATGACACCAAACTTTACACCCACCCTAAACTCACTACGGAGAATGTCTTAGGCTACCTTTTAATTTCCTAGACTCAAGTCTTCCTACCCAAAAGTACAAAAAACTGCTCAAAATGCACAATTTTTTCACTAAATCCTTTATAGCGCTGCTCCACTTTTACCAATTCTCTTCAAATTTAGCACAGACAATCTTCAACTATTTTGGCACAATTGTGTAAAATTTTGAGTCTTAAAGTTAATCCTGAGCAGTGCTGTGCACTTTTAAAGTTAGGCTGTTTTTTTTAGCGTAGCAACCACCCCAACCTCTGCCCGCCTGCCTTTCTTTCCCTTATCTTGCAAGATGTGGAAAATGGGTTCAAAAATTGACTATATTTCGGCTGCCATAAGTTTGCTCCATGTGAAGCAATTCTTCTTGACACAATTCTTCATTGACTCATTCTCTGTCTAAATGTTAAGTCTCAACTCTGTATCTCAATCAGAATAGAAACTGTAATCATGTGAAGTTTGTGTGCTTTTTCTGTTGTTTGTGGCGCTCAACTCACTCATTCCCCCAGTCTAGACAAAGCATCAGGTGATAGGGCTCAATGTACATAGCAAATGTACAGTGTTTTGGAATAACTTTTTAGTAGCCTTCTTTGTACCCCTGCGAGTGGAGAGGCGTGGAGAGGAGAAAGTTTAGTGAGAGATTTAATTTCAAACCACTGTCCTCTAAATAGACAGTCTGCAGCAGTTAAACAAGGATAGCAAATCAAGGCGATGTGGGATAGTTTGTAAAAATATTGAAAAATTAATGAATAACTGATTACAATGCAATCCTACTAAATTAGTTACACCATGGAAATTTTAACATTAAGATTCGCATAAGGTACTTTAAAATTTAAATGGATTCTAAGAAATGCATATTTCCATGGTTGTTAGACTGCTGCAGACTGTGGTGGTGGAGCTGTAGATATACAAATTTCTCTCACGGCTGCTAATTGACCAGAAAGATGACGTGATTAAAGCATAAGAAATTATAACAACCATGATAGTACTACATCCCACAAACTGGCTTTCGAAGCAGGGATCGGCAGATTTTTATCTCAAAGGCCAGATAAAGAATCTAGCTCATGGCTACAAGCCAGATGAGAGTGAAAAAGAAAAGGAATAGATTATTAAAAAGGGAGGAGAGGCAAGAGGGGATAAAATAAAAGATAGAAGATAACAGGAGAGACATACGAGGAGGTTGAGGAGAGAGCAGAGAATATGGGACGAAGAAGCGAGAGGAGGGGAGAGAGAATGGAGAGGAAATAGTAGAGGTGAGAAGATAGAGAGAAGAGGAGAGAGATGAGACAGAGGATCAAGGAGAGAGGAGAGTAGAGAAGAGTGAGATTAGAGAACAAAGAGGAAATGAGAGTATTGAGAGGGGGATTAAAAAGGATAGAGAGGAGATAAAAGGGGGAGAGACGAGTGAGAAGAGAGAAAAGAGAGATGAGAGAGAGAGAGAGTTAAGAAAGAAGAGAGGACAAAGGAGAGATGATAGAGTAAAGGGAAGATGAGGAGAGAGGAAAGAGATGAGATTGTAAAGAAGAGTGAGATAAAATGAAATATGAGAGAGTAGAGTAGAGATGAGAGATGAAGGAAGAGAGAGCAGAGTGCGGAGAGACAAGAAAAGAGAATAGAGGGGAGAGAGTATAGAAGAGGGAAGAGAAGAGAGGAGTAAGGAAAAAGAGGAGTCAGAAGAGGGGAAAGAGAAGAGTACACAGTAGAGAGGAGAGTAGAGATGACAGAAGAGAGAGGGGAATGAGAGAGCAACGATGAGAGTGAACAGACGATATAAGAGAGGAGAGAGGAGGGTGAGAGAGAAGAGAGAAGACAAGAGAGAGAGAGAGAGAGAGAGAGAGAGAGAGAGAGTATAGAAGAGAGAAGAGATGAGAAGAAAAAAGAAAGGATCGAGTCCTCCTGAGTCAAAAAGGGGAAAGAGAGGAGTATAGGGGAAGAGATGTGAGAGAACATGAGAGTAAAGATGACAGATAAGAGAGGGGAGATGAGAGAGCAGAAACGAGAGTGAACAGACAAGAGATGGGAGAGTAGAGAGAAAAGAGGAAAGATAAGAAATAAGGGATGAGAGGTGGAGACAAGGGAGAGATAAGAAGTGAGTGAGGAGAGAGGAGGGGAAGGGAGAAAATCGAGAGGACGGGAAATTTGTGAAAAGGACGAGAAAGGAGAGGAAAGAGGGGAGAGAAGAGAGATAGGATAGGAGAGAGCAGAGAGATGAGAGGAAAGAGTGGACAGAGGAGAGGAAAGAGTGGACAGAGGAGAGGAAAGAGTGGACAGAGGAGAGGAAAGAGTGGACAGAGGAGAGGAAAGAGTTGAGAGAAGAGAGGAAAAAGGAGAGAGTAGAGATAAGGAAAGTCTTGAGAGAGGGTAGAGTAAGAAGTGAGAAGAGAGGTGAGGGAAGAGAGAGCAGAGAGCAAAGGGAAGAGAGAGCAGAGAGCAAAGGGAAGAAAGAGTAGAGAGCAGAGAGAAATGAGAAAAGATAAAACAGGAGAAAGGAGATATGAGAGACCAGAGACCAGAGCAAAGAGAGGAGAAGAGAGAGAAAAGAATAGAGGGGAGAGGGAAGAGACAAGAGAGGAAAGAAGAAAGAAGAGATAAGAGGGGAGAGAGAAAAGAGACAAGAGAGAAGATAGGAAACAGAAAAGAAGATGGAAGTTTCAAAGGATGCAAAGGACATAGGGAGAGGCAGAGGTACGTAGAGGCCAGAGTTTGCCTGACATTCTGCGTAGCACCCCAGCCAACAATATCAATGTTTGCCTCAAATCCTAATTTTACATGAATGTACACTATTTTATGTTTAACTCTACCCTAACTATTAACAAGGGAACAAGTTTTTTTAAGTTTTACCTCAGATTTTAGAATACATGCAAAACAATTCCATGGAATGGAGTTCCCTGGGTTCAAAATCTGCGGGTTTCAACAGCTTGTAAGAGCATAAATATTATCAAGATTTATCTTGTTCTTTGTATCAAATATTGACATATGCTTGCTAATAAACAAATCACTATTATACATTATAAGTGATTAGTTCCAAGCAGTTATATTCATTATCCCAATCCCTACCTATCTGGCCTTAACAATAAATGAAAAACAATATAATCATCACTTATAGAAATGTATGGCTGAATAGTATATAAACAAATATTAAAGAAAAATGTAAAAACTTTGCACTGTATTTATAGATTGCATTTCTTAGATAGTTCAAAAATAAAAACAACTAATTATTAGTATAAATATAGTAGATATACAGGTATAGATCTAGAAAATTTTTAACAAGGGGGGCATAGATACTAAGGTACATATATATGAATATTATCTACATGTATATATATACAACAATGTGTATGTTCCATATAAAAAAATAAATTCTTAATTAAGGAGCCAAAAGTTTCTGGAATTTGAACAATTTAAAACTATAACAAATAGTGTCAAGAACAAACAGTTTACAGCGATGTGATGTAGTTGCCATTCAAGGCCCTGACCCTCTCCTATCTTGCTGGCAATGCCTCAATCCCCTCCCTCCAGAAGCTCGCAGGCTTTGAATCAATCTATTTCTGCACTGCCTGCTCCACATGTTGCTTATTGGCAAACTGCTATCCATCACAAAAGCTCTAGAGAGACCTGAACACATGGTAGTTGCATGGCAAGAGGTCTGGTGAGTATGGTGGGTGGGGCAAAACACTGAAGCCCAGGCTTGCCAGCTTGGCCTGGGTGAGTCTTGCTTTGTGAGGCCGCACATTGTCAAAGAAGAGCACCTTGTCACAGTGTCCCAGGCATATGGATCGCAGCAAACGGGCAACCTGCTCCAGTTCGCTGCAGATCACTTCCGCGTTCACAGCCATGCCATGTGGGATGACCTCCCAGAAAACAGGGCCAGACAAGCAGAACCAGAAAAAGAGCAGCTCCTTGCCGCAGTGGGGGTTCCGCATTGGGCAGCTGGGTGGTTCTTCAGAAGCATCGACCCAGAGGGCTGATGTGCTTGGGTTCTCATAGCAGACCTACTTCTCGTCTTGAGCAATTATCGACTTGAGAAAGTTTGGCAAACCGGCTTGGTGAAGTTTCAAAGTTGCCACATCCACCTTGGCTCTCAGCTGCTAAGATGTCAGCTCATGGGGCACCAGAGTTGGCTTCTTCGGCACCTTGTCTGCAGCATGCAGTCTCCGCCGGACCATGCCATAGGACACCCCAGTAGTAGCTGACAGCTTGCACATGCTGTAGTCCGGATTGTCTTCAAGGGCTTGGAGAACGGCATCGCCATCAGCAGCAGGGGGTCGGCCTGACCTCGGCTTGTCCTTCAGCTCATAGTTCTCCTCAGCAAAGCAAGAGAACCAGTCATACACTGACGACTTGGAGGGTGCATGTGGGCCCATCAGCTGCAACAACTCGCGATGTGCCTCTGCTGCGTTGCGTCCCGCATGAAAGTGGTTGAGCAGAATTGCTCGCCATTCAGTTCTTGGCAGTTCCATTGGATGTGTTTGCTGGCTTAAGTAGGCAAGGTCTGGGGAACTGAGCAATGTTAAGCTAAAGAGTGATGATAAGGCTGGCCAAAAGCATAGAAGATAGTTGCTGCTTTTAAGCTTTTCCATTGACAAAAATTAACTAAAAGTTTGATTCTAAAAAATTCCTGAAACTTTTGGCTTACCTTAATAATTCAATGGGGGTATGCACCTTGTGCACCTCTCTTAAATTTGTTACTGTAGAAATGTACATTAACTTAGGTCACCTCTGCAAGTCTTTTTATAGGGGAAATCTAGAATAACTGGTATCTACAATAAAGAATAAAACAATATAGCAATACAAAAATATTAGAGACATTTTATATAGGCAATAGGCCTATGTAACTAAGTTTTTGCTTTTTTTCAAGGTGCATAACATAAGAAACCACACATTTTAGTATAAGAAGCATATTGAAAACAAAATGTTTATATTACAAATGTCACAAAATCAATTGAAAGCATTTTTAAATATTAAAATATATGAAAATACATACATGCGCAACTTTGGGATTCACTCGGCCGTTTCTATTGGCAACACACGCATGTAAGTCGCTATTGGACAGAACAGTAGTCACGTGACTGCTCTCAGCCAATAGCGACTTACATGCATGTGTTGCCAATAGAAATGGCCAGGTGAATCCCAAGGTTGCGCCCAAGCATGTGAAAATATAGTGACTATCAATTACTATCCATTTGTCTAGCTATCAAGCAATGTGATTCCAATTGCCTTAATAAAGGGGTTAAACATAAGCTGGCACCAAGGAAGACCCAAGATAGGGCAGCTAGAGCACTATCATTGCTGATGGTATTAAATGACATTTGCTACTATTATGGTCAGCATTATGACTAGTTAGGCTATAAATAGAGAATAAAATATAATAGAAAAGTGCAGCATACTTTGATCTTAACTTAATGGCCATTGTTATAGTTATTAGTGGCCAATAACATTAGGTGTATCCTATTAGTCAGGCCTAGCTAACCTATTCACCTGATTTGTCTGCAAATTCAACAATGCAAAATTGTATCTGCAACATTTTTTTTACAAAAAACATGGGTCTAAGAACAACCTTGTTGTTGATAACATTACATTTGTAAGCTAGAATATATAAAGGTTAGCTAAATCTAATTCTGACAAAATGACAATAACAAGCTTCTTGGATTTTAAAAGGATACTTAAAAAGGACAAATAAGTCCTTGGTCTTCAACTACTAGCACATTAGGTTTTTGTCTGTCAATCAGCAAAACTTTTTTATAATAGCAACTTATAAATCCTTCAATAAATGAATCACTTTTAGTGCAAGAGAGCCATTGCAAGTGCTCAATGCTTGAAAGTAGCAGGTTAAGAATTGGACTTGACCAGTGCTAGCCAATAAAACTCATGCTCTTCATAGCTAACCAATGCAAATGGGCATTTCTTTCTTTGTGGATTTGGTTGCAGACTTGTTTGTGAAGTAAGTGACTGTTTCTGACCTTTGATTTTATTGACTACATATGTTTTTTAAATTAAATGCCAAAAAAGCTGTCAAATGGTCCATTTTGCTTGATGTAGTGTGAAAGATAGATCAGGCTATGCACATTGTGGCTCATGAAGCTGCTACCAAAAATCTTAAAGCATTTTGACATGAACAGCCTAATAAGTTCTTTTGAATAATTGATTAGCTAATGGTCCAAGCTGTCAAATGGTCCATTTTGCTTGATGTAGTGTGGAAGATAGATCAGGCTATGCACATTGTGGCTCATAAAGCTGCTAACTATAAATCTTAAAGCATTTTGACATGAACAGCCTAATAAGTTCTTCTGAATAATTGACTAGCTGACTGCATTTTTCAGGGTAGCATAGATAGAAAATTGCAATACTGAGCAATAAAAAATGCTTGTACTATTAGATGAAAGAACAGGTTATAACACAACTTTTCCAGAGTAAAACAAGAATGCTCAATACTCAATTGCTTTCCAACAATGGCATTCAACTAGCAGACTTAGCTCTAGCAAACTTGGATAGAATAAACTTTGGCACATTCAAAATATGCCTAGAAACTTGCAGAACTTGTCCATATGATAGTCAATTTGGCAATTAACTTACAATCCACTACAATAGAATGTGCTTCATAACCCCTTGGTATGCTAGGTGCATATAGTGTAGTGGGAAAGCTGCTATCATATAAATTTTCAGAGCCATCAGAGGGCTTGTGCCAGTGTGATGCTGTTCATCACTCTTCAGTATTTGTCTACATGACATTTGTACGAGTATGCAATGGAGTATCCAGATCTTCCAAAATTGCATGGCCAACATAGCTGCCATATGCAGTGCACTGCTCATAGGGAGAAAAGCCACCATGACCTTTGATGCACTTAATGTATGCATAAGTAGGGGCATCACAAGTAAACTTGATATTAACTTTATATTCAATTCTGCCTAGCTCATTAATAAGATCCTTCAGGTATTCATGGACTAGTGCTTTGTGATTATAATACAAGCCTATTACAACCTGTGCATCCTATCCAGTTGAAGCTTGAATTGGCCAAAATTCATTTTTAGAATTCATTCCAACTTGCAAACCATTGATATTAATTTGCGCTGAAGCTTTTTAGATGATAAGTGAATTCTGTCCAATATTCCCTCTTGCAATCCAAAGTAAGTACACTTTCCAGCAACCATTGTAGTTCAAGTTGTCTGCTATAGAGTTTTAAGAAGTCTTCTTGAGGACAATGGCAATGATAAAAAACTTTAGTAGGATCTTCAATATTGCAGAAAGTGAATTACCATGAATCATGTACAACATAGCCAAATTCCTAATTTCCTGTGAAATATCAGTCTCAGGAATGTTCACAGAAATTGCATCAGTACCTTGCCCATGTTCTAGAGGTATATCCTTAGGTTCATTGTTGCATTGTGCTTGTTGAGCCTATTTTAAGTTCTGTTTAAATTTGTTTTTCATTTATTGCTATATTGCTGTTCTTACTTTGGTGCATTTTGCATCTTAATTATGATGGCCAATCACAAATTTGAAGTCACTTTATTCTTGATGAAATAAACTTCCAAGTCCAATAGCAGATTGTTACTGTTGATAATATCAATATATACTATTCCAAATCAAAATCCAAGTACCAAGGTGCTACAAGATGGAAATAGATGGATCGAAACATAATATTATTACTGTATACTAAAATAACCTCCCTTTTTTTTCCTTCAGCTACAGAGCTGCACAATTTTTTGAGGACCAGCAAGAAGTACTGCGCAACACTGATCATGACCAACATTTACAGCTTTGAAGGCCTTCTAGTTTCTATAATTTTGTTTATCTGCACTTCAGCCTATATGAAACGGGTGCCAAAGCTGAAAGAATGGTGCTTCACTGAGAAAACTGGTTTCTGGGGTGTGCTGTACAAGGCTGCTGTGATTGGAATTCGATTGCATGTATTAGTGGCACTATCCTGTGTAGTTATGGCTTTCTATGTTGTCTTTGTAGGATGATTTTCACCCAGTTATGTTAATTTTATGATCCATCCAAATCTTCAGCTGGAATTGGATTGTTTTAGCTTTGACGATCCTTCTTTCTGTTAAATTTATTGCATTTTATTTATCATTTAAATATTACACGGTCTGAAGTGTCTAAGATTGTTTGGAGTGGTTTCCTGTTTCTGCTTGCTGAACGTGCGTTACTTGTTCATTTCTTCTTTTAGCAGGCGCTAAATTCTTGTCTGACTCTAATACTGTATGTAAGTTTTTTTTTTAATTTTCTGCATTCCATGACGTGATATTATATTCTGTAATATTCTTGATTTCAGCTGTGCCACAGAAATAGAATCTGTTATCAATTATTATGGTTAAGTTTTTGATTTACTAAATACAATATCAGTTAATGAGTAAAGATGTGCTATGCAATTATGATAAATAATGTAACAAGAAGTAAAGCGTTGCTTAAAAAATAAGTTCTGCAAACTCTTACTGCGTGTAATAATAAAATATTAGTCGTTAGACTGCTAATACGTTGATTACTTTAGTTACTACCCACTGACATTCCTATTTAATAGGGATATAATAGAGATAAGTCTTACTAGGGATATACTTCTAATTACTAGTTGGGTGTCTTACTAGGGATAGACTTCTATTTACTAGTTGGTGTCTTACTAGGGATAGACTTCTTTTTACTAGTTGGTGTCTTACTAGGGATATACTTCTATTTACTAGTTGGGTGTCTTACTAGGGATATACTTCTATTTACTAGTTGGCGTCTTACTAGTGATAGACTTCTATTTACTAGTTGGTGTCTTACTAGGGATATACTTCTATTTACTAGTTGGTGTCTTACTATGGATATACTTCTAATTACTAGCTGGTGTCTTACTAGGGATGGACTTCTATTTACTAGTTGGTGTCTTAGTCTTACTAAGGATAGACTTCTATTTACTAGTTGGTGTCTAACTAGGGATAGACTTCTATTTACTAGTTGGTGTCTTATTCTTAATAAGGATGGACTTCTATTTACTAGTTGGTTTCTTACTAGGGATATACTTCTGTTTACTAGTTGGTGTCTTACTAGGGATATACTTCTATTCAATAGTTGGTGTCTTACTAGGGATATACTTCTATTCAATAGTTGGTGTCTTACTAGGGATATACTTCTATTTACTAGTTCGTGTCTTACTAGGGATAGACTACTATTTACTAGTTGTTGTCTTACTAGGGATATAATTCTATTTACTAGTTGGTGTCTTACCAGGGATAGACTTCTATTTACTAGTTACGTCTTACTAGATTGACTCCTATTTACTAGTTAGTGTCTAAGTAGATATACTTCTATTTACTAGTTAGTGTTTAACACGAGTACAAACCGCCCGTTTGCAGCCATCATGAGCCGAGTACCCCGCATCTATTCGAAGACCTACTCAACTCCTAGGCGACCGTTCGAGAAAGAGCGCCTCGATGCCGAGCTGAAGCTTATTGGCATGTACGGCTTGAAGAACAAGCGCGAAGTTTGGCGCGTTAAGTACACTTTGGCTAAAATTCGCAAGGCTGCTCGAGAGCTCCTGACCCTAGAAGAGAAAGACCCCAGACGGTTGTTTGAGGGCAACGCCCTGCTGCGTCGGTTGGTTCGAATCGGCGTGCTGCAGGAGGACAAGATGAAGCTCGATTACGTGCTGGGTCTCAAGATTGAGGACTTTCTTGAGCGACGGCTGCAGACTCAGGTTAGTGCTCTTTTGATAAGATTAGGTTTGGCTTGGCTTGGATGGAGCTTGCGTGGATTGCGTGTCAGATTATTAGTTTAGGTGCGGGTCAGGTTGTTGGTTGAGGTGTAAGCCAGGTTGTTGGTTGAGGTGTAAGCCAGGTTGTTGGTTGAGGTGTAAGCCAGGTTGTTGGTTGAGGTGTAAGCCAGGTTGTTGGTTGAGGTGTAAGCCAGGTTGTTGGTTGAGGTGTAAGCCAGGTTGTTGGTTGAGGTGTAAGCCAGGTTGTTGGTTGAGGTGTAAGCCAGGTTGTTGGTTGAGGTTTAAGTCAGGCTGTTGGTTGAGGTGTAAGTCAGGTTGTTCGTTGAGGTGTAAGTCAGGTTGTTCGTTGAAGTTTAAGTCAGGTTGTTGGTTGAGTTTAAGTCAGGTTGTTGGTTGAGGTTTAAGTCAGGTTGTTGGTTGAGGTGTAAGTCAGGCTGTTGGTTGGGTTGTAGACTTGTAGTTCAGGTTGTTGGTTGAGGTGTAAGTCAGGTTGTTGCTTGAGGTGTAAGTCGGTAGATATGGTTGAAACGGTTTAATTATTGTTTAAATTTGGGTTACCTTTGTTTTAGTTTTATTTGAGTCAAATTTCAAATGATCCATTGATTGTGTATAATTTAACTCAACAGACTTTTCGTCTTCGCGAGTAGCAATTTAATCAGTATTTGTTCAATAGTATCAAATCATATTGTGTCCCCAATCCATAATCCAAACACAACTCCAGGTGCTGAAGCTGGGCCTAGCCAAGAGCATCCATCATGCTCGCGTTCTGATCCGCCAGCGTCACATCCGCGTACGTCGCCAAATGGTCAACGTGCCATCATTTATGGTCCGTCTCGACAGTCAGAAGCACATCGACTTCTCATTGAAGAGCCCGCTGGGAGGCGGCCGGCCCGGCCGAGTCAAGAGGAAGAACGCCCGCGAGGGCACTAAGGGCGGTGAGGACGCCGATGAAGATTAAATCCAGCGATTGGATCCGGTAGCATTTCCGGTTGATTAATTGACTGTTTGATTCATGATGAAAGTGGCCTCGCTTTGTCGCGTGCGTATAGTTGTTGTTGTTGAGCAGCAAAAAATACACTAAAATTTATCGGCAGTTCTAATGGTGACTCGCTATTAACGCTGAGTTTGGTTTGCAATTCTGCATTGGAATCAAAATTTGGTCTGGATTTGACAAAATTAGAGCATTATTTCTTTCCAGCAGTGATTGTTCTGCTGTGAATTTTATATTTCAGCTCATCCCGATGAAAACGGTACCCAGGCCAAGAAGCGACGTCCCAGAGTCACTTGCGTCGGCCTAGGATAGCTAGAGTCACTCGTGGGATGTTTACTATGACCTTAGCGATTATGGTCACGATAAAGTTTTTTTCGGGTAAAATCATTGCAGCAAGTTGTTTAAAAGTAAATATTTTGACAATTTAAAGTAGCGGCTTGTATTCGCATAACAATTACGAGTATAAGCAAAAAATATACCTGTGATAAAGGCCAAAGCGCATTCTACTGTGCTGTCAACAAAAATTCGTGGGCTATTGAATCTGTGCACGTGCCCAATTACATGTATCATAAGAGTGAAATTGTCATTCTGCAGTAAGCTCTGCAATAGATCATTCGGTCAGCTGCAAACGCCGATTACAGACTTGGTCGGCAAGCCCAGGCGCGCCGATAAGGCTCCTTGTTTTTTGGTGGTGGAGGGGCAACTGGCGAGTATTTTGGACTCCGAAGTCAGCGTGGAGTGGTCCAGGCGTGCGTGTGGCATCGAGCCGTTGCTTCTGAGTATTCTTGAACTGTACAAAAAGGAACTGTCATGACTCATCAAAAGCCATATGTTCATTCACTCCGTTCGTTGTTTATGTATGCTTGCAATGTAGTTTACTACATGTAGTTACTACAGTAGTATTATACTACATGTAGTGTTAACACTCCAAAACAGTTAATTTTGTGATCTGTTTGTTTCTGGTGTTAGGCAGTCATTTCGTCACTAGTTGAATGCCTCTTTAAATTTTAAATAGCTTATTAGATACTATTGTTTCGATCTCTGTCTTTACTGCTTATGTGCCCCATCGGCCATTATATGGGAGCAATTTTATGTTGTACAAAACCCACGCAGTCAATAACGAAAAACGACTCTTAATTTTCGTACACGCGAAATAGCACGAATTTGAAGTGCGTTGTAATTTTAACTTCAAGTTAGATATATTGTTAATGTTAGGATTGTTGAGAATTCGCAAATTGGATCGTTTGTTTTTTAAATAGTTTAGTTTTCTCAATCCGAATTAAATTAAACTACAATCAGAGCACGATCGCATCTCAAGTTTAAAAAAAAGCTTTATTTTTATCTGTTAAGTCGACGAAATGAATACCTTCTTAAGCCGCTTAAACTCACTTTTTGCTATGACTATGACAGTTTTAGCTGGATTGACATTTTGTTGTTTTCTCTCCACAGTTCATCATACACATCATTCTATAGCAAAGCTTGATACTCCTAGCGTGCTAGTTCGACAGGCACCCGACTACATGATTGGACATGAAATCAATGATCTTGGCCACATGACATTAAATATTGATGTGAGTTGGTTTTTAATATTCTATTTCCTACTATTTATTTTTATATTTTCTGTTATACATCACATTTTATTTTAGCATATTAGTATCTATGGGTCCTATGAATATCTATGGATAATAATATAAAAGGCAAAATAAAAGGCAATAGCTAATATCTTTTATATCTCTATTGAATATATTCTTGTTAAAAATAAATATAAAGTAGTACATTGTCAATATATATTATATAAACAAGAATGCAAATTTTCTAGTTTATAGATTATTATAAAGAATAAACTAGCTTAAATTTGTGGAATTTCTACTATTGCTTTTGATTGCTTTAAACTTGTGTCTGTTTACAGAAATAAATATTTTAATAGACATTTTTTACTAATAGCCAATCTAGCTAGCATTAATAGTTGATAATCATTTTGTTTGCTATTAGTTTGTCTGCAAAAGTATAATATAGTCATTTTATCTGCCAACAAAATATTGAATATAATGTTAATCTATAACCATAGTCAGGAAGGTGGCCTTTGCCATAGAAAATTCTGGCGCACACAAGGGGTCCTTGGTGCACTTGGCATATAATCATGGCGCACACTGAGGTCCTTGGCGCATGCAGCGCATAATTGTGGCGCATAAGGTCCCTGACATGCATGAAAATTGTAATGCAAATTAACAATTTTACATAAAATAAAGGAGATTTGTATAGTCTAGAAAGTCAATGATAAACTTTTTGCTTCTTTAAAATTAAAAGTAAATAAAATTAGTATAAATTATAGCTAAGAACGTCATTTTTGCATCACTCTATTTGTAGGTATAATTTTAGTTTGTTTAAAATGAAAATATGCGTAACATTTTAAAAAGACGTTTTGTACAAAGGCCTTTCTTAGAAAACTCTACTTGTGAAGAGTGGTGCACAGACGGCGTGCAGACAGTGCACAAATGGCACATAGATGGTGCATAGATGACACACAAATCGTCCCAAAAAACTTTTCCAGTGCACACTGTACTACCTTCCTAACTATGGGTCTATAATTCAAAGCTAAGTTTATATAAACTTTGCAACAGGACAGCAAATGCGTTATCATCATTGGATCAAGATAGGACCAGGGATCATAACAATGCTTACAGTCATATTCAACTGCAAACTATTCTGCCTTCTGATTTACTAATGACTAACACTGTCATAAAACTTTTTAACAGATGTTCAAATTTAATTGAATAATATATTTCTTTGAAATATTGCATTAAACAATATTACACATGCAAAAGAGATATCCCATAATAATTCTTTGCATGACTTGTAATATCTTATTATAAATAGCTTTACAATTTATATAGCTATATTTTACTTTTTATTTTTTTAAAGTTGTTTTGTCTACTAGCAGACAAAAAGGTGATAGACAAAATGACTGCACACTGCATCAACTAGCAGACCAAGGGTAAAAAAAACAAATTTTACAATAAAAACAAAAGTAAAAAGTAGAACAAAGAATAAGTATATAAATAAGTTACAAAAGATTGAGGATTCAAGTTAAATACAAAACTAATTCAGATTTTAGTCAAATCTAAGCCTATATTAGAAAGCCATTAGCCAAGGTTTTACAGGTTATATATACATGGTATGAAGTAGCCTTAAGCTATAAAGTTAGCTACTAAGTTTAGGTTAGTATAAATTAAGAGTACCAAATAGAAAACAAGATACTGGCCAGCATTAGTCCAAAAATTCACAATCAAACATCAAATATAAATATTTCTATTTATAGATAAAAGTTGCAAAGTGTGTAGATTGTTTTTGGACTCAAAATTAAAAATAAAAAATTAAAATAAAAAAGTCCTACTATTTCTAGTAATATTGATGTCTTAATCAAATAATAAATCATAAAAATATTTAACTTGGATCCAAATATAATCTTTTATCTGTTAGCTACAAAGGACCTTGGCTATACTTTGTCTTGTGTATGAGCCATAGATTGCAAAAGCCAAGAAAAATGATATACAGAGTTACCCAAAATAAGAATTAATAATGTATTGTGGTGTTCGTGTGGCCAAGCAATCTAAAGTTTCTCTTAGCGCTCGCGTGTATTATAAAGAATAGAATACTCTATGGTACAAGCATAGATAAATGAAATGAACAATCAGTCTGGGGATACCACATCCCTCCACCTTTAGTAAAATCAGTTCATTGTAGGGAAACGAATTGGCCTCCTCGGTACAGTCTATGGTCGGAGTCCACTTCTGCACATTGTTCTTGGATCACACTGTGGTATTTCGGATGCGTCCCTCTTTTCTCGCTGACTGTCGCTCATTCCTCCTCCACCAGAAAACGTTACCAGAGCCTCGTCAGATTCTGAGTCTGGGAATATCTTTCTGGCCTTATTAACGTGGCGCTTCTTGATTGTGCCACTTTTGTTCTCCAGGATCAATAGTCCTCTGACTCGCTTTCTTATGTAGTATTGGTCTGTACCAAAAAAACTATCGTACTTGTTCCTTGCTTCCCTTTCAATCACTACTGTGTCACCCGTTTTTTTAGATTTTGCAGTCACGAGCATTCCAATTAGCGTAGTTGGACATTTTTCTTTTGTAGCTGGCGTCTTTATCTTTCTGCTTAATCAAAGGATCTATTGTCTCGTCGTTCATTTGAGGAAGTTTTGTCCGCGCGCTCCACCGAAAGAAAAGGTTTGCTGGCGCTACGCCTGTTGCTCTCATCGGTGTTGTTCTATAGGCGTGCAAAAAGATTTGCAATTCCTCTTCAAAACTTGATCCATTCAAAATTCTGGATCTTCTGATGACTTTGTTCAATGTTTCATTGAATCTTTCCACCTCCCCATTTGCTGCTGGGTGATGCGGAATTATCCGAGAGTGAATGACGCCTTGACTGTTAAGGTATTCGTCAACGACTTTCAAACAGAAATTTGTTCCGTTGTCTGAGACGAGTTCTTTCATTGGTCCAAATAGTGAAATCACTTTCTTTAGAATTCGCACTATGTTGCTGGCTTCTGTGCGCTTCATGATGAACACTAGAGGAAATCTCGAGTGGTAGTCGATGAAAACTAACAGGTTGCTACCATTCGGAAGTGGTCCTTTGAAGTCCATTGCCACTTTGTCCCACGGCTTATCCGGAATTTCCGTTGGCACAATTGGGATCTGACTTCCTTTTTTCGTTGTGTGGATGCACACATTGCATTTCTTGCAAAAGATCTCTACGTCTTTGCTTATACCAGGCCAAAATACGGTACTTCGCAGTCGTTCTTTGGCTTTGGAAATGCCTTGATGTCCTTCATGGGCAATTAACAGAGCTTTTTGTCGCAGACTCTTTGGCAAGACAATGCGGTCCTCGTACAGGAGAATTCCATTCTGCTCCGATAGTTTATTTCTTTCTGCAAATAGTTTGTTGTGCTTTTTCCATGTTCCTCCTGATACTATTGATTCCAGTGCCTCGACAATTTCATCATCAATCGCAGAATCTTTTCGGATCTGCTCTAAGCTCAGAGCTGTGCTTACTGCGCTTTCAAGTTTGCTGTTAATGAATGCAATGTCGCGTCGATTGCAGAGTGTGTCATTTGGTGTTTTCACCGGTTGTCTCGACAAAATATCTGCCTCGTTGGTGTCGCCTGGTTCATATTTTATCTTAAAGTTGAATGGCTGCAATCTCATTGCCCAACGCTCAATTCTTGGTGGTGGTTTTGAGTTCAATGCAAAACATCCGAGTAGAGGTTTATGATCCGTTATTACCGTAAATTTGGCTGCTCCTTTGAGAAAGTGAGAAAATTTCTCGCATCCCCATTTAATTGCCAATGCTTCTCGCTCGATTTGACTGTATCGAGTCTCCACGTCTGTGAGAGTTCTACTGGCATAGCAAACTAGCTGTAGATTTCTATCTTTCTGCCGCTGAACCAAGATCGCACCAAGACCGACAGGACTAGTGTTTCCATTGAGCTGATCACTGCTTTGATGCTGTTGAAAGAATTTTCTTGTTCTGGACCCCATTCCCAGAATCCCAGGTTTTTCCTTTCTTTGTGAGGTCATTCAGAGGCTTCGACAAGGTTGCTAGGTTTGGTACGAATCGAGCAACAACAATTTGACTTCACTTGGATTGCACGGTGGTTTGAACATTTGAATAGCTTCCGTTTTCTTCTCGTGGATGGTTATTCCCTTCTCGGTTAGAAGAAATCCCATAAAAGTAGCTTTACTCATTCCAAATTTGCATTTTTCCTTTCCAACGGTCATGCCCTTCTCCACGAGCCTTGCTAAGACCTGCTTTAGCCTGTTGTTGTGTTCCTTGACGTCTTTTCCATACACAATTATATCATCCTGAATATTTAGCAGTCCTTGTAAACCAGCCAAAACTTTTGTCATGTAGGCTTGAAGATAGAATGACGAGTTGACCCAACCCATCGGCAATCGTTTGTACCTGTACAGCGGTTGTCCAGGGATTCCTGTTGAGAACGTTGTCAGATGTCTAGATTTACTGTCCAGTTCAATTTGATAGAACATTTTCTTGCCATCAATGTAGCTGAAGCAGCTTGCTTCTCCTATATTGGTGAGCTGATCATCCAGAGATGGGATAGGAAATTGTAGCTTTTCCGTTGCCTCGTTTAAGTTTCGTAAGTCAACGGTCAGTCGTACCTTACCAGTCTTTCCTTTTGGGACGACAACTAGCCGCGAAAGCCATGCACTGGGACCATCAACTTTCTCTATGATTCCTGAGTTTTCCTGCTCTTCCAGTTCTTGTAGGAGTGCTTCTCTGAGATGGGCAGCTACTCTTGTTATTGATTGTGATGTCGGCGTGCTTCCTTCCTTCAGAGCAATGGTCACTGCTGGCTGCGTGGTCAATCTACCAACTCCCTGAAATACCTCCTGATGATCTTTCAGAATTTGTTCGATTTCTTCGTTTTTCTTCTCAATCTGATTGATCGTTATCTGCAGCAAATTCAAATCGATGCTGTCTTGACATCCAAGTATTGTCACAGCGTTGATACCGCACGTCACGATAAATTTGATTCGCTTCACTGAGTCTCCAGCCATCACAACCAGTGTTGTTGTTCCCAAGACTTCCAGCGCCTTTTTCGACATATAGGCATATAGTCTTGGCTTTTCTGATCTGTTTAGGACGGTATCCTTTGACTTCACTGACTCCCACGATTTCATACTTATCAAACTTGCTGAAGATCCGGAGTCAATGAGCACTGTACTCTCAATACCATTGATCTTCACTTTGGCTCTTGCGCCTGCTGATTCCTTCGATTCAGTCATAGCGACAGTGTTGATCTCTTCACCATTCGATTCGTCGTTGCCATTTTGCTCTTCCGGTTGCTCAGATATCTGAATATTTCTGGTTTTTATTCTGCTCCCTGTCTTTAGACATAGTCTACATGCTTGCTTGATGTGCCCTTTCTTATGGCAAAATTTGCATTCCATGTTACGAGCGAAGCAATCCCAGGGACGGTGACCTGTTCTGTTGCATCTGTAGCAGACTCGATCGCACTTGTTGGTGTTTGGAGTTGATGTCCGCTTGTCAGTCTGTTTGAACTGTAGCTTGTTAGTTGGTCTGTTGTGCAAGTTGCAGTACTTTGCTGCACTTTTTAGACGACTGTAGAAGGAATCAAACGTTTCTCCCTCTATCTGGCTAACTGACAGCAGCTTGTAAGTCTCATGGACGCTATTGGTTGCACCTTGGAATAGAGAGCTGAGTGCTTCCTTCGTTGCTTCGTAGCCTTGTTCATAGCTTACGGTTTGCAACAGCTTTCAGATTTTCGGCCTTGCTAGAAGCAAGAATGTAGCTTGCTTCTTTTCGTCGGCTATTCCTTGCATTTCCATGAACAGCTCGACTTCCTGCACATACTCGTTCCACTTATCTGCATTGTTGAGCGGATCTTCGTCTGGATCGAAATGCCCAATGCTGTAGAACTGTGCTGAGGCCATCCTGCGAGGTATTTTCTCAATAGTACATCCGTAGCTTTTCTCATCCCACCGCTGCCACCAATGTGGTGTTCGTGTGGCCAAGCAATCTAAAGTTTCTCTTGGCGGTCGCGTGTATTATAAAGAATAGAATACTCTATGGTACAAGCATAGATAAATGAAATGAACAATCAGTCTGGGGATACCACATGTATTTTATTTATTTGCAACTTATATTAAAGCCCATAGACTATGGCAAGATACAGCCAAGGCCTTTCACAATCACAAGTAGCATTTATACCAAAGGTCACTTCTAGCCTATATGCCAGATCTAGCCCACAAAGACTTTCCGTGTGGCCCACAAACTTCCTTTATCTTTATTATTAAAATCTGGCCTAGGGTGGCTCTGGAAACCTATATAGTAACTTCATTATTTGGTCCACAAATTTTGTGTGCACTTAAAATGGGGAATTTCTATTCCTTTTCTCAATTGTCAATTTAATAACAAATGTGAGTGGCTGTTTACAAAGTCTAGACTAGACAGAACATCAGTTCAAAATTTGAATAGAATAGAAATAGAGGAACTAATAGCAAAGGAAAGTGGGATGGTGAAGCTGGCCAAAAATGTGGTTATAAATGTACATTGATAGGGTTGACTGTACAGTAGAATCAGACTTTCTAAGAATGCATTAAATTAGGTAAATTTGTGGCACAACCAGAAACTTGTTGAGAGGCAGATACTCACTTTGACCAGTAAGACTAGGCCAAGTGGGGGGTAAATATTATATGCCCCATTTATTACTTTGTTTATAGCAAAACAACTTAGAACTTGTTTCTCAGTTGTTTTGGCAGCCATAGATAAAAAATAAATGGAAGATTGTTTCTTCTTAGTTTGTCTATAAAAGATTTTTGATGTCATAGCTTTTTTAGAAGTCAAAGTCTTTCTGGTTGAAATGCAAATTGAAGTTTTGCCTAATTATAACCTGACTGCAGGCTGACCTGAACCACCTGTTCAACTGGAATGTTAAACAACTATTTGTCTATATCACGGCCCATTACAAGACTGAAAAGAATGCCTTTAATCAGGTAGTTCTATGGGATAAAATTATTCGCCGAGGTGAATCAGCCCGACTGCAATACAGCCGCGTTAATCCCAAGTATTATTTCTGGGACGATGGATTTGGCCTGCGCGGCAATCCCAATGTGACACTGGCTCTGCAGTACAATGTCATCCCTAATAGTGGCCGACTATTGAACATCTATGCGGAGGGTAGGCATGTAGTGTCTATGCCAGAGAACTACATCAAGGGTCGCGCTTGAACGCTTGAAATTAATGCAGTTGGAAATTTCAACCACAGAACTTAACTATTTGAATTATAGCGGTTAGAGAAGTGGTATAGGTACCGAATGTCATTGATTTGCAATAAAATAGTGGGCGCCCCTCATATTTAAATGTACTTTTAGATTGTTTGTTTTGAAAATATGCCTTTGTGCATTGCGCTAGCCTTGTTCAAATATCCTGCTATATCTTCTGTTTTAATGTTTTGCTGTGCCGGTGTTTGGGTTTTGATGTAATTTCTCAAGTGCTATTTCAGCTGTCGCTTATCATCTCCCATAAACTACCCTGCAGAATCGCCCAAAAAATACCCTGCAGAATCGCCCATAAACTACCCTGCAGAATCGCCCATAAACTACCCAATAGAATCGCCCATAGACTACCCAATAGAATCGCCCATAGACTACCCTGGGTTACTGGGAAATCGCCGTAATTCCCCTTAAGAATAGTTTTTAAACTAGACTGCAATTAATCTTTAAACTAGCCCAGAAAAAATGTTTCTTTTGTTTCACTAACAATCGTCCTTTTGGAATGTTTTTCTTGCTCTGTTTGTTTACTTCAAGTTCAATTTGTTTATAATTGTATTGGTTTGCTTCTTTTATTGCTTAAATTCAATGTTAATGCTGTTTCTGTTCTTTGTGTGTTCAGTTTATGTAATAAACCAAGAAAAAATTAACTCTTGCTATTTATAAGTCTTGTTGGCTAGTTCTGTATTTCATTTTCAATGCTATAATTTTTCTTGTTCATTTTTCAGTGTCTCTGACTATGCTTATTTACAATACATTCGTTTCAAAATATGAAATATAATTGAAAGATTGATTCTTTTGTTCTGTCCGTCTGACTGTGCGTTGCTTTGTTTGGTTGAAGATTAACGGTTTCTTTGAAAATTATGTTATTTGCTGTGCGCCCGGTTTCACTCTGAGAATCGCCCCTAATTGGCTGAGAATCACACGTGGGTTACTCTGAGAATCGCCCTGATTAGCTGAGAATCGCCCTTGGTTGGTTGAGAATCACCCGTGGGTTACTCTGAGAATCGCCCTGCCCTGATTAGCTGAGAATCACCCGTGGATTACTCTGAGAATCGCCCTGATTAGCTGAGAATCACCTGTGCTACTCCTAGAATCTCCCCTGTTTATCAATAGTAGGCTCAGTCTGGACTCATTGCACTAGACTATCAACCTGCTGAGAATTTCTTCAGACCTCAGGTGAGAGTCTCATCCTGAAACCTGAGACCCTTATTGTGAATCGCCCCAGAATTTTACCTTTAAACCCCAGACTCTCACCTCTGCGAATCGTTCTCAAGCTCACCCAGAGTCTTCCTCAGACTCTCATCATGAGAACCTTGAAGACTCACCCCTGAGAATCGTCTTCAGACTTTAACCCTGAAAATCGTCTTCAGACCTTAACCCTGAGAATCTTCCTCAGACCCTCACCCCAGAGAATCTTCCTCAGGCCCTCATCCCAGAGAATCTTCCTCAGACCCTCACCCCAGAGAATCTTCCTCAGGCCCTCATCCCAGAGAATCTTCCTCAGACCCTCATCCCAGAGAATCTTCCTCAGACCCTCACCCCAGAGAATCTTCCTCAGACCCTCATCCCAGAGAATCTTCCTCAAGACTCTCACCCTAGAGAATCGTGTTAAGACTCTCGCCTCGCCTTCAACTTGTCTTTAACTTATGCCACCCGAACCGCCTGCAGCTCAGCAGTCAGTGTACGGCAGTACATAAAACCGATCATGAAGGAGCTACCGGACAAGCGAGTTGACGCCAGCATTGCCTGGTACCGCCGCTTCCTAGTCTGGGTTGAGCACCGTTGGCGGGACCGCAGTCCCGGCACCCACAAACTGTTTCGCACATTTCAAACTGGCGTTGGTGGCCTAGTAACCGATTTCCAAGATTTTGTAACCGTGTGGACTCGCGTCTCGGGAGGAGGTGCTCCGTATTCTCACCTGGGCTATCGGGAGATTTCACTGCTGAGACTGGTGCCAAAGGAGCTGGCTAGGGCCACTCCTGCACTGTGTATTTCGGCCCTGCCAGGCACCGTACTGTTTCTGCCTGTTCTGTGAGTCTGTGAGATTTTGAACCCACAATTCCAATCCCCGGAACTGTTTTGCATGTATTTCTAAATTCAAAAGTCATTCTCGCATCATACTTGGACTTAAAATGGCTGTCTCTGATAGCCAGCCAATGTAAAAAAATCTATGCAACGCCTGAAGTAATACTCAAAAAAAATAGTGCGGCTGCCGGCTGGGTTGCCGGGCAGAATAATGTCTGTCTAAACCATGCATTGCATTGGATCCCCCGTGTCCTTTGAAACTTGTCTCTCCTCTCTCATTTTGTTTTCTGAGCTTATCTATCATCTCGTCTTCTCTCCTCTCTTCTCTCCTCTCTCTCTTCAGTCTTCTCTATTCTCTAATATCACCTCTCTTCTCTCCCCTTTCTCTTCTCTAATCTCTTATCTCTCCTCTCTTCTCTCCTCTCTCTCTTCACTAATCTCTTATCTCTCCTCTCTTCTCTCCCCTTTCTCTTCTCTAATCTCTTATCTCTCCTCTCTTCTCTCCCCTCTCTCTTCACTAATCTCTTATCTCTCCTCTCTTCTCTTTCTTCCCGTTACTCTCTCTTCTCTCCCCCCTCTCTCAGAGGAGAGAGAAAAGAGAAAAGGGAAGAGACTTGGATTTAGGAAATTTTATTAAGGTAACCTAAAACATTCACCGTCGTGAGTTTAGGGTGGGTGCAAAATATGGTGCCATTTGATTGTCTCTGTGTACAAATTTGTTCGCTATGGACTCCCAAACCACTCAGAGTTTTCATTTTTATAGGTAGAGATGATATTGATTTATGATCCCCAATCATTCAACAATTCCATTCTCATTTTCAGCTTCTACTTTCCCCGTCTGTTTCTAACCGAGCACTTCTGGACACCCGAGCAGCGCCTGGAGTTCAGCAGTGCTCAACTGCGCAGGCGCCAGTCTGAGTACAGGCATCTCATTGACGATCTGGCTTTTTTGCAGCCACAGCTGGACAGCGCCGCCTTGAGAACTCTGCTGCACAATGTCAGTCAATATCGCTTTATTGATGTTGAAATCTTATGTCGGCCTAATCCGCTTATTCCATTCAAATTTCAGATTCGAACTGGAAAGCCGAACTCGCCAGATCTCCTAGCTGGCAGTGTTGAAGCGTTTGAGCACGACTGTCTGCAGTTCGATTATCTCAGCTATAAGCACGCTGTGAGCTTTCGGACTCTCCCCAGATCCTCAGTTGCTGGGCCAGCCTTTCAGATCCTCAGTTGCTGGGCCAGCTTCCCAGATCCTCAGTTGCTGGGCCAGCCTCCCAGATCTTCAGTTGCTGGGCCAGCCTCCCAGATCCTCAGTTGCTAGGCCAGCCTCCCAGATCCTCAGTTGCTGGGCCAGCCTCCTAAATCCTCAGTTGCTGGGCCAGCCTCCCAGATCCCCAGTTGCTGGGCCAGCCTCCCAGATCCCCAGTTGCCAGGCCACCCCAATCCCAATCAGCAGCCAGCGCATGCCCAATGGACATTCCAGATCCACCTCAGCCGAGCCAGCGGCATCTCCGCCTTCCGCCTGTACCGCGAGTACAGGCTGTGGCGCCTGGCCAAGCTGCTGTACGAAGAGGACCGGGCAGTGGAGCGGGCCAATTTCGTATTCGCCGATCCAACGAAACCCTCGGACCCGGCGGCGGAGCGCCTGCTGAGACAGCAGTTCTGCTTGGCCAGAGGCTATCAGTCTTGGAATCGGCCGGACTCCGAGGCCGACAAATTTGTACGCCAATGGTGTCGGCTCAGCGCTGGGCTGCGCGACACAAATAATGAGAGACGGCTGGCATTCATGCTGCACCTGCCCAGCCTGATGGCATCTGTTGAGTTTGAGGACTCGCAGAAATCTGTTGACAAGAATAATGAACGGCAGAAGTAACAAATATATAAATATGTATAAATATAGAACACTTCTGACCCATTCTGATCTACTGATAATTGCCTTGGAGTGTGCTATGTGCAGGTGAGAATCACCACTTATCTTCTCTGTAAGAATCGCCCTTTTATCTACCCTGTAAGAATCGCCCTTTTATCTACCCTGTGAGAATCGTCCTCTTATCTGCCCTGTGAGAATCGCCCTTTTTTCTACCCTGTGAGAATCGCCCTTTTATCTGCCCTGTGAGAATCGCCCTTTTATCTACCGTGAGAATCGCCCTTTTATCTACCCTGTGAGAATCGCCCTTTTATTTACCCTGTGAGAATCGCCCTTTATCTGCCCTGTGAGAATCGCCCTTTTATCTACCCTGCGAGAATCGCCCTTTTATCTGCCCTGTGAGAATCGCCCTTTTATCTACCCTGTGAGAATCGCCCTTTTATCTGCCCTGTGAGAATCGCCCTTTTATCTATCCTGTGAGAATCGCTCTTTTATCTACCCTGTGAGAATCGCCCTTTTATCTATCCTGTGAGAATCGCTCTTTTATCTACCGTGAGAATCGCCCTTTTATCTACCCTGTGAGAATCGCCCTTTTATCTATCCTGTGAGAATCGCCCTTTTATCTACCGTGAGAATCGCCCTTTTATCTACCCTGTGAGAATCGCCCTTTTATCTACCCTGTGGGATATCGTCCTTGGTGATGTAGCTTGAGAATGGCCTTATTGGCTAATGTCTTCTGTCTTTGCGAACAGCATCCTGAACAGTTTCTGCTCATTATGTTTTCCTAGTTTTGCATAAAATAATGCTAGTAATTTTTCTAACCAGTCTTATCCATTGACAAGTCGCCAAGATAAAGCTTCCAAATTAATTAAGACAATAAATTTGCTTTGTTCTCTACTACAAGTAGTTAACTAGTAGTGGTGTCGCATTTTAGCTATTTTATAATTTGAAAAAATGGTTACACAACTATTGTTTTGATATTTTATTACCTAAAAACTGTGAATAGTTTGCACTATAAAAATGAATAAAACTTGAGCTTGTGGCGTTTTGCCACCAATTCGACCAACAGAGTACTTGTTGGCTCTGGAAAGCAAGTCAATGAGTTATTATTCGATTCATGGTTTAAGGGATACGGGCGAAGACAGACGCACACACCCACACACACACGGAGTCGAACTTGTGGACCACGTATTGTACTTTTAAGTGCGTTAAACTCAAAGTTCACAGTTCACAGTTAGATGTATGATTATGACTGTAGTTATGCCTCATACAGATGGGGTAAGAAATATGACAAACAAGTTTAGACAAAAATGGCTTCTATTTTTTTGTCATTTTGCAGTTGGTGCTCTCTAATATTCTTAGCTGCTTTATTAGGGGTGAGCAGTTCAACCAGTATTCTGTTATACAGGCAGAGTTCAACTCCATTTGTCTATAGAATTTCTCGGACTGCAAAACTGGTTCGGAGATGAATAGAAAGGTCCGACAACTAATGCTTGGGTGCCTTGATTCTACACTTTGAGCTGCAGTTCGAATACGTCAAATGGCCCATTCTACTTCTACTTGTTTGTCGACGCTCGCGTACGCTCTGTTTAGACTTGCCTTGCCTTGTGCGCGCAAAGTGAGCGAGATTTTATTTTTAGTTTTATTTTGTAAAAAAAAGTTTTTGGGGTAAAATGTGACACAAAGCTCTTTATGATAGCAGGCACTTTGTTAAAACATTTCGTAAAACTCATTATGTACTTTTTATGATTTAACGGACTTTCTTGTTGTGACAGAGAAGGTTGGCCCTCAAGGTTGGGGGCCACCACGAGCCTCCCAAATCCTCAATTTGTCGGGCCAGCCACCCAGATCCTCAGTTGAAGTTGAAGTTTGCCATAGCCAAAACAATTGTTTCGATCTGAATAGTTTTTACAATAATTATCGGACTAAAAGTGTAACCAATGCTTTTAACTATATACTGTATAATTACTGCATATAATACTAAACTGAATGGCTGCTATAGTTCTTATAATAGTCGATAGTGTTGAGAGCAGGTCAATTGCAATTCAGTCTGCAGTTCCCAGCAGTCAAAAGCAGAAGGAAAGAGATGAAACGACAAACCAGTCGGGTCAGAGTAAAACGTAAACGGGCTGTCTGTCTCAGCTGGTAAAAGTCTTAATTTCTATGTGACAGGCTGTTGTTTACTATCAGATATTCATTGTTCATTTAGTTTTGAATTGCATTCATTTGCATTGTCTGCAGGGACAGATTTGTACAGCTGCTTAAACTTCGTAGCAACATGCCGAGAGCAGGTCAAAGCTCAGCGAGCGGTGGAGGGTGAGAGGTGTCGCCTTCAAAACCGGTTATAAACTTCTATACATAAACTCCACTCACTCAAGGCACCCGGTCGTATATTGATCGTTTGCTGCTAATTATCGTCTGTTAGCAATAAATATCTTATCTTCTCTCGGATATTAATTGTCTCTTTTTAATACTTTGAACTATAGAGACAAAGGTATTAAGCAGTAAGTTCTATTCTATCACTACAGTCCCAAATTCTGTCACTTCAGTCCTATATGCTGTCACTTCAGTCCTAAATTCTGTCACTTCAGTCCCAAATTCTGTCACTTCAGTCCTAAATTCTGTCACTTCAGTCCTAAATTCTGTCACTTCAGTCCTAAATTCTGTCACTTCAGTCCTAAATGTTGTCACTACAGTCCCAAATTCTGTCACTTCAGTCCTAAATTCTGTCACTACAGTCCCAAATTCTGTCACTCCAGGCCCAAATTATGTCATTTCAGTCCCAAATTCTGTCACTCCAGGCCTAAATTCTGTCACTCCAGGCCAAAATTTAAGAACCCCAGTTTGCAGCATAGTAAATGAAGCTTCCATCTCAAATGCGTAATATTTTTCTTCAAATAGTCCAGGTAACTTGCTAATCACCGATGTCCGGTCCCTCTGCACCATCAAACGGCGGCGATGGTCTCGGGCCGCCCTCTTCCAACGGAGGCGGCGGCGGCTCGGTGAGTCGTCGAAGCCGGAAGATCCCCACCGACCTCCGTCTGCAGCTCAACGATGCGGGCATCCGCAACGACGCCGAAGCGACGGCAGGCGGCAAAATCGCCTCCCGGCCCGCCTTCACCGAGGTGCAGCTCGAGGAGACTTTTCAGAACAAAATGGAGCCAGAAGAGCAGAAGGCGCACGTGCAGAACCTCATGGACGAGCGCAAGGCGGGAAAGGAGATCAAGGACAAACGGGCCATCGCCTTGGGCATCGCCACCAAGGTGTTCCCGTGTCTGAAGGTGCTGCTGAACTACGACATCAGAGAGTATGGGCCCTACGATCTGCTATCTGGGATCAGCGTTGGATTGTTCATCATTCCTCAGGGTGAGCTGCTTTTGAGTCTGTTGATCCTTTCTCAGGGTGAGTTGCTTTTGAGTCTGTTGATCATTCCTCAGGGTGAGCTGCTTTTGAGTCTGTTGATCATTTCTCAGGGTGAGTTGCTTTTGATTCTGTTGATCATTTCTCAGGGTGAGCTGCTTTTGAGTCTGTTGATCATTCCTCAGGGTGAGCTGCTTTTGAGTCTGTTGATCATTTCTCAGGGTGAGTTGCTTTTGATTCTGTTGATCATTTCTCAGGGTGAGCTGCTTTTGATTCTGTTGATCATTTCTCAGGGTGAGCTGCTTTTGAGTCTGCTGATCATGTCTCATGGTGAGCTGCTTTTGAGTCTGTTGATCATTTCTCAGGGTGAGTTGCTTTTGAGTCTGTTGATCATTTCTCAGGGTGAGCTGCTTTTGAGTCTGTTGATCATTTCTCAGGGTGAGCTGCTTTTGAGTCTGTTGATCATTTTTCAGAGTGAGCTGCTCAAATCTTACATCTTGTTTTGAATCTTACAAAAGCCTCGCTGAATCTCAACTTGAATCTCCACTGAATATCGTTAAGTTTCAATCTTAAATCTCACTAAGTCTCACTCGAAACCTCACCAAATCTCAGTTGGCTTGCTTCTCGATTTTTAGCCTGCACGGGCAAGCAGTCAAGTGCATTGTAACCTTGGATCTCCATTGCAGCCATTGCCTTCTCTCTGCTGGCCAACATGCGACCGCAGTCCGGCTTTTATTCGGCCTTTTTCGCCATGACCATCTACTTTATTCTGGGCACCTCGAGACACCTTAATTTCAGTAAGTATGGGAAGTGGCTGAGATTGTACGATATGTGGGGTGAGATCTTATGAGAGGTAAGGTCAGATTTTATGAGAGCTAGAGTGGAGTCTGCCACCAGCTTACCCGCTCCACCCTCTCCTCATTGACCCGCAGCTAGCCAGGGTGCCGTGTCTCTGCTCGTCGGCGAGGCCGTCCGTGCTGGCATCGAGCAGGTGTACCCTAACGGCGCTGGCCTGTGCGCTACCCCGAACTCGACGACAATGGACATCAACTTCACCACGCTGGCCGGAGATGCGTTGACCACAGTGGCTGGGATTACCACTGCAACCACAGCCTACGGAGATAGCAATACTACTGCCTTCGATAGTGAGTAGTAGTTTAGTGCTACCCAGTTAGCTGGTTGGTTAGTTTGATAGTTGGATAGTTAGCTAGTTGGATAGTTAGCTAGTTGGATAGTTAGCTAGTTGGATAGTTAGCTAGTTGGATGGTTAGCTAGTTGGATAGTTAGCTAGTTGGATGGTTAGCTAGTTGGATGGTTAGCTAGTTGGATGGTTAGCTAGTTGGATAGTTAGCTAGTTGGATGGTTAGCTAGTTGGATAGTTAGCTAGTTGGATAGTTAGCTAGTTGGATAGTTAGCTAGTTGGATGGTTAGCTAGTTGGATAGTTAGCTAGTTGGATAGTTAGCTAGTTGGATGGTTAGCTAGTTGGATAGTTAGCTAGTTGGATGGTTAGCTAGTTGGATAGTTAGCTAGTTGGATGGTTAGCTAGTTGGATGGTTAGCTAGTTGGATGGTTAGCTAGTTGGATAGTTAGCTAGTTGGATGGTTAGCTAGTTGGATAGTTAGCTAGTTGGATGGTTAGCTAGTTGGATAGTTAGCTAGTTGGATGGTTAGCTAGTTGGATAGTTAGCTAGTTGGATGGTTAGCTAGTTGGATAGTTAGCTAGTTGGATAGTTAGCTAGTTGGATAGTTAGCTGGTTGGATGGTTAGCTAGTTGGATAGTTAGCTAGTTTGATGGTTAGCTAGTTGGATGGTTAGCTAGTTGGATGGTTAGCTAGTTGGATAGTTAGCTAGTTGGATGGTTAGCTAGTTGGATAGTTAGCTAGTTGGATAGTTAGCTAGTTGGATAGTTAGCTGGTTGGATGGTTAGCTAGTTGGATAGTTAGCTGGTTGGATGGTTAGCTAGTTGGATAGTTAGCTGGTTGGATGGTTAGCTAGTTGGATAGTTAGCTAGTTTGATGGTTAGCTAGTTGGATGGTTAGCTAGTTGGATGGTTAGCTAGTTGGATAGTTAGCTAGTTGGATGGTTAGCTAGTTGGATGGTTAGCTAGTTGGATAGTTAGCTAGTTGGATAGTTAGCTAGTTGGATAGTTAGCTATTTACAAAGTTATAATTCATATAGTAAGCTTCATATAGTTAGGTTACTGTTGGCTTTGACTATTTATTTAGTAAATCATCTGTCAACCAAAAGAACATCGAATATCACGCAGGTCCATGCATCAGCAGGGAGGAAGCGAACGACAGAGTGGCCCTGAGCATCACAATGATTGCCGGTGCTCTGCAGCTTCTGCTCGGCTTGTTGCAGTTCGGCTTTCTCTCTATCTACTTGTCCGACCCGATCAACGGAGCTTTCGCTTGCGGCGCAGCGCTGCACATTGTCAGCAGCCAGCTGGGCAACATCCTTGGTGCGCGGATTCCAACTATTAGTGGCAACGGAAAATTCTTTCTGGTAAGAATTGTTTGGCGAAATGCGCTTCATGAGTCCTCGACTATTGATGTAAAGAAAAATTTGGCCAAACTAAAATTCGCTCTGAGCTCTGATATTTGTCGTATCGCTGGTGGTGTATTCAGTACACTATAATTTGTCATAGAAAAGTTCGGTCGATTTTAAATTTTAGCTTCATTTTTACATGGGTAGGTCGAACAGGTCTTTATGCTTTGATTGAAATTTATGTAGCTTATAAAATCAATCCCCATGAAGAATATCCCCACCCTAAAACCCCTCACTTTTCATGCTCCAGTGGTTGGCTTTAAGCTTCATTTAGTTGGGTTAAAGCTACTTAAAAAATGAAGCTTAAATTTAAAATCAGCACAATAAAATACGCTTCAAAAGACGAAATCATGATCCTTATCAAAACTAAAACTTATTTATCTTATCTACAGAAAGTTAAAGAAGTCCCTAAATGCACTGGCGATACAACGAATACACGTTCCTTACGGACCCAAAGCTCATTTCTAAGAAAGCCGAGTTTATAGTGTCCTTATTTAGCTATCTATGAGCGGCCTTGGCTATGAGTAACTGATGCAGCAGGTATGTACGCCGTTGACGGGTGACATTGGGCTCAGGCGACCGGACAAGAGTCTCAATAAGTTCCAGGATGAAGAGTCGATCACTGGTGCAGCTTCCAACAGCTGCTTAAGAATCGGCTCAACAGCTGCACGAATGAAAAGCACACTCTGAACCTCTTTAGCACTGCATGGAGCTAATGAAGAATTTTCGAAGGGTAATAAGGGTTCATTATGAGGGAGCCAGAGTGCTGAAAGTCCTGGCAATCCGAGCTGACCTCAGCTCTGTGCGGCATGGTCAGTGTTGGTGCTGCATGCAGCAATTCCGTCACAAAATCAAATCGACCCGGGGACTCTCTTTGCAAACTCGCAAGAGAACTCTTGGCGTCTGTGCAGCAGGTGGGTTAGAGCACAGGACGTCATGCTTTATCCACGTGAGGACAAATGTCCCAAATCTAATTTACCGCTTTGGATGCTTAAAAGCAGGGCGTTAACCCTCGTTCACACTGCCATCTGCACCATCAAATAACACGACTGATGTAAATATCAAATAAAAAAGTACGAGTATGTACATTTGTAACATCAAAATCGGTCTAATTTGAAGACTTTGAAAGATGCCTGAAATTTAACGCCAACAATCTTGTAGACTGGAAGCTGCAATGTCTGGTATCCTAGCTCGTAGTATAACTTTTCAACTTTGGATTCGTCAAAAGTGAGTTCAAATTCGTCAGCGTATGCAAAACTATATAGAGCTCAAGGGGAAGAGAATGAGTGTCTATGGTAAATTTTTAGAAAAAGTGACTTCGAATTCGTCTAAGTAAGTGAAATTCGTCAGTGCAAATGCAGCCTGATCAGAAAAAGTGTCTGCTTTGTCCATGGTAAGAAAAGAAGGTGTCTATGGTAAATTTAAGTAAGAAAGTGAGTGAATTTCTTCTGTGGAAAAGTAGCCCAATTTCTTGAAATCTTCATTTCATGCTTTGATTGTTGTCAGAGATGCCCTGCATGAGAATTTCGTCTGTGGATCGCTTTAGACTCGTGAGATGTTTTCAACAAGGACGAGACTGGAGACAACTCGCAATTGAACTGGATATCAAGAGGACAACTGCCAGTGACATCATCAGGAGATATGTTGATGAGGGTAGGATTGATCTTAACGTGCGTGGAGGTGCAGTGAGACTTAAAGTTTTTCGAGGAGATGCTCGGGGCGTTGACGAGGTATGTGGAAGAGAAGCCGACTGTGACCCTCAAAGAAATGCAGTAAAAGCTTGTTGCAGATTTTCCTGCTGCTCCTGCTGTGACAACGCAGGCAATCAGTCGTCGGCTTGACGGGACTTTGTGCGTTACATTGATGTTTGTTGTCATGTAGGGCATCTCTGACAAAAACCAAAGCATGAAATGAAGATTTCAATAAATTGGGCTACTTTTCCACAGAAGAAATTCACTCACTTTCTTACTTAAATTTACCATAGACAACTTCTTTTCTTACCATGGACAAAGCAGACACTTTTTCTGATCAGGCTGTATTTGCACTGACGAATTTCACTTACTTAGACGAATTCGAAGTCACTTTGTCTAAAAATTTACCATAGACACTCATTCTCTTCCCCTTGAGCTCTATATACCTTCGAAGTCGGTAGTTTTGCATACGCTAACGAATTTGAACTCGCTTTTGACGAATCCGAAGTTGAAAAGGTATACTTGTTTAAATTAAGGGAACCTGCAGATTAAAGACCAACTGAAGATCGCTCAGATTCTTGCTTACAAACACGCTCGTTTCTATTTCAGCACTTCATCGAGGCATTTAAGGAGATTGTAGCCTCCAGAGTGAACATTCCGACCATTCTAATATTCATTATTGCCTTCCTAGTTTTGTTGGCTGTGAAAATTATTAACGAACGCTGCATCAAGCACATTCGAATGCCAATTCCTATTGATATTATTGTGGTAAGTCTCAATCAAAGTCGATTTTTGATAGAATAGATTTTGTATTTGGTTAGACTAAATTTAAAATTAGCAATCTTCATTAATTCTTATTGAAGCTGATTCTGAGTCTACTCTTGTCGAAGTTTCTCTTCTGGCAGACCACCTTGAAGATTTCAACAGTTGGCGAAATACGCAAAGGGTGAGTAGCCTTCTAAAGTTACTAATAGTTAATCACTGATAGCTCGTATTCTACCCTCATTAAGGAATAAAACAAAAATTTCTCGTCTTCCAAAGTATTTACAGAATTTCGCAAACTAAATTAACGAATCGGGACATCCAAATTTGAAAATATACCGAATAAAGACTGGTTGGGCGATGGATAGCACGTGAATAATTCTGACCAAGAGACAAGAAATCATTGAATTACCACACGAGTTTTTTATGTCTGATGAGAGCAGCACCTTGCACGGATACTATATTATTTACAGTTTGGTATTTTATAGATTAAATTTATTTGAATTTGCACTGACGGAAATGAAGATTGACCATTGACAATCTGCACTAGAGAAAGTGTACATGCAGTAGGTCATTTCCTCTGATCTTTAGAATCTCTTCTGCCAATCAATATTTATTTCCTACCTGGGTCCGGCCATAGACAGAAACATATTCATTTGGATTTTTTGTGCCAGGCAATAATAGTAATAGAGGGTTAAGTTAATAATCAAACTCATCATCTCCCCTCTCTACTTCTCCTAGATCAGTCACTCGCTACATTTATCCAACACTAGGTGCGCACTTCGAAATCTCTGTCCCGCAGATTCGAGTCCCCTAAAACGCCGCTGCAGGAGCACTTTACCACGGGTTCGGGCATCATAGTCAACGGCATTGTCATGGGCATCATCTCCTACTCAATATCGATCTCCTTAGCGAAAACTTTCGCCCTTCGCAACGGCTACGAAATCGATCCCAACCAGGAGATGATCGCTTACGGCGCTGTAAACTTTGGAATGTGCTGGTTTAACACTTTCGTATCCGCCTCCTCAATCGCCTGCACCTCCCTGCACGAGTCGCTGAAAGGCAAAACTCAGGTCTACTCTTTGTACGCGATTAGCATCACCTTGATTGGCATTCTGGTGTTCGCTCCGGAGTTCTCGCCCGTGCCCAAGGTGAAATAACTGAAGTAGCCAGCTATCCCTACGTTCATATGGTGCATTGAATTCCGAAAATTATGACTAATTTTGAATTCAAATCCCCATTTCAGTGCGCTCTATCCGCCATCATTATTGCGAATTTGAAGAACATGATCCTACAGGTGGAGCAGCTGCCCAGACTGTGGCGAACTAACCGATACGACTTTGTGAGTTCACGATAGAAAGTTATCGTTTAATAAACAGCTCCCTAATCGGCATTCACAGATCACCGGCATGCACCAGGCACTATTTGATGGTGACAGTTTCAATAATATTGTAATAACTGAACTCACACTTTAATTTACGCAGTCACGTGACACAAAAGTTTAGCACCGTGATTGGCCCCTAAAATTAGCGTAAGTTGGTGATCAGGATGGTAATGGTTGGTGATCAGACTGCTACGACTAATTTTAGGGCACTTTTGTATGCTCGTGGTTCCTTCACACATTCTTAAGTCACCTGTTATTGCTTCACTTCTGTGCCTTTTGATGCTGCACAAGTCCAGCCTGAGTTAGATTGCTGAATACATTAGTTTGAATGTATCTATAAGCGAGACTAACAACTTTTGGAAACTCATTTGAAAGTAGTCAAATGCTCAATTACCATGCATTTTTATAAGTAATTGATGCGCAGCCGTACACTGAGGCTGTTACTTTTTATCAGGTTTTGCAGTTTCTTGCTCCGATGCGATTCCCTCAGATCAGTTATAGAAGTCTTTTCCTTAGGGTCTGGTCATTGGGTTGAATAATACCTTATAATTTAAGCAAAGTCAATAACTTGTGACTGACCTGAATCTAAAACTGCAAATACCGCATAAAAATTTCGCTATGGTTAGGTTAGGGTTTCAAGTGTTAGGAATATTCATTGAGCAAAGGTTACTCAGCTCAGTTGCACAAAATTTTCTGAGTCTTGATCGCGACTCCTTTTTTTACGTGTTACTAAATACACGTTTAAAGTAAGTTTCTAAGCTCACATTTTCCCCCAGATCACTTTGTCAACCCTGGAAGCTCCGTAACTATTTCAGGCGATATTTCTGGTGACGCTGGCTGGCATTCTCGGCCTCGACCTGCCCATCGGCCTGCTCATCGGAGTCGTCTTCTCGCTGGCCACCGTCATCTTCAGGACTCAGGCGCCCAAGGCTTATCTGCTTGGCCGATTGCCTAACACGGATATCTACAGAAATATTAAGAAGCATAAGAAGGTAAGTCTTTGATCAAGATCGCAGGTTGTAATTGACCGAGATCTCCGTTATTGACGTCAGAGACTGCCGAATTTAAAGCATCAATTAGTGACAAGTCCCACTCGATTCTCCTCTTTTCAACTGCAGGCCGAGCAAATACCCGGCCTGAAGATCTTCAAATTCGACGGCTCCCTGTACTTTGCCAGCGCAGAAAACTACCGCAACAGACTCTACCGCCAGGTGGCTATGAACCCGAAACGGATTTTAGCCAAGGCGAAGACCAGAGCCAAACGGGAAGGTCGGGGTCACGGAGAGGTCGACCTGAGGACTGACATGCTGCAGGCCGAGGGAGTTCGGCGGATACTTGAAGTCGTGGCCGAGGAGGGCAGCCATTCGGTAAGAGAAAGTTGAGGGCCAAAAGAAAGCTCGTGATGGAAGTGCCAAAGCAGAATTCCATAGTGAGGCAGCAAACCCTAACCTTCTCTAATCAGCAATCCCATTTTTTGCCTTCAGGTGGCCGAAGCCCGTATCGTAGCCCAGGTAGCCTTACCGGTAGAAAAGAAGCGCGCTCACTTCGAATCGGTGGCCTATCACTCCGAGAATGAGGAGACGGCGTCCACAGTGAACGTCTTCTGCATCATTCTGGACATGTCCGCCTGCGCGTTCACTGACGCTGTGGGCATCCGCCTGCTGTCTCAAATTGTCGACGATTTTAGCAAAATCGGCGTTGAGATTTACCTGAGCGGCTGCACCTGGTTGGTGAGGTCTCAGCTCAGGAAGGCGAACTTTTACGCCAAGCGAAGTGAAGAGGGACTCTTCGTAACAGTTCACGACGCCGTCATTCACGCCCTGTCCTTATTCTACAACGAGCTCTTGCAGGTAATTTCGAGCTAAGATAAACTGATTATGAGTTAACCGATACGATACCGATACCTGGACTTTTTCTTTGCTCACAGGATGAGGCCAAATTACTCGAAGACGAAGATAAACACCGGCATGGGTCTCATCCTCAGGAAGGCAGTGCAGCCGCTTCCACTCAGGAAGGTACTGCTACTGAAGGGTGAGTACTGTGATAATCTAATTTTTAAGTCAGCGCATTTCGCAGATTATCGATCAGGCAATCCACAGAACCGATCCAACTGACAACCCCATCAACCCGCTATCCCCATCGACCCGCCACCCATCAACGTTCTACCACTACCGGTGCCTAAAATCCTGCTGCTCACCAAAATCCCAACTCCCTCTACCTTGCCGTCCACAGCGCCGCCGCCAGCCTCCACAAGGCGAAGCAGTCAGCGGCAGAATTGGCTCGCGACAGACGCCGCCTAATTCGCTACGAAACCTGGCGACGGAATTCAAACGCCGAACTTCAGTCGGGCCAGGGGCAGAGCGCTCGTCCGTGGACCATGCAGCAGGTGAGATGCACCTAGCTATATAGGCTACTCTTGCAACTCGTTGTTAAGGACAAGCTGGAGGGCTGAGGGACTGACAGAAGCGGTGGTAACAAAGAGTGGTTGAGAGAGGGGAAGGGTCAGAGGGTCAGAGAGTGAGTGAGGGTCAGAGAGTGGGGAGGGTCAGAGAGTGGGGGAGGGTCAGAGAGTGGGGGAGGGTCAGAGAGTGGGGGAGGGTCAGAGAGTGGGGGAGTCAGAGAGTGAGTGAGGGTCAGAGAGTAATTGAGGGTCAGAGAGTGATTGAGGGTCAGAGAGTGGGGGAGGGTCAGAGAGTGAGTGAGAGTCAGAGAGTGGGGGAGGGTCAGAGAGTGAGTGAGAGTCAGAGAGTGGGGAGGGTCAGAGAGTGGCGGAGGGTCAGAGAGTGATTAAGGGTCAGAGAGTGATTGAGGGTCAGAGAGTGGGGGAGGGTCAGAGAGTGAGTGAGAGTCAGAGAGTGGGGAGGGTCAGAGAGTGGCGGAGGGTCAGAGAGTGATTGAGGGTCAGAGAGTGGGGGAGGGTCAGAGAGTGAGTGAGAGTCAGAGAGTGGGGGAGGGTCAGAGAGTGAGTGAGAGTCAGAGAGTGGGGAGGGTCAGAGAGTGGCGGAGGGTCAGAGAGTGATTAAGGGTCAGAGAGTGATTGAGGGTCAGAGAGTGGGGGAGGGTCAGAGAGTGAGTGAGAGTCAGAGAGTGGGGAGGGTCAGAGAGTGGCGGAGGGTCAGAGAGTGATTGAGGGTCAGAGAGTGGGGGAGGGTCAGAGAGTGATTGAGGGTCAGAGGGTGGTGGAGAGTTTAAATGGGCGGAGGGGAATAGTGATACAACACGGGTTAAGCAGACGTAATAAGGGATAGAAGAAATTTAATGTGGTACAGAGCACGAGTCGGAAGGCCTATGTACCAATAAAAAGCTCTATCTTGCTATCATCAATCAGGTGATGAGCATGCCAACACTGACCGAGTCCAATAACAGTGCCAACAGGCCGACTGCAGATGGACAGCTGACAGCGGGGCCACAGGCTGCGAAATTCGTGCTGTCCCAAGGCGCGGGCAACATTGACGGCAGGGACGGCCACCCGGGACTGGACAATTCCGGATTCGAGGGCGAGACAAAGTTTTAAAACAGACTGAGTTTAGCAGCTTAGCCGCTGTAGTCTCGTGATAGTGATCATGTGGCCTACATGTACCAGCACGAAACCCATTAAACCATGAACCTACGGACACTAAATCCACTACACCATAAACCTACCGAAAACTATACCCACTGTATCATGAACCTACCGACAACTATAAAAACACTACACCATAAACATACCGAAAACTATAACCACTACACCATAAACCTACCGACAACTATAAACCCACTACACCATAAACCTACCGACAACTATAAACCCACTACACCATAAACCTACCAAAAACTATAAACCCACTACACCATAAACCTACCGACAACTATAAACCCACTACACCATAAACCTACCGAAAACTATATCCACTGCACCATAAACCTACCGACAACTATATCCACTGCACCATAAACCTACCGACAACTATAAACCCACTACACCATAAAACTACCGAAAACTATACCCACTACACCATAAACCTACCGACAACTATAAAAACACTACACCATAAACCTACCGACCCTAAACCCAAGTGCTACATAAACGTATTAAGTCGTCAACTACTGTGTTATTTATAATAACGACGCTTTTTAAAGACAAATTAGTGCCTTTCAAATAGTATTTTACGTGTATATTTTAAAATAAAGTTCTTAACTCTTTTCATTTGTTTTAAGTTTTAATTACTTGTCTATTGTTCAAGACGTGACCCGAAAATCAGGGAAAAATTCCTTAGTATGTGTTAAACTGTGCCGCCACTTTATATCGATTTAATTTGCGCATCAGCTGTCACATTTTACACTGCAAATCAATATTGTAATTATACTTGTACTACGGGAATCTTTACAATTTGTTCGATATGTAGCACAACGAACTTTATGTATTGTCAGAATTTGAGTTCGGCTTTATTTTTTTCTCACAGAGCAGAGATGCACTCCTTTGGGCAGAGGAAAATGTTAGCAAGAGTGGATTCAGAGAACAGATAACAGAAAAAAAACTTTTTGCGACTAAAATAAAAATAAATGTGTGAAAAGGCAAGGAGAAAAATAGAAGGAAAAATTTAGTTACTAAAAGAGAGTAGATTATAAAGGAAGAGCGAGGAGCGAAAGGGAGACGGGAAGTGAGCAAAGGAAGATGGGAGATGAAAGTAGCGAGATAGGAGATGCGAGATAAGAGATGGGAGATGGGAGACTGGAGATGGGAGATGAGAGATGGGAGATGGCAGATAGGAGATGGGAGAAAGGAGGTGGGAGTAAGGAGATAAGAGATGGGAAATGGGAGAAAGGATCGGTTCGAGATGGGAGAAAGGAGATGGGAGATGGAAGATAGAAGATGCAAGAGTTGAGAAAGAAGATAAAATAGGAGAAAAGAAATGGAAGATGGGAGATGGGAGAAAGGAGATGGGAGATGGGAGCTGGGAGAAAGGGTATGGGAAATAGGAGTTGAGAGAAAGGAGATGGAAGAAAGAAGATGGGAGCTGGGAGAAAGGAGATTGGAGCTGGGAGAAAGGAGATGGGAGCTGGGAGAAATGAGATGGGAGCTGGGAGAAAGGAGATGGGAGCTGGGAGAAAGGAGATGGGAGCTGGGAGAAAGGAGATGGGAAATAGGAGTTGAGAGAAAGGAGATGGAAGAAAGAAGATGGGAGCTGGGAGAAAGGAGATGGGAGAAAGGAGATGGGAGCTGAGAGAAAGGAGATGGGAGCTGGGAGAAAGGAGATGGGAGCTGGGAGAAAGGAGATGGGAGCTGGGAGAAAGGAGATGGGAGCTGGGAGCTGGGAGAAAGGAGATGGCAGCTGGGAGAAAGGAGATGGGAGATGGGAGCTGGGAGAAAGGAGATGGGAGATGGGAGCTGGGAGAAAGGAGATGGGAGATGGGAGCTGGGAGAAAGGAGATGGGAGCTGGAAGAAATGAGATGGGAGCTGGGAGAAAGGAGATGGGAGCTGGGAGAAAGGAGATGGGAGCTGGGAGAAAGGAGATGGGAGCTGGGAGAAAGGAGATGGGAGCTGGGAGAAAGGAGATGGGAGATGGGAGCTGGGAGAAAGGAGATGGGAGCTGGGAGAAATGAGATGGGAGCTGGGAGCTGGGGGAAAGGAGATGGGAGATGGGAGAAAGGAGATGGGAGCTGGGAGAAAGAAGATGGGAGCTGGGAGAAAGGAGATGGGAGCTTGGAGAAATGAGATGGGAGATGGGAGCTGGGAGAAAGGGTATGGGAAATGGGAGTTGGGAGAAAGGAGATGGGAGCTGGGAGAAATGAGATGGGAGATGGGAGCTGTGAGAAAGGAGATGGGAGCTGAGAGAAAGGAGATGGGAGATGGGAGCTGGGAGAAAGGAGATGGGAGCTGGGAGAAAGGAGATTGGAGCTGGGAGAAAGGAGATGGGAGCTGGGAGCTGGGAGAAAGGAGATGAGAGATGGGAGCTGGGAGCTGGGAGAAAGGAGATGAGAGATGGGAGCTGGGAGAAAGGAGATGGGAGCTGGGAGAAAGGAGATGGGAGATGGGAGCTGGGAGAAAGGAGATGGGAGATGGGAGCTGGGAGAAAGGAGATGGGAAATGGGAGTTGGGAAAAAGGAGATGGGAGATAGGAGCTGTGAGAAAGGAGATGGGAGCTGGGAGAAAGGAGATCGGAGATTGAAGATGGAAGACGGGAGACAAGCGATGGGAGAAGGAGGATTAACTAGCATAACTAGTCTGGTATTTTTAGGGGGTTGCTAAGCATCCCTATGATTGCGTAATCCAGTTGGAAAGACGCGGTAAAATTCCACCCAGAGCGTTGGACAACAACCAACAAGAGAAGAAACGAACGGGGCTGGCCAGCTCAATCGAGTACACGTGCTTCTATTTTGTCAGAAATCTTCTAGAAGCCTGCATGATTGAGAAACAAACGAAAAAAGGAAAGATATGAACGAGGGAGAGAGGTGAAAAGGCGAAGCGAGGGGTGGGGTACCCTGCCACCAGGTGCCAGTGAGTCAAACTCTTTAAGAGCAATACTCGCTACTGGTGTATGGCCCCCTATTGTGTGCGCTTGAACCCTTAGCTATATGAAATCGTGCGTTTAAGTGGGGCGGGAGGCATTGAGCATTTTCTGTTGTACACTATGCATTCATCACTTATATTCTTCTATTCTCGGCAGGTCTTACTAGGTTTAAAATGACTATAAATTTGTACGAGCCGCGCCTCTGCCGCTAGTGACCGACCGACTTATCTTGAACTGCAACTTTTCCTGTAAAGGCGTTTCACATTGCAGAAGCAACAGCCCTCTCTATTGGTAAGACTTGACCAGTATCTCAGTACCATTGTTTAATTATGAATATTTATAGCACTATTTTATCACCTCTGTCCTTTGCTGTCATTCCAGTACTACGAGTACTTTCTATTCTTATGCTGTCACTCACCAGCAACGCTGTCACATTTCTGTCACTCAAGCATTAGTGTGCTCTTCTGTGTCACTCAAGCACCTTTGCGCTCAATTCTATCACTACTAGCACTACTTGCCAATCCTCTCTAAAGTCCTCAGTTCAAACCGGTAAGAAAAACATAAAGACACCTAAAATATTTGTCGAACTTTAGGGAAGGAAAATAAAGTTGATCCCCGATGTCCGGTCCCTCTGCACCATCAAACGGCGGCGATGGTCTCGGGCCGCCCTCTTCCAACGGAGGCGGCGGCGGCTCGGTGAGTCGTCGAAGCCGGAAGATCCCCACCGACCTCCGTCTGCAGCTCAACGATGCGGGCATCCGCAACGACGCCGAAGCGACGGCAGGCGGAAAAATCGCCTCCCGGCCCGCCTTCACCGAGGTGCAGCTCGAGGAGACTTTTCAGAACAAAATGGAGCCAGAAGAGCAGAAGGCGCACGTGCAGAACCTCATGGACGAGCGCAAGGCGGGAAAGGAGATCAAGGACAAACGGGCCATCGCCTTGGGCATCGCCGCCAAGGTGTTCCCGTGTCTGAAGGTGCTGCTGAACTACGACATCAGAGAGTATGGGCCCTACGATCTGCTATCTGGGATCAGCGTTGGATTGTTCATCATTCCTCAGGGTGAGCTGCTTTTGAGTCTGTTGATCCTTTCTCAGGGTGAGTTGCTTTTGAGTCTGTTGATCATTCCTCAGGGTGAGCTGCTTTTGAGTCTGTTGATCATTTCTCAGGGTGAGTTGCTTTTGATTCTGTTGATCATTTCTCAGGGTGAGCTGCTTTTGATTCTGTTGATCATTTCTCAGGGTGAGCTGCTTTTGAGTCTGCTGATCATGTCTCAGGGTGAGTTGCTTTTGAGTTTGTTGATCATGTCTCAGGGTGAGCTGCTTTTGAGTCTGTTGACCATTTCTCAGGTTGAGCTGTTTGAGTCTGTTGATAATTTCTCAAGGTGAGCTGTTTGAGTCTGTTGATAATTTCTCAAGGTGAGCTGTTTGAGTCTGTTGATAATTTCTCAAGGTGAGCTGTTTGAACCTCTGCTTAAATCTGTACCTCAGCTTGCTTTGATAGGGATTTATTCTCAGTAAATTTCGATACAAAATCTGTAGCATACTCGTAACATACCAAAATACAAATAACAAACTATACGACTGCCACCCTTGCGCCTTCGATTTCAGCCATTGCCTACTCGCTTCTCGCCAACATGCGGCCCCAGGCCGGTTTCTACTCTGCTTTCTTTGCCATGACCATCTATTTCATATTCGGCACTTCGAATCACGTTAACATGAGTAAGTATATAGGGAGCTTGAAAAATGAGATTCCAATAAGAAGTTGGATACAATTTTGTGAGTCTTGTTTGGGACTGAGATACACCAGACCTACTGAAGACCTACGTACGAGGGGCGATCAAAAAGTTTTGTCATTGCTTAATACTTTCAGCACATGGGGGTTCACTTCAATTGATTTTAGTTGTTACTATAGACACATGTCCCCTACTTAACCATAAATTTTTTAAGCCACTCTTTCAAGAATCTGCAACATTTTTTCTTAACCACCCTTGAGTGACCATGTCAGTCTCAAGCGAAGCCATACATGCCGTCATCCATTATGAGTGGAGACGTGGCAGAGCAGCAAAGGAAATTGAAGCCCGCTTGCGTGAGCAACACGGAGAGTCTGCACCGTCATATCGCACCATCACCCGCTGGATTCACAGTTTTGAAGGAGACAGAAGTGATTTTAAAGACGAACCTCGCAGTGGCAGACCCAACCAGTGTTATCGACAGCGTCCGGAGCCTCCTTGATGAAGACAGGCGAGTGACTATTGCTGAGATAGCAGAGGCCTGTGGCATTAGTTATGGTAGCGCAAAGTCCATGCTGACGGTCCAGCTGGGAATGTCGAAGGTTTGTGCCAGATGGGTGCCAAAACTTCTGACTCCTGATACAGCGCCATCGGATGCAGGCATGTCAGCACCTACTCCACCTGATGCAGCACCGCCAAGAGTTTCTCGACTCTATCGTGACGGGGGATGAGTCGATGTTTTCCTTGTACGAGCCGGAGACCAAAGCTCAAAGCATGCAGTGGAAGCGCCCCGATGAGCCCACTCCGTTGAAGGCCAAGGCAGTCCCATCAATGAAGAAGCGAATAGGCACCATCTTGTAAGATCGGCCAGGGCTGCTGCTGATCGAGTGGCTGCCTGAGAAGCGGATGGTCACGGGAGACTCCTACGTGTTGCCACATTGCGCCAGCTGAAGGAGGAAACCAAGAAGAGGTCACAAGAACCTGTCACAAGGCGCAGGCTGTGCCATCCGCGAGCTGGAGTTCGAGCAGCTCCCTCACCCTGCTCATTCGCCAGACCTGGCCCCATCGGACTTCTGGCTGTTTCCGGCGCTGAAAAAACTCGCTGCGAGGGCGCCACTGGGCTTCTGTGACTGCACTGGCATCTTCGGTGAGGAATCAGTGGTGCAAACACCATGGTGAAGACTGGTACGCTGCGGGCATTCAGAAGCTACCAGAGCGCTGGGCCATGTGTGTGTCACTGCGTGGGAACTTTGTTGAGAAAGTGCAGGACGATTAACAGTTACGTCGTTGTTTGTTTTGTTTCTAGTTAGGAAAGTGACAGAACTTTTTGATTCTCCCTCGTAGCTGCAGGCAGTGAACCTATAGTTGCAAGCTTCTCAATGACCCGCAGCTAGCCAGGGTGCCGTGTCTCTGCTCGTCGGCGAGGCCGTCCGTGCTGGCATCGAGCAGGTGTACCCTAACGGCGCTGGCCTGTGCGCTGCCCCGAACTCGACGACAATGGACATCAACTTCACCACGCTGGCCGGAGATGCGTTGTCCACAGTGGCTGGGATTACCACTGCAACCACAGCCTACGGAGATAGCAATACTACTGCCTTCGATAGTGAGTAGTATTTTAGTGATATTAACTGCTTTTAAGTGATAACTGTTCGGGCTACTAACATTTTTAGTAATTTTCTCATTTAAGAATGATTTCTGAGGTTGGGGTTATAGGGTTCATAGTATTAAAAGATTAATTATAGTTCGTACTTTCTTGGCTTGTTAGATAGGTTGGATATTTGGTATTTTCAATAAGTAGACTCTAGTAGTAACTGTTTAATATTCTCAAACTTACCTGCCAGTCAATAGAGCATTTGCTATCTCCCCTTGTGCCGCTGTAGCCTGCATCAGCAGAGATGACGCAAACGATAGAGTGGCCCTAAGTGTTACTATGATCGCCGGTGCTCTGCAGCTTCTTCTTGGCTTCATGCAGTTTGGCTTTCTCTCCATCTACCTGTCCGACCCGATCAACGGAGCTTTCGCTTGCGGCGCAGCGCTGCACATTGTCAGCAGCCAGCTGCGCAATATTCTTGGGGCGCCGATTCCAACCATTAGTGGCAACGGAAAATTCTTTCTGGTAAGAAGTTGTTCCCTTATCTTATAAATGTTTGTGTCCACTGACTGGGACATTGAAAATCGTTTCTTCTTAGATTGGATGATTGTAGATCGTTTCCTCAAACATTGGGTCATTGTAGATCGTTTCCTTGTAGATTGGGTGATTGCAGATCGCTTCCTTGTAGATTGGATGATTGTAGATAGTTTACCTGTAGATTAGGTGGTTGCAGATCGTTTTCCTGCAGATTGGGTGATTGCAGATAGTTTCCCTGTAGATTAGGTGGTTGTAGATTGTTTCCCTGTAGATTGGGTGATTGTAGATAGTTTACCTGCAGATTGGGTGATTGCAGATAGTTTCCCTGAAGATTAGGTGCTTTCAGATCGTTTTCTCGTAAATTTGGTCCTGATTAGTTATGTTTGTTTGCACTAAGCTTATTTAGTTGATATTTTGTTAACTGGAGGTCAGCAGTAAATGCTTTAACATTGTTTTTTCTATTTCAGTACTTCATCGAAGCTATCAAAGAGACTCTGGACTCAAAAGTGAACGTTCCGACCCTCGTAATATTCGTATTTTTCTTTCTGATTCTGTTAGTTGTTAAAATTATTAACGAACGTTGCATCAGGTACATTCGAATGCCGATTCCTATTGATATTCTCGTGGTGAGTTTAAAATTTTTTGTTTGCTGGTATTCATATTCAATAAACAAACATGTTTAGACTTTCCACTTACAAGTAGCATTGCTCTGTTGTTTTTAGCTGATTGTCAGCTTGCTGATGTCGAAGTTTCTTTTCTGGGAGACCACGCTGAATGTTGCACCAGTGGGCGATATTCAAAAAGGGTGAGATCGCCAACAGTATACTCTAATACTGCCATTTGTTCTGTTGAAATATCCTGTTTAGAAAATCACTTTATAAGACCGCAATAAACGTATAATTAGCTGGTTGAATAGGATGAGTTAAACTTAAATTAGACTAAAGTGAATGGCTGTGCCACTAGGCCAAAACAAGTTTACTAATTATCTTACATTTATAGGGGGGCCCGGGCTATGATAAGGAGGGGTGAAGTGGAGGCGCGACTGAGGAAAGAGGGGTGGTAAAGTTGAAGAGCCAATGAGCCAATCAGAAGCCGGCGAGAGGAAGAGAGAGAGATAAGAACACCCAAATTGAACTGGACCGAGAGAGAGGGAGAGAGAGAGAGAGACAAAACGGTAAACAGACAGAGGAGGGCAGATTATTTAAAGTTCACGACACGACTAGTAAGTAGGTCACGACTCAAGAGTCTTGACTTATTTCAAACAAGGGCAGGGTAATAAGTCACAGACTCGAAATGTTCAGAAGCAATGCAAATCCAAAGCATTTTAACAAGAAAAAAAACATTTTCAGCTGATAACCAAGTGTTACATAACTGACCCGAAGTAAAAAGCATGGCATATGCAAATAAGCGAAATATAATTAAACCCCTCTAACTTCTGGTTTTCAAAGAAAGGAGTAGCACACTGGTATAAAGTCAAACTTCCCTAGACTACATATTTTAATTTGACTACTTGGCCCCATTTTAATTTGGGGTTCACTCATGGAATAAGGGCCTGTGTCTTGTAAGAAATGTCAGGCAAATGTACACAACCTGTGTGTGCGTTAACCTGCCCATTCCAGCGTATCTTGTGTGTGCTCAGGTGTCAGGCTTAACTACTTACCACTCCATAAGCTTACCACTTTTTCCTTCTTTATCCCGTCGCACTTTGCTACTTTCCAACCGCAGATTCGAGCCCCCAAAAGCGCCGCTGCAGGAGCACTTTACCACCGGTTCAGGCATCATACTCAACGGCATTGTATTGGGCATAATCTCCTACTCAATGTCCGTTTCCGTCGCCAAGACATTCGCCCTTCGCAACGGCTACGAAATCGATCCCAACCAGGAGATGATCGCTTACGGCGCTGTAAACTTCGGAATGTGCTGGTTTGGCACCTTCGTATCCGCCTCCTCAATTGCCTGCACCTCCCTGCACGAGTCGCTGAAAGGCAAAACTCAGGTCTACTCTTTGTACGCGATTAGCATCACCTTGATTGGCATTCTGGTGTTCGCTCCGGAGTTCTCGCCCGTGCCCAAGGTGAAATAACTGAAGTAGCCAGCTATCCCTACGTTCATAGGGTGCACTGAATTCCGAAATCTATGACAAATTTTTAATTTAAACCTTCATTTCAGTGCGTTCTATCCGCCATCATTATTGTGAATTTGAAGAACATGATCCTACAGGTGGAGCAGCTGCCCAGACTGTGGCGAACTAACCGATACGACTTTGTTAGTTCACGCTTGACCCTTATCGCCTGAATAAATGCTCACTATGTACACGTTGCATGGTAACTCAGAAGTAAATGGGTTTTTCAGACGATATTTCTGGTGACGCTGGCTGGCATTCTCGGCCTCGACCTGCCCATCGGCCTGCTCATCGGAGTCGTCTTCTCGCTGGCCACCGTCATCTTCAGGACTCAGGCGCCCAAGGCTTATCTGCTTGGCCGATTGCCTAACACGGATATCTACAGAAATATTAAGAAGCATAAGAAGGTAAGTTTTTGATCAAGATCGCAGGTTGTAATTGACCGAGATCTCCGTTATTGACGTCAGAGACTGCCGAATTCAAAGCATCAATTAGTGACAAGTCCCACTCGATTCTCCTCTTTTCAACTCCAGGCCGAGCAAATACCCGGCCTGAAGATCTTCAAATTCGACGGCTCCCTGTACTTTGCCAGCGCAGAAAACTACCGCAACAGACTCTACCGCCAGGTGGCTATGAACCCGAAACGGATTTTAGCCAAGGCGAAGACCAGAGCCAAACGGGAAGGTCGGGGTCACGGAGAGGTCGACCTGAGGACTGACATGCTGCAGGCCGAGGGAGTTCGGCGGATACTCGAAGTCGTGGCCGAAGAGGGCAGCCACTCGGTGAGTGCCAAAGTGAAATGGAGTGTCAAAGCAGTCTCAGGAGGATGCAGCGGCAAGCCAGCTCTCTAATGAACAACGCAAATCTTCGTATTCAGGTGGCTGAAGCCCGCCTCGGAGCCCAATTAGCGTTGCCAGTGCACGAGAAGCATGCTCACTTCGAATCGGTGGCCTATCACTCCGAGAATGAGGAGACGGCGTCCACAGTGAACGTCTTCTGCATCATTCTGGACATGTCCGCCTGCGCGTTCACTGACGCTGTGGGCATCCGCCTGCTGTCTCAAATTGTCGACGATTTCAGCAAAATCGGAGTTGAAATTTACCTGAGCGGCTGCACTTGGTTGGTGAGGTCTCAGCTCAGGAAAGCGAGCTTCTACGACAAGCGAAGTGAGGAGGGCTTCTTTGTGACCGTTCACGACGCCGTCATTCACGCCCTGTCCTCATTCTACAACGAGCTCTTGCAGGTAAGTAAGATAAACTGACTAGAGTTAAGAGATACGTACGAGTTAAAAATTGACTGCTTCTTTGCTCTCAGGATGAGGCCAAGCTGCACGAAGAGGAAGATGAACACCATCATGAGCTGCATCCTGAGGATGGCAGTGCGGCTGCTTCTACAGGAGAAGGCGCTTCTGCTGAAGCGTAAGTGCTATTGCTTATTGATTACATGCGTATTGGTGAGCAAAGCCCACCAAAATTTCAACCCGTCACTCCATCGACCCGCCACTCCATCAACACACTACAACATCGACCCGCCACCTCATCGACCCGCCACCCCATCAACTCGCCACCTCATCGATCCGCCATCTCAGAAACTACATAAGGCGCCTCAAACTCCTCTTTCTGAAACCCCAATTCTTTTGACCTCGTCGTTCCCAGCGCCCCTAGCAGCGGCCACCTGCACGGCAGCAAGACGAAGCAGTCTGCGGCGGAATTGGCTCGCGACAGGCGTCGCCGAATTCGTAACGAGAGCTGGCGACGGAATTCAAACGCCGACATGCAGTCGGGCCCGACTTCTATGCGGTCTTTGCAGCAGGTGAGAAATTGATTGCGAAGGGAAGAACTGTAGATGAGGAGTTTGCTAAGCACAGAATCGGATAGTTGGAAAGAGAGATATCAGGTAGAACCTGAGAGATCAAGTAGAACCGGAGAGATCAGGTAAAGCCGGAGAGATCAGGTAGCCTTAATCCAGTTAGCGATTAACAATAGGCAATCTCAACCTACTCTGCCACTACCCAAGGTGATGAGCTTGCCCACCCTGGCCGAGTCCGGTGTCACCACTCCAATGGGAGCTCACCAGCCAATAATGGGGAAATCTGGAAAGCCGGCTCCGAAATTCGGGCTGCCCGAAGACTCTGGCAACCTGGACGGCATTGACGGCAACCTGGACGGCATTGACAGCCAACCAGGACTGGACAATGCCGGCTTCGAATCCGAGACAAAGTTCTAAAGACACCTGCGAAATAGGGACTCGGAAATTGTTGCCCAAAGCCGTGACTTTCTTCGGCTTTCTTCGGTACTTATGAACAGGGGGTGCCATTTTCAATGTGTGAATTTCTCCAATTTTGGTGTGTGAATGTCTTTAATTTGAGTGTGTGAATTTCGCTAACTCGAGTGTAAGAATATCTTTAACTTAGGTCTGTGAATGTCCCTCAATCGGGTATGTGAATGTCTCTAATTCGGGTATGTGAATGTCCCTAATTCCGGTAAGTGAATGCCCCTAATTCGAGTGTGTGAATGGCGCCAACTCTATTGTGTGAATGTTGTGGATTTGCGTGTAATTTGCAGGCAGTTGGCCAGTGTAACGTTCGTGAATTTTATTTATTTACCTTCTGTAACTTTAAGATTCTTAGCTCGTAATTTTTATTTTTTGAACCGCCCAGTGTTCAGCTCTTCATGCGCGGCTTTTAAAATTTCTTTAAAAAAACCGTATCGTTTTTAATTTCCAAATTAATCAGTAGACTTTCATTAGATTCTATGAAACTTTACATTACCCTTTAGCAGTGCTGCAGTGTACATTATTATTGTTACGATCATTTGCACATCCTTTTTTGCTTTTAAATTCTCTCATTTAAAATTGAATTCTCCGTTTAAACCCCGTATATGCTAAAATAGATTAAACAGCTTTCGCTATTTTTATTATCTATATTCAGCCACCCCGATCGCGGTTGCACAAATGCACTGTGCATGCTTTGTATTCAAAAGGCCGAATTTTTTAATGTTATTACTATTAATAACCATAGTTATTATTACTATAGTTTTGTAATTTATAAAAAAATAGCGAAGATATCAATCATGATAATAATACTTCTGTTGTCTTCGTATTGTTTTTTAACGTTTTCGAAAAAACTGCAAGAATATAAGTTGGGGTGCGGGAGAGGACAGGAGGGAGAGGACAGGAGGGAGGACGGGAGGGAGAGGACAGGAGGGAGAGGACAGGAGGGAGAGGAGAGGAGGGAGAGGACAGGAGGGAGAGGACAGGAGGGAGAGGACAGGAGGGAGAGGACAGGAGGGAGAGGACAGGAGAGAGAGAGAATGGGAGAGAGAGGACAGGAGGGAGAGGACAGGAGGGAGAGGACAGGAGAGAGGACGGGAGGGAGAGGACAGGAGGGAGAGGACAGGAGGGAGAGGACAGGAGGGAGAGGACAGGAGGGAGAGGACAGGAGGGAGAGGACAGGAGAGAGAGAGAATGGGAGAGAGAGGACGGGAAGGAGAGGACAGGACTGAGGACGGGAAGGAGAGGACAGGAGAGAAGACAGGAGAGAGGACGGGAGGGAGAGGACAGGAGGGAGAGGACAGGAGAGAGAGAGAATGGGAAAGAGGACAGGAGGGAGAGGACAGGAGAGAGAGAATGGGAAAGAGGACAGGAGGGAGAGGACAGGAGGGAGAGGACAGGAGGGAGAGGACAGGAGGGAGAGGACAGGAGGGAGAGGACAGGAGGGAGAGGACAGGAGGGAGAGGACAGGAGAGAGAGAGAATGGGAGAGAGAGGACAGGAGGGAGAGGACAGGAGGGAGAGGACAGGAGGGAGAGGACAGGAGAGAGAGAGAATGGGAAAGAGGACAGGAGGGAGAGGACAGGAGGGAGAGGACAGGAGGGAGAGGACAGGAGGGAGAGGACAAGAGAGAGGACGGGAGGGAGAGGATAGGGGAGCAAGAAGAGATAGTAGGTTGGAAGGGATTGGAAGGAATTAAAATCGATAAACTCAAGTCGCAAAAATATCTTCTGTGTATAACGGCTACCGCTATATGTTATTAAAGGCTTTGAAGGAAACTGTTGCAGATGAATGACTTAATCAGCTTTTTAAGTCATCACTTAATCCAGATTATCACTAACAGAGAGCCTTGAAAATATAATGTTTATTACATAACGTTTATCATACCATACTACTCTACTGCGCTGTGTATGCAGTTTGGGCTTTATCGGTTTCTAGGGCTTGAGTAGGAGATCAGTCTCCGGCCCCTGGTCGATTACTCAATAGTTATACACCGATCGAGATTAAAGTTAGTCGGGGCACGAAGCAGTTTAGCTCTTGGAGCGGTGGCTGCTAATTTTAGGCTGTCAATCAATGACTGCTTGACACCCCCCCCCAGTGCTTCGACATGCTTACGGACACTTCAGGCGCCGCGGGGGAGCTGCACTCGTTTGAGCGAGTGCTCATCGCACATTTGGCGGCGACCTTTTAAGTCGATCTTAATCTCGCTTATCTTTACTGCTATTTTGGCTTAGCCTTTCTCTTTTAGCTCCTCCTCATCATATCCACCTGACCTCTCCTCTCCCTCTTCTCCTCTCCCTCCCTCTTCTACTCTCCCTCCCTCTTCTACTCTCCCTCCCTCTTCTTCTCTTCCTCCCTCTTCTCCTCTCCTCTCCCTCTTCTACTCTCCCTCCCTCTTCTCCTCTCCCTCCCTCTTCTCCTCTCCTCTCCCTCTTCTCCTCTCCCTCCCTCTTCTCCTCTCCCTCCCTCTTCTCCTCTCCCTCCCTCTTCTCCTCTCCCTCCCTCTTCTCCTCTCCCTCCCTCTTCTCCTCTCCCTCCCTCTTCTCCTCTCCCTCCCTCTTCTCCTCTCCCTCCCTCTTCTCCTCTCCCTCCCTCTTCTCCTCTCCCTCCCTCTTCTCCTCTCCCTCCCTCTTCTACTCTCCCTCCCTCTTCTACTCTCCCTCCCTCTTCTTCTCTTCCTCCCTCTTCTCCTCTCCTCTCCCTCTTCTACTCTCCCTCCCTCTTCTCCTCTCCCTCCCTCTTCTCCTCTCCCTCCCTCTTCTCCTCTCCCTCCCTCTTCTCCTCTCCCTCCCTCTTCTCCTCTCCCTGCCTCTTCTCCTCTCCCTCCCTCTTCTCCTCTCCCTCCCTCTTCTACTCTCCCTCCCTCTTCTACTCTCCCTCCCTCTTCTTCTCTTCCTCCCTCTTCTCCTCTCCTCTCCCTCTTCTACTCTCCCTCCCTCTTCTCCTCTCCCTCCCTCTTCTCCTCACCCTCCCTCTTCTCCTCTCCCTCCCTCTTCTACTCTCCCTCCCTCTTCTACTCTCCCCCTCCTTTCTTCTTCATCCTCCTTTCTCCCCTCTCTCTGAGTTCCATTCCCTGCTCATTTCTTATCACAGTTCATTCGCCTGTCTCTCACTTGGCCCTCTGCCTGAACTGTAGTTGAATTTTCACTTCAATCAATTCCACCTCAAGTCCCTGTTGTATAACACGTTCTTTCATCTTTCTCCTGCTTTCTAGCTCGCACCTCCTTCCGGCAACTAACTAATTAATTTTGCTAGAGATGCCCCCCCTGATTTGCTTTGCTGGCACCTGTTATCAGCTTTCCAAAGACTTGGCTTCAAAGAGCAGCAAAGAATCAAAAGTATCCCGTTGTCATAAGGAAAGGAAGGCGTTAAGAGTGACAGGACGGCCATAAGAACAGCCGAATTAGGAACTTAAATCACTCTGGTTCGGATTACTGAGATCCGGCGCTGCGTCAATATGGAAGCTAAAAAATGGAACGAAAATTCACATTCTCGCTAACTTCGGATGCGAAACTCTCTCACTGTCACTCTTTCACTGTCACTCTCACCGTCACTCTCTAACTGTCACTCTCACCGTCACTCTCTCACTGTCACTCTCTCACTGTCGCTCTCTCACTGTCACTCTCTCACTGCCACTCTCTCACTGTCACTCTCTCACTGTCGCTCTTACTTACACTCTCTCACTGTCACTCTCTGACTGTCACTCTCTCACTGTCACTCTCTCACTGTCACTCTCTCACTGCCACTCTCTAATTGCCACTCTCTCACTGTCACTCTCTCACTGCCACTCTCTCACTGCCACTCTCTCACTGTCACTCTCTCACTGTCGCTCTTACTAACACTCTCTCACTGTCACTCTCTGACTGTCACTCTCTCACTGTCACTCTCTCACTGCCACTCTCTAATTGCCACTCTCTCACTGTCACTCTCTCACTGCCACTCTCTCACTGTCACTCTCTCACTGCCACTCTCTCACTGTCACTCTCTCACTGTCGCTCTTACTTACACTCTCTCACTGTCACTCTCTGACTGTCACTCTCTCACTGTCACTCTCTCACTGTCACTCTCTCACTGCCACTCTCTAATTGCCACTCTCTCACTGTCACTCTCTCACTGCCACTCTCTCACTGCCACTCTCTCACTGTCACTCTCTCACTGTCGCTCTTACTAACACTCTCTCACTGTCACTCTCTCACTGTCACTCTCTCTCTGTCACTCTCTCACTGCCACTCCCTCTCTCTCTCTGTCACTCTCTCATTGTCACTCTCTAACTGCCACTCTCTCTCACTGTCACTCTCTCACTGTCACTCTCTCACTGTCACTCTCACTGGCACTCTCACTGTCACTCTTTCACTGTCACTCTCTCACTGTCACTCTCTCACTGTCACTCTCTCACTGTTGCTCTTACTGTCACTCTCTCACTGTCACTCTCTCTGTCACACTGTCACTCTCTATTACTCTCTGACTACTCGAGTGTCTGGAGGTGCTAGTAAGACAGTGTGACTCTACTCGTGAAGGAATCTGTTCCCTCTGAAGTCCCCAGAGAGTATCCAAGCAGCACTGGCTTCCTATCGAACCCCCAAACCCTAACCACCCCCCTCATGTATACAAAAATTCCGATCAGGTGTTGAAAAAATCCTCTTCTCCCTTCGTTGCACATTCGTGCGTAATCAGCATCTGCTGCTCAGTATTGTGCCTCCGAAAGTCATAGCCTGCTCAGTTCGGGTGCTGAGAACAGTCTCAACCAGGTGCAACCCGTGATCTGCTGCCCTCAGGGTGGGACTTGGTTACTGACTAGTGTTAATTGTGATTGCACTTTTGCCACTCGGTTTCTGTTAGCAGAAAATACTGCACTTGATTCCGTTCCGAGAGCGCTCTCAGTATAAAGTTCTTGCGCTATTCTCACACCCAAATAAGAGACATTCACACATCAGAATTAGAGACATTCACACACCCGAATTAGACATTCACACAGTTGAATTAAATTCATTTACACACCCGAATTAGAGACGGTCACAAACCAGAATTAGAGACGGTCACAAACTCGAATTAGAGACGGTCACAAACCAGAATTAGAGACGGTCACAAACCCGAATTAGAGACGGTCACAAACCAGAATTAGAGACGGTCACACACCAGAATTAGAGACATTCACACACCAGAATTAGAGACATTCACACACCAGAATTAGAGACATTCACACACCCGAATTAGAGACATTCACACACCCGAATTAGAGACGGTCACAAACCAGGGTTTGTATTCAACAATTTTACAAGAGAAATTCTAGGTCCTATCAATAACTTTGACCTACTATATATCAAATTTCCTTGAGCGTACAAACATTTCTCTTTGCTTTCAATAGCAAACTAGCTTAGGAAAGAAAACTCATCGCCAAGATAATTATGTGATGTTTGCTCAGATTTGTTTATTTTTCAGAAAGAAATTTGAGAGGCTGCATATGATTTGAGAAAAAAAATTTTGTTGTGCTTATAATATGCAAGTTACTGTTTAATAATTGTAACTAGTTCACGAATATAGTATTAGTTTATTATTTTTTATTAGAGGCAGGGGGTTGTTTGCACCCTGGCGCACTTTAAGCGACATAGGCACACAACCGGCGAGAGGCATTACTGCCCATTCCGCCGACTCCCCTGAGCAGGCATACAAGCGCGCGGATACGTACGCAGGCACACACTCACACAGGAGTGTACAGCGGCCCTAACTTTATATTATCGTTAGGCATGTACACTTCACTGCGCCTTGGGGGGTTGGCCCTGAAGGCCGTTAATTGCACGAGCAGAGCCAAGCCGAGATTCCAATTCAGCCCCAAATTAATGTGACTGCACTTGGAATCGAGCCTGGGTCGCTGGCACACCAGAGCAGCTGCGCTACCGCTGGGCTACGCCCCCCCTATTAGTTTATACAATAGTAAAATAGATTAGCAATCCATTATGATTCTAGATTGATAGAAATAGATTAGCAATCCATTCTGGTTCCGCTTTGAATGCACAATGTTTACAAAATGGACCTACTCCCTAGTTAAACGTTAAACAAACAGTTAAACAACGACCTTAACACATTCGCCAATTGATGCAACGAGAAGCATTGCGGTTGAGCTAATAAATGCATATCCTAATTTTAACTCTTTTGCCCTCATTTTAATAAAAAGACAGAGAATACGTGACAATGAATAACCAGCCTGTAAATTTGAAAAAAATGTTTTTATATTTTTGATTTGGAAAATTTTATATTGTTCCTTTGGTTTTGCGCTTTTCCAAGACTAGTAACCTGACACAATATCAGCTAGTTAACTGACACAAATATTAGCCAATCTGACACAATGTCGGTCAAACTACTGACACAAATATTAGCCAGTCTGACACAATGTCGGTCAAACTACTGACACAAATATTAGCGAAGTTGGCACAAATGTCGGTCAAACTACTGACACAAATATTAGCCAATCTGACACAATTTTGGTCAAACTACTGACAAAATATTTGCGAAGCTGACACAATGTCGGTCAAACTACTGACACAAATATTAGCCAGTCTGACACTGTCGGTCAAACTACTGACACAAATATTAGCCAGTCTGACACAATGTCAGTCAAACTACTGACACAAATATTAGCCAGTCTGACACTGTCGGTCAAACTACTGACACAAATATTAGCCAATCTGACACAATGTCGGTCAAACTACTGACACAAATATTAGCCAGTCTGACACAATTTTGGTCAAACTACTTACACAAATATTAGCGAGTCGACACAATGTTGGTCAGACTATTGACACAAATATTAGCGAGTCGACACAATGTTGGTCAGACTACATGTCCGCAATATCGTTGCTTTTTTCAGAGAGCGCCCTGAAGATCTCTTTCGCTCTAGCAGAGTCTGCAGAATTATACGAATAGCCAAGGACGCTCGAAGCATTGCCTTCCCCAAGAACAGATTGCCCTCTCCCCCCGCAGAAGACGACTGCCTTTCTCTTGGGATTCACCTACTCGCTCACTGACTCACAGCAAACTGATTATTATCGCGCCTCTCCATGCCGAGAATGGGATGAGGGGAGTATCTCATTCCAAGAAATAGAACAAATCGGACCAGAAAAAATTTCTGAATGCACTTTTCTTCCGCAATTTTCATAGCGGCTCTCTAAACTTCGAATTGAAAATCGTTAAACCTGAACTAGAAGCTCGAAGCTTGAGTCTAAACTCGAATCCGAAACTCTACTCCAATCCAGAACCTAAACCCTACCCGAATCCCGAACCTAAACCCTACTCGAATCCCGAACCTAAACCCTACCCGAATCCCGAACCTAAACCCTACCCGAATCCCGAACCTAAACCCTACCCGAATCCCGAACCTAAACCCTACCCGAATCCCGAACCTAAACCCTACTCGAATCCCGAACCTAAACCCTACCCGAATCCCGAACCTAAACCCTACCCGAAACCCGAACCTAAACCCTACCCGAAACCCGAACCTAAACCCTACCCGAAACCCGAACCTAAACCCTACCCGAATCCCGAACCTAAACCCTACCCGAATCCCGAACCTAAACCCTACCCGAATCCCGAACCTAAACCCTACCCGAATCCCGAACCTAAACCCTACCCGAATCCCGAACCTAAACCCTACCCGAATCCCGAACCTAAACCCTACCCGAATCCCGAACCTAAACCCTACCCGAATCCCGAACCTAAACCCTACCCAAATCCCGAACCTTAACCCTACCCGAAACCCGAACCTAAACCCTACCCGAAACCCGAACCTAAACCCTACCCGAAACCCGAACCTAAACCCTACCCGAATCCCGAACCTAAACCCTACTCAAATACCGAACCTAAACCCTACTCAAATACCGAACATAAACCCTACTCAAATACCGAACATAAACCCTACTCAAATACCGAACCTAAACCCTACTCAAATACCGAACCTAAGCCCTACCCGAACTCGAATCTGAAACTGAACTCTATTCTCGAACCTGAGCTCAAACGTTTTTAAATTCGACTCCCTGAAATGACCAATGAGGATTTTTCGGTGCAGCATTTTCTGAGCTTGTACTGAGCTTCATTCTCACCAAGACGCGTTATCATTGGTTGTACCTGACGGTCTCAGCCCATCCAGTTTTCTCAGTAGTCTCAGTTTCGAGTTGTGAAAAATAAAAGCGACGAAAATCTTTCGCGTTCCCTCTCCACTTGAACTTCGCCTCCGTTCCCCCTAGAATTCGACATAGAATTTTTTCTGCTCATTGAATAAAGACAGATTTCAAACACAGACTCGATCAAGGCTGCAGAACTTCATTCGCCTACTGAGTAAGTCTAGCGTAGCAACTACAGGCTGCAGGTGGCTGTCCGTAACTCAGCCAGACTGCTTACTCAATGAACTCGCTAAGCGAGACTCAAGCATACTCGTAGAGCGGATTTATAGCCATTTGGTTGTTGGGCTCCATTAGGCTTGCAGTAATTACGTAATGAAGCATATTTTAGATTATGCACAAATCCGCTGACAGCTTGTGCTACCCGAGCAGAATTAACAGGGATTGAGATTAAGCAAATGTCTTGTGCAATCGCTCTGGGTAATCCTAGCGGTCTCCGCGAGAGCTTCTCAAATTCAAATTTGGCATCGGAATGCTGCTGTGGACTCGCAAAGCTGCTCAAGACCTCTACTGCTTTGCGTGATGCCTGATTTTGAAAACAAATCATTTCTAGGAAAGAAAACGTTTCACTCAGCTTGTTATGAAGCTGTAAAATTTGTCTAATTTATTCAGCTTGATCAGACGTGACTGAATTTTTTAGCGAAGTCGCTACTGTTTTATCTCCAACATTTCAGGCCTCGCAAAACTCCACCTTACTGAGACATGACCCGAGCAGCTCTACTGATGTTGCTTCTGTGCAGCGCGCTGGCCGTGATCGCCGAGGTGAGTCCTAATTACCGAGTTGCACCTATATTTTTAATCATTTCAAACTAGCCCTCACTCAACCTGCATCGCTAATCAATTGATTTCAGAGCGCCAATTCGATTGACAATGAGCCAACGCTGCAGGAATTTTCTCAAAGCGCTTCAAGCGACCTGATAAATCGAATTGAGCAGGTGAAACGGTACTTGGGCTCTGCCATGAGACTCCGAGCCAAGAAGAACATGGGCTCTGCCATGAGACTCCGAGCCAAGAAGAACATGGGCTCTGCCATGAGACTCCGAGCCAAGAAGAACATGGGCTCTGCCATGAGACTCCGAGCCAAGAAGAACATGGGCTCTGCCATGAGACTCCGAAGCAAGAAGAACATGGGTTCTGCCATGAGACTACGAGGCAAGAAGTACTTAGGCTCGGCTATGAGACTCCGTTTCAAGCGTCACGTCGGCACACCCTGGCGTTGGAGCGCACCTAATTACAAACGAAGCTACAATCTGCCTTACCTTGCTGACTGGTACTTTGATCCCGTTGTTGTGCACAACTTTGACCAAGACGCTAACAACAACAACGATTTGGAGGATTCTGCTGAACAGCTGGTTAAAAGACATCTTGGCGCCGCCGTTCGTTTTGGAGGCGATCGTCGGTGGCGGTACTCCTGGCCCAACTGGTACCAGCAGCAGGGCAAGCGCTACCTCGGTTCCGCCATGCGTTTCCGGTCGACGGCCAGGTACAATGGCCCCTATCGTTACTAACTTGCAACAAGTCGAGTTGCTATTCTTTAACACAAACTAAAGCTGCTTTAAAGATAAGCTAAAGATTGAACCATTCGATTTCAAACGAAAAAATATACTGTCGTGGCACCGCAGCTGTAAAGTCAGCATTTACCATCCGGGTGAAAGAGTCATTCAGATTATTTAAAGAGTTATTGTTTCGGATACTAAGATACTTAGACGGATACTAAGATGGAATTGCACTAGCACAGACGGATACTAAGATGGAAGGGCACTAGCACAGACGGATACTAAGATGGAATAGCACTAGCACAGACGGATACTAAGATGGAATAGCACTAGCACAGATGGATACTAAGATGGAATTGCACTAGCACAGATGGATACTAAGATGGAATAGCACTAGCACAGACGGATACTAAGATGGAAGGGCACTAGCACAGATGGATACTAAGATGGAATAGCACTAGCACAGACGGATACTAAGATGGAAGGGCACTAGCACAGACGGATAATGAGATGGAAGGGCACTAGCACAGACGGATACTAAGATGGAATAGCACAAGCACTGACAGGTACTAAGATGGAATAGCACTAGCACAGACGGATACTAAGATGGAAGGGCACTAGCACAGACGGATACTAAGATGGAATAGCACTAGCACAGACGGATACTAAGATGGAAGGGCACTAGCACAGACGGATACTAAGATGGAATAGCACTAGCACAGACGGATACTAAGATGGAAGGGCACTAGCACAGACGGATACTAAGATGGAAGGGCACTAGCACAGACGGATACTAAAATGGAAGGGCACTAGCACAGACGGATACTAAGATGGAATAGCACTAGCACAGACGGATACTAAGATGGAATAGCACTAGCACAGACGGATACTAAGATGGAATAGCACTAGCACAGACGGATACTAAGATGGAATAGCACTAGCACAGACGAATACTAAAATGGAAGGGCACTAGCACAGACGGATACTAAGATGGAATTGCACTAGCACAGACGGATACTAAGATGGAATAGCACTAGCACAGATGGATACTAAGATGGAATTGCACTAGCACAGACGGATACTAAGATGGAAGGGCACTAGCACAGACGGATACTAAGATGGAATTGCACTAGCACAGACGGATACTAAAATGGAATTGCACTAGCACAGATGGATACTAAAATGGAAGGGCACTAGCACAGACGGATACTAAAATGGAAGGGCACTAGCACAGATGGATACTAAAATGGAATTGCACTAGCACAGACGGATACTAAAATGGAAGGGCACTAGCACAGACGGATACTAAGATGGAATTGCACTAGCACAGACGGATACTAAGATGGAATAGCACTAGCACAGACGGATACTAAGATGGAATAGCACTAGCACAGACGGATACTAAGATGGAATAGCACTAGCACAGACGAATACTAAAATGGAAGGGCACTAGCACAGACGGATACTAAGATGGAATTGCACTAGCACAGACGGATACTAAGATGGAATAGCACTAGCACAGATGGATACTAAGATGGAATTGCACTAGCACAGACGGATACTAAGATGGAAGGGCACTAGCACAGACGGATACTAAGATGGAATTGCACTAGCACAGACGGATACTAAAATGGAATTGCACTAGCACAGATGGATACTAAAATGGAAGGGCACTAGCACAGACGGATACTAAAATGGAAGGGCACTAGCACAGATGGATACTAAAATGGAATTGCACTAGCACAGACGGATACTAAAATGGAAGGGCACTAGCACAGATGGATACTAAAATGGAAGGGCACTAGCACAGACGGATACTAAGATGGAATTGCACTAGCACAGACGGATACTAAAATGGAAGGGCACTAGCACAGACGGATACTAAAATGGAAGGGCACTAGCACAGACGGATACTAAGATGGAATTGCACTAGCACAGACGGATACTAAAATCGAAGGGCACTAGCACAGACGGATACTAAGATGGAATTGCACTAGCACAGACGGATACTAAGATGGAAGGGCACTAGCACAGACGGATACTAAGATGGAAGGGCACTAGCACAGACAGACACTAAGACCTATTTCATGGACGTATTCCCAAGCATGGGTTTGGCCCAAGGTATTGCAGTCGATCCTTGTTAAAGACTGGAAATTGGCAGACAAAATGCTTGTTATTTTTAATGTCTAGGCGGAAAAAACAATGCTTGGCGTAGCACCGTGAAGGTCATGGTGATGGCCCGCACGTCTTTTCTGCTGAGATTTACCCGGACATTACAGAGCCTTGTAATCTCTAAGATTGTAGAGATCTCGTCGCTCTAGCTAACCCCTGGCGACCACGGGCAGCTGGTGCTGCGGTGTCGTGCAGGGAGATCCGGTGGTGTCGGTGTCCGCAGCGCGGTCCCCCCTCTGGAGAGTCCAGGAGGCAAATGGTCGCTCGTCCTTAGGTAGCGGACGAGCTGGCAGAGATCGAAACTCTCGGGCCTGGAAGCGTCCAGGGTTTTGTCCGAGGTAGGTGAGCCTGTCCAGAGTAAAGGTGAAGCATTCACAAATGAAGTGCTCCGCATGCTCAACACCGAAGAGGCAGAATGGGCATTTCTCACTACGGATTTTCCCCGGAAGTGGCGATGCCTGGCAAAACGGCCATGACCCGAGAGACCGCCCTGATGTCCCTGAGGTTGAGTCCAAGCATGCAGGGCCCTGCGGAGGGCGGGGGAAAGACAGGGGACAGCCGCGCGGGATTGCCGGCAGTCGGGGGCGTTAGCCCACCTCTCCCTGTGCTTTGAAGCCACCCACTGGTTGATCCGAGTGGTGACAGCAGCTGATGGCGAGAAGTTCGTTCTGGAAAACGGTAGAGCAGGTTCCGGTGTGCTGGGAGAAGGTCGCCACGGTTCTTCCTTCGGACACGATGCAGTAGCCGTAGCCAGAGGCGGAGTTGATTTGAGATCAACTGACCTATGACCACTCAAGTTTTTTTCGGAATGCTTTGATCGCCAATCGAACGAGCGTATTGTGAAGAATCTTTCGAATAATTAATCCTCTTAGCATTAGGAAGTGTTTTAACGAGAAGGCATGTACGAATAGATATAGGGCCATATGCACACCAACACTGGATAGTCTGGACAAGTTATTTTGGTCTACATAGATAGTCTTTAAATCGATACGCACACATCTAGCCATGACAAAGAGGAAGAAGCTATACTATTTTATCCTTTATGTTCACGGTCAAGGTAAAGGTCATATTTTAAAGGAATTCCCCATATACGTCTTTCAGGGGGGGTAAAGTTACGTCTCAAAGTCAACTCCAAAGTCAAGACTGGCTTCTCAAGTCGAAACTATAAAAAATTCATTGGTCACTACGGGGTTGCAGCCTAGTGGTCAGAGCGTCGGACTCACGACTGAAAGGTCGGGGGTTCGATTCTCGACTCAATCGGAAAAATTTGTATCCTTGAGCAAAATACTTAACTCTGCTTCACCCAGCTGTAAAATGGTTGCCAGCATTAGCTGGGGTAATTGAGGGTGTGTGTGTGGCGACCCCCCAGTCCTTAGACTGAACAGCCGTACGCAGCCTTCAGGTGCGCCGCGCAATAGCTGCGGCTGAGCTGTCGGTTGCACATCTGCCCATTTAGTGCAGGTTTAATCAATTATTACTATTATATTATTTTCGTCACAGTTCATGTAATAGCTTCGAACGTTCACATCGACCGTATTTTTGTTGTTGACCTATAGTCAGGCTACTACAAGTAGCTCGTACAGAAACACAATCCCATGTTGGCGCGCGAGTTGAAGCATTTTTTTTTAAAATTGATCCTTTCAAATTGTTTGATAAGCAGTTTCATTTTTTAAAAATAGCAAACGCTTTTTTCGATATCGTCACTTTTGTCATTTGTCTGTTGTATATCTGTTGTAGATCTCAAGTGGAGCGAGAGAAAATAATTGATAGCTGCCTGTCTGCTGGGAACGACAGTTTGGAAGGTGCACTGAAGCCATGCAATCATCTCCCGTTTTGTACAGCAAATTTGGCTCTGGCATCTCTGTGCAGCTGCAAGCAACCTTTGGAAGACATCGTATCACAACCAGAGCTGACGACAATTCTGCCCATATTTGTCGCCGCAGGAATGTGTGCACTCTCTGTGGCGGTTTGCCCCCGGGCTAAGATCTCCCAGCTGGGGCCAGTCTCAGCAATCGAGCAAAAAATAGGGATGCAGAAGGAATTCTGTCCGAGTATTTATAGTCATAGCTCTCGAATACTGGGTAGCTCTCGAGGTGCGGGTTGGGGATTTTAGCCGGCTTTATTGGGATCGCCAATTCGGAGTGGGTGGTGCAGGACTCTGGCTGTCTCAGGAGGGGGTATCTGTCCATCTGCACTCGGCCTCGGAGTAATAGTTACACTTTGCTGGTGGGCGGGGTGGCGATCAGGAGATGCGCTCGAGGCCATCCTGAGGCGCTCATTTCGAGCTGGCTGGTGGTTAGAGGGAGAGTTTGGACTGAGGGGATTTCTAAATTTATCCCCCCCCTAAGCGGCGATATTCTCCTTGCACGCAAAAGTGTGCCACTGAAATAGCTGGACGCTGGGGTGAAAGCGTACAGAACGAAATTCTGCCTGAGCTTCTTAATTGAGCAGGCGCGAGAAAGCTCGTTCGCCACCCGAGTGCACTGGGGGGGGGGTGCAGGATAGGGCAAGAGAAACCCGGGACAGAGCATGTGGAGAGTCAAGAGTGCAAAGAGAATGAAGCTTCATGTCCGACCGGGAGGTTGAGTACAGCTCCCTATGGGTATGAGCTGGATGCTGGCAATGCTGTCTCCCCCTGCCCGCCTCCCAGTTTCCAGTTGAAGCCGGGAAAAGCCAGCGCAGGGGGGGGGGAAGGAAAAGCAGACGACAGAAGAGCCAGGGGAGAAGAGAGGATGGGGTAGGCGGAGCTGAGTCTGATTCGCGACTTTCGTGGGGTGTTTGAGAAGATGCGGATTCCCCCAGCCCGCTAGTGCGGGGTCAGAGCCCCCCCCCACCTCGCCCCCCTTCAGTCAACCCTTCACCCTCTCAGCCGTCTCCCTCCGCCATCCCTGCCCTTCTCAAAGCCGGATAGAGATGGGTTTCTGCTGTTCCACGCCACTCCAGCCAAAAAAATTGTTATCCACCGCCTATTTGGCTATAAAATTGCAGAACGGGTCACAGACAGCGGCTTCTGGTTTAGCTTTGCTCAACCGAAAAGTTTAACGCAACATGCGTCAGATTTTTTATCGACTCGTCAACTAATTTAAAATATTGCTCCTAATTAGCTTTTGTCCAAATTCTTAACCGGCTGTTAACAAAGGTGAGATCTCTGCACCTGTTTGACTCAATTAGACATTTAAAAGATACCTGTGATCGGTCATCGCCCCCCCCTCAGCTCTGATTCTATGATCGATCATCGCCCCCCTCAACTCCGATTCTATGATCGGTCATCGCCCTCCACCTCATCGATTCTGTAATTGGTCATCGCCCTCATAAACTCCGATTCTGTGATCGGTCATCGCCCTTCTCAGCTCCGATTTTATGATCGGTCATCGCCCTCCACCTCATCGATTTTGTGATCGGTCATCGCCCTTCACCTCACCGATTCTGTGATCGGTCATCGCCCTTCTCAGCTCCGATTCTATGATCGGTCATCGCCCTCCACCTCATCGATTTTGTGATCGGTCATCGCCCTTCACCTCACCGATTCTGTGATCGGTCATCGCCCTCCTTCGCTCCAATTCTGTGATCGGTCATCGCCCTTCACCTCACCGATTCTGTGATCGGTCATCGCCCTCCTTCGCTCCGATTCTGTGATCGGTCATCGCCCTTCACCTCACCGATTCTGTGATCGGTCATCGCCCTCCTTCGCTCCGATTCTGTGATCGGTCATCGCCCTCCTTCGCTCCAATTCTGTGATCGGTCATCGCCCTCCTTCGCTCCGATTCTGTGATCGGTCATCGCCCTCCTTCGCTCCGATTCTGTGATCGGTCATCGCCCTCCTTCGCTCCAATTCTGTGATCGGTCATCGCCCTCCTTGACTCCGATTCTATGATCGGTCATCGCCCTTCACCTTACCGATTCTGTGATCGGTCATCGCCCTCCTTCGCTCCAATTCTGTGATCGGTCATCGCCCTCCTTGACTCCGATTCTATGATCGGTCATCGCCCTCCTTGACTCCGATTCTATGATCGGTCATCGTCCTCCTTAACTCCGATTCTATGATCGGTCATCGCCCTCCTTAACTCCGATTCTGTGATCGGTCATCGCCCTCCTTGACTTCGATTCTATGATCGGTCATCGCCCTCCTTGACTCCGATTATATGATCGGTCATCGTCCTCCTTAACTCCGATTCTGTGATCGGTCATCGCCCTCCTTAACTCCGATTCTGTGATCGGTCATCGCCCTCCTTAACTCCGATTCTGTGATCGGTTATCGCCCTCCTTGACTCCGATTCTATGATCGGTCATCGCCCTCCTTGACTCCGATTCTATGATCGGTCATCGCCCTCCTTAACTCCGATTCTGTGATCAGTCATCGCCCTCCTTGACTCCGATTGTATGATCGGTCATCGTCCTCCTTAACTCCGATTCTGTGATCGTTCATCGCCCTCCTTAACTCCGATTCTGTGATCGGTCATCGCCCTCCTTAACTCCGATTCTGTGATCGGTCATCGCCCTCCTTAACTCCGATTCTGTGATCGGTCATCGCCCTCCTTCGCTTCGATTCTGTGATCGGTCATCGCCCTCCTTCGCTTCGATTCTGTGATCGGTCATCGCCCTCCTTCGCTTCGATTCTGTGATCGGTCATCGCCCTCCTCGACTCCGATTCTGCGATCGGTCATCGCCCTCCACCTCATTGATTATATGATCGGTCATCGCCTTTCACCTCAACGATTATATTATCGGTCATCGCCCTTCACCTCACCGATTCTATATGATCGGTCATCGCCCTCCACCTCATCGATTCTGTCATCGCCCTCCTTAACTCCGATTCTGTGATCTGTGATCGATAAACCACAGACAGTGGTTTATGTGGGTAAGCTCTACTAAGCTTAAGAAACACTTTCAACCAGTTTTATTGCCAGTCTCAGTCGCCATAACTGATAGGGCCGGATGCTCAGTCTAAAACACTCCCAGTTTCCCTTAATTGCTCTCCACTCTCACTTTCTGACACCCTGGAATGGTGCATGCCATTTCCTTGCTAACTTCTTGGCACCAGTGAAATTTGTTTAACTTATCAACTGTCTATTGATATAGTAGCTCCAAGTATTAAACACAGTAAACTCTTATTTATTATAGTTAGCTCTTTAATTCATAAGAAACTTTTAAGCTTACTTCAGTGCAATGACGGGCTGCATGAGGATGTATATGGCTTTTATTGGGTCTCCACGTTTTGTTCAAGGCAGCCCTGTGGTCATGCCGGACTGCCAGCCGCTGGGATTGCTGACCGCTTGCTGCTGAAGAAGTAGAGCCTGGGCGGGAGAGGGAAGATGCGAGGTGGTGGGGAGGCGGCCCGTGGCTTACAATAAATAATTAATTAAGACCTCTCTACCCTCCGGTGTCAGCCATGCCATACCGCTGGCCCTGACTGGACTCCGGGCTGCGATCTGCTCTCAGGGGGTATGTACACACATATATATATGTATATTCATGTGAAATACTACACTGGCACAGAGACCAACTTCAAACCCCTTGCAGCCATTCCCTCCTACTGTTCTTCCTAATCCTCTGCTGCCAAGTTCGAAATGGCTGACTCTTAAGCACGAGCGAGGCACTGATAGATCGATGATAGATAGATAGATAGATAGGTAGATAGATAAATAGATAGATAGATAGATAGATAGATAGATAGATAGATAGATAGATAGATAGATAGATAGATAGATAGATAGATAGATAGATAGATAGATAGATAGATAGATAGATAGATAGATAGATAAATAGATAGATAGATAGATAAATAGATAGATAGATAGATAGATAGATAGATAGATAGATAGATAGATAGATAGATAGATAGATAGATAGATAGATAGATAGATAGATAGATAGATAGATAGATAGATAGATAGATAGATAGATAGATAGATAGATAGATAGATAGATAGATAGATAGATAGATAGATAGATAGATAGATAGATAGATAGATAGATAGATAGATAGATAGATAGATAGATAGATAGATAGATAGATAGATAGATAGGTGGATAAATAGATTAGCAAACGCTGCATCTGCCATCCAGCATCTCACTGTCCCAGTTAATTACTTTGCCTCTAGCGGAAACCCAACTGATTGAGTTCTTTATCCAAACTCTGACGCCGTCCGCCTACTCCTATGCAGCAAGTGAATTTCCATCACTTCCACAACAACAGTATTGACTGCATTTGTCCTTTACACTGCATGGCGCTTGTCAGTCATTTACTCTTCACTTGGACCGAGTCTCCTTGCCACTGCTGCCCATTTCCATTAAAGCTCCGATATTTTTGTTTCTCAATCTCATGAATCTCACGAATCTCACAAATCTCATGAATCTCATGAATCTCCCCTATCTCATGAATGTCCCCCATCCCATGAAGCTGCCCTATCTCATGAATGTCCCCCATCTCATGAAGCTGCCCTATCTCATGAATGTCCCCCATCTCATGAAGCTGCCCTATCTCATGAATCTCCCCCATCTCATGAAGCTGCCCTATCTCATGAATCTCCCCCATCTCATGAAGCTGCCCTATCTCATGAATGTCCCCCATCTCATGAAGCTGCCCTATCTCATGAATCTCCCCCATCTCATGAAGCTGCCCTATCTCATGAATGTCCCCCATCTCATGAAGCTGCCCTATCTCATGAATCTCCTTCATCTCATGAAGCTGCCCTATCTCATGAATCTCCCCCATCTCATGAAGCTGCCCTATCTCATGAATCTCCCCCATCTCATGAAGCTGCCCTATCTCATGAATCTCCCTCATCTCATGAAGCTGCCCTATCTCATGAATCTAAAGAATCCTAAAATTTTGAAGAGTCCTAATCAAAAATCTGAAATTTGGACAAAATTGAGTTACAATGCGGGCGGAAAAAAGTTCAAAAAAGTCACGCGCAAGTTTTTCGATAACCTACTTCCTGCCCATGAGTGCTGAGGAGCCTCAGCTCAGTATGCAACCTGCAGGGATTTATTGTTTTTGTCCCAGATCGATTCGTGGATTTTACCTTCCTACTGGGGCTGTAAATTCTTTGAGAAGTTTACTTTTGCCTCAGCGTCTGTTTGCTGTGTGAAGTTCTCTTCTTTGCTCTGTAGTCTTCATATCTTTGATAAATAATAGGGCTTAAGGAAGAAGCTGAAGAAACTGCTTTATAAGACACTGTGGTATTAATCAGTTAAGCTACTGATGCTGGTACAGTTTACGGAAGCTTAGAAAAATTAAGGGAAGCTTTACCTAGCCGAGGGAAGCTTTATCTAGCTGAGGGAAGCTTCAACTAGCCAAGGGAAGCTTTATCTAGCCGAGGGAAGCTTTATCTACCCGAGGGAAGCTTTATCTATCCGAGGGAAGCTTTATCTAGCTGAGGGAAGCTTTATCTATCTGAGGGAAGCTTTATCTAGCCGAGGGAAGCTTTATCTAGCTGAGGGAAGCTTTATCTAGCTGAGGGAAACTTTATCTAGCTGAGGGAAGCTTTATCTATCTGAGGGAAGCTTTATCTAGCTGAGGGAAGCTTTATCTAGCCGAGGGAAGCTTTATCTATCCGAGGGAAGCTTTATCTAGCTGAGGGAAGCTTTATCTAGCCGAAGGAAGCTTTATCTAGCCGAGGGAAGCTACAATCCAATTAGACTTCAAGAAACTCCTGTTCCATGTGTATAATTTAGAATAGAATTTTTTGGCAGCACTACAGACTACAAGTACAACTTTTAATAAGGCAAACTAAGCACCATGTGCACCGTTTGAAGCAGTCAAAATCAATGCGAATCAGCCTGATGCACTTTTCCTATTTTCACTAAGCTGAACGAAAAATATTTTGTCCGCAGAGAAAAAGAGCTGACGCCCACAAAGAGTCATATTTGGAGCAAAGCTGGCGTTTGGAGATTACGGAAGATTTGTTTAGGGTCAGGTTTTCTGCGCCTTGTCAGAAGAGCATGGCCATGCAGTCAAGATTGCGGATAGTTGAAGAAAGAGGCGCATTGTCTCTTGCTTTTATTCTCTTGGCGCAAAAAGCAGTGTAGTACCGCTGGCCAAACTTCAGGAGCGGAAGTTCTACTCACCCCCATTCTGTCCTATTTAAAGAGAGATTTTCTAACCATATTTCTGCGCCAATTTCTTCTACTTGTTGTCTTGGCTGCACTTCTTGTCTGCCTGTCTCTCTAGCAGGTAAATACTCCCTGTCTAACACGTAAATACTCCCTGTCTAACAGGTAAATACTCCCTGTCTAACACGTAAATACTCCCTGTCTAACACGTAAATACTCCCTGTCTAACAGGTAAATACTCCCTGTCTAACACGTAAATACTCCCTGTCTAACACGTAAATACTCCCTGTCTAACATGTAAATACTCCCTGTCTAACAGGTAAATACTCCCTGTCTAACACGTAAATACTCCCTGTCTAACACGTAAATACTCCCTGTCTAACAGGTAAATACTCCCTGTCTAACAGGTAAATACTCCCTGTCTAACAGGTAACTTCTCCATGTCTAACAGGTAACTACTCCCTGTCTTACAGGTAAATAATAAACACCCCTGTCTAACAGGTAAATACTCTGTCTAACATGCGACTCTCTTATTTGTATCGATTTGGCTTACAGATCTATAATAGCAACCAAAATTATGAATGTCAACCTTTTAAGAAACAGCCGTGGAAAAACACCAACACTGATGCTATTTTTCAGCCCGGCCGTCATTCCTTCAATCGAGCGGAGCGGCCAGCCGCTGCCCATCCACGGAGAATGGCCGAGATTCTCTCGAACTGAGTCAGCAGGAGGTGCCACCGCCGCCGCCTCCTGAAGATGCTCTTCGTCAGGAAGCTCTGGGGCGGCGGCGGCCAGCAGCAGCAGCAGCAGCAGCCAGACGAGTCTCAAGCTGTCGACGATCGCGAAAGCGATTCGGCGCGGTGCCGAAGCCCCGCCAGCCCGCCAACTCGATGCCCGCCTCGCCGGCCGCCTCCGGCTTCCGTCGATTGGTTGCTGGCGGCTTCGCCACGGCGAGCGCTTCGGCGAGCGCCACACCGGAGACGAGCCGGCGTCGGACAGCGCGAGACCGGATGGCCTCCACCGGCGATGGCGACGACAGTCGGGATGTTCAAAACGACCCCGGCCACGCCTCGGCCGGCCCGTCATCGACGTCGTTTTTCTTCTCACCGGCGGCCAGTTTCCTGACGGCGGCGTTCACCAAGCAGCCGCTGGCGCATCCGCGAACTGACGAAGCCGAGGATGCTGCGGTCGATGACGAAGACGGAGGCGGCAGCGGGTCGACGGTGCCGACGTCAAGCGAGGACTCGCCGGTCACCCCGCCAGAGCCGGACCTGAGCCACTGACGGATGAGGAGCGGCTGCAGATCGCTCGGTGCTGGCCAGGGCTCGGCAGACCGAGCTGGAGGAGGACGAGCGGCTGAGGTGAGTCCAAGTGATGAAGTTGGCTGTCCAGGGGGGCGCCATTCAGGGAGATTTTTTAATGTTGATTCACTTTGACCATACTAAATTCTCGATCCCTAATCCCAACTGAAATCCCTGTCCAAGTCTCTAATCCCAACTGAAATCCCTGTCCAAGTCTCTAATCCCAACTGAAATCCCTGTCCGAGTCTCTGATCATAACTGAGATCCCTGTCCGAGTCTCTAATCATAACTGAGATCCCTGTCCGAGTCTCTAATCCCAACGGAGATCCATGTCCGTGCCTCTAATCCCAACTGAGACTCGTGTCCGAATCCCCAACTGCATCTAGATCTCGATCCTATACAAATTTGCATGGGTATTCGAAAACCTAATAATCACAATTCGAACTTAATACTACGCTTGAGTTCACTATAATAATTTAGAAAATGATGACCAGGTATGAGCCGGAGAGAATAACCCTCTTTAATCCTCTCTAAAGCCCAGGCATTTCGCGGGACAAGCTGGAAAATAATTCGCAATTCTAATTAATATTTACTGGCCTCAGACACTCGAATAATCTTCACCACCTGCTTGTGTTCATCAGGCTAGAAAAAAATGATTAAACAGAAATGTTTTGTGTAGGCGGGTCTCTTTAATACCTGTCTTAGCCTGTTGGTAGACTTTCAAGATTTCTTAGATTTTTTTCCAGTCAATGTATAATCGATAATGTCGGACATCAGTCTTAGAAAAGATTTTCTAATGGCTATTAAGATAGATGAGTCATTAGTCACGGAGGGTATTAGCCATTAGTCACAAAATGTTGGATATAAGTGGCTGAGACTGTCCGAGAGATGATACTGAGACTGTCCGAGAGATGATACTGAGACTGTCCGAGAGATGATACTGAGACTGTCCGAGAGATGATACTGAGACTGTCCGAGAGATGATACTGAGACTGTCCGAGAGATGATACTGAGACTGTCCGAGAGATGATACTGAGACTGTCCGAGAGATGATACTCAGACTGTCCGAGAGATGATACTCAGACTGTCCGAGAGATGATACTCAGACTGTCCGAGAGATGATACTCAGACTGTCCGAAAGATGATACTGAGACTGTCCAAGAGATGATACTGAGACTGTCCGAGAGATGATACTGAGACTGTCCGAGAGATGAGAATGAGACTGTCCGAGAGATGAAACTGAAACTGTCCGAGATATGAGCTTGAGAATGAGATATCGCATAGCTAGTGGGTGGAATTTGCGTGAGAAGGGGTACTCTAGTAAAACCGTATTTTTTATATTTTCATCGAACATGAATCGAATTCGACCAAAGGGGCACAACGCACAAAAATATGGGTAATATTTAATTTTTATAGCCCGTCAGCTAAAAGTCTACCTTGAATGTGCAGAGGCCCTTGATGCCTCGCCTGTCCAAGCAAACCCAGTTTTACTGCACCAGCATTGAATAAGCAATTTCTACCTACTATAGGAGAAGAAAGACGAAAGAGAGGATTCATACTTGACGTCGATGTTCTGGGGGAAGGGCTAGAAAAAAGTACAAACGTACATCGGCCACCACAAACACTGGCTGGCCGCAATGTGCAATAAACAGTGATCCCAGAATGGGAAGACAGACATTCGGTTCAGTTCTGCGCCTGCCTGGAATCAAAGCACGCTATAAGTACCGCAGGCGAACTCTGACAAAGGAATCTTGAAGTCGCACACAAGATAACTATTAGGCATGGCTGGCAATTACTACATCAGGAAGTATTGGCAGTTAAGATACGGCCTATTGTCCAAGCCGCACCTGTCAACAGCCAGGTAATATCAAGTTTATTGCGAATTAGTGAACTTAGTTAATTATTATATCATGATTGATAGTTGGCAGTTTTGGCATGTTTGAACGGGGTCGTTTCACAAACCCAAAATTTCACTAACGTGAAATTCCACAAACCCAACATTTCACAAACCCGAAATTTCACAAACCCGAAATTTCACAAACCCGAAATTTCACAAACCCGAAATTTCACAAACCCAAAATGTCACAACATCCAAATATCTTTCTTATCTCTTCTCCTTTCTTTTTCCCCTTTTTCCCCCCTCTTCTCCCCTCTCTCCTCCCGTCTCTACTGCACTCTCTCCTCCCGTCTCTCCTCCCCTCTCTCCTCCCGTCTCTCCTGCCCTCTCTCCTCCCGTCTCTCATGCCCTCTCTCCACCCGTCTCTCCTGCCCTCTCTCCTCCCGTCTCTCCTGCCCTCTCTCCTCCCGTCTCTCCTGCCCTCTCTCCTCCCGTCTCTCCAGCCCTCTCTCCTCCCGTCTCTCCTCCACTCTCTCCTCCCGTCTCTCCTGCCCTCTCTCCTCCCGTCTCTCCTGCCCTCTCTCCTCCCCTCTCTCCTCCCGTCTCTCCTGCCCTCTCTCCTCCCGTCTCTCCTGCCCTCTCTCCTCCCGTCTCTCCTGCCCTCTCTCCTCCCTTCTCTCCTCCCGTCTCTCCTGCCCTCTCTCCTCCCGTCTCTCCTGCCCTCTCTCCTCCCGTCTCTCCTCCCTCTCTTCTCCCCTCTCTCCTCCCTCTCTCCTCCCGTCTCTCCTCTCCTCCCGTCTCTCCTGCCCTCTCTCCTCCCGTCTCTCCTGCCCTCTCTCCTCCCGTCTCTCCTGCCCTCTCTCCTCCCGTCTCTCCTGCCCTCTCTCCTCCCGTCTCTCCTGCCCTCTCTCCTCCCGTCTCTCCTGCCCTCTCTCCTCCCGTCTCTCCTGCCCTCTCTCCTCCCGTCTCTCCTGCCCTCTCTCCTCCCGTCTCTCCTCCCCTCTCTCCTCCCCTCTCCTCTCTCTCCTCCTCTCTCCTCCCTCTCTCCTGCCCTCTCTCCTCCCGTCTCTCCTGCCCTCTCTCCTCCCGTCTCTCCTGCCCTCTCTCCTCCCGTCTCTCCTGCCCTCTCTCCTCCCGTCTCTCCTGCCCTCTCTCCTCCCGTCTCTCCTGCCCTCTCTCCTCCCGTCTCTCCTGCCCTCTCTCCTCCCGTCTCTCCTGCCCTCTCTCCTCCCGTCTCTCCTGCCCTCTCTCCTCCCGTCTCTCCTGCCCTCTCTCCTCCCTCTCTCCTCCCGTCTCTCCTGCCCTCTCTCCTCCCGTCTCTCCTGCCCTCTCTCCTCCCGTCTCTCCTGCCCCTCTCTCCTCCCGTCTCTCCTCCTCTCTCCTCCCGTCTCTCCTGCCCTCTCTCCTCCCGTCTCTCCTGCCCTCTCTCCTCCCGTCTCTCCTGCCCTCTCTCCTCCCGTCTCTCCTGCCCTCTCTCCTCCCGTCTCTCCTGCCCTCTCTCCTCCCGTCTCTCCTGCCCTCTCTCCTGCCTCTCTCTCTGCCCTCTCTCCTCCCGTCTCTCCTGCCCTCTCTCCTCCCGTCTCTCCTGCCCTCTCTCCTCCCTCTCTCCTCCCGTCTCTCCTGCCCTCTCTCCTCCCGTCTCTCCTGCCCTCTCCTCCTCCTCTCTCTCCTCCTCTCTCCTGCCCTCTCTCCTCCCGTCTCTCCTCCCCTCTCTCCTCCCGTCTCTCCTGCCCTCTCTCCTCCCGTCTCTCCTGCCCTCTCTCCTCCCGTCTCTCCTGCCCTCTCTCCTCCCGTCTCTCCTGCCCTCTCTCCTCCCGTCTCTCCTGCCTCTCTCCTCCCGTCTCTCCTGCCCTCTCTCCTGCCGTCTCTCCTGCCCTCTCTCCTCCCGTCTCTCCTGCCCTCTCTCCTCCCGTCTCTCCTGCCCTCTCTCCTCCCTTCTCTCCTCCCGTCTCTCCTGCCCTCTCTCCTCCCGTCTCTCCTGCCCTCTCTCCTCCCTTCTCTCCTCCCGTCTCTCCTGCCCTCTCTCCTCCCGTCTCTCCTGCCCTCTCTCCTCCCGTCTCTCCTGCCCTCTCTCCTCCCGTCTCTCCTCCCCTCTCTCCTCCCGTCTCTCCTGCCCTCTCTCCTCCCGTCTCTCCTGCCCTCTCTCCTCCCGTCTCTCCTCCCGTCTCTTCTCCCTTCTCTCCTCTCCTCTCCTTCCTCCTCACCTCCCGTCTCTCCTGCCCTCTCTCCTCCTGTCTCTCCTGCCCTCTCTCCTCCCGTCTCTCCTCCCCTCTCTCCTCCCGTCTCTCCTCCCCTCTCTTCTCCCCTCTCTCCTGCCCTCTCTCCTCCCCTCTCTCCTCCCGTCTCTCCTGCCCTCTCTCCTCCCGTCTCTCCTGCCCTCTCTCCTCCCGTCTCTCCTGCCCTCTCTCCTCCCGTCTCTCCTGCCCTCTCTCCTCCCGTCTCTCCTGCCCTCTCTCCTCCCGTCTCTCCTGCCCTCTCTCCTCCCGTCTCTCCTGCCCTCTCTCCTCCCGTCTCTCCTGCCCTCTCTCCTCCCGTCTCTCCTGCCCTCTCTCCTCCCGTCTCTCCTGCCCTCTCTCCTCCCGTCTCTCCTGCCCTCTCTCCTCCCTTCTCTCCTCCGTCTCTCCTGCCCTCTCTCCTCCCGTCTCTCCTGCCCTCTCTCCTCCCTTCTCTCCTCCCGTCTCTCCTGCCCTCTCTCCTCCCGTCTCTCCTGCCCTCTCTCCTCCCGTCTCTCCTGCCCTCTCTCCTCCCGTCTCTCCTGCCCTCTCTCCTCCCGTCTCTCCTCCCCTCTCTCCTCCCGTCTCTCCTGCCCTCTCTCCTCCCGTCTCTCCTGCCCTCTCTCCTCCCGTCTCTCCTGCCCTCTCTCCTCCCGTCTCTCCTGCCCTCTCTCCTCCCGTCTCTCCTGCCCTCTCTCCTCCCGTCTCTCCTCCCGTCTCTTCTCCCTTCTCTCCTCTCCTCTCCTTCCTCCTCACCTCTCCTCTCCCTACTGTCCTGATTCCCTACATTACTCCCCAACAATAACACGATTCTAAAAAATGTGTCCACTGTATCTTTCAGACCCAACTTACCCTTGTAAAGGTAGCTGGTGGATGTCTCTGTCTTATCAATGTGCACACGGAAAGCTTGGTGTACCTTATCTTAACCAGCAAATGTCTGTTAGATAAAGTTGCCAATTTTTCAGCTACCATACAGCTTTCTAAATGTCCCTTTTTAGTTAATTAGTATTAATTCCTCTCTCTATACTACTGTCGATTAGATTTCAACTCATTTCTGATGGACGATCAAGAATATGGTATGATTGATAGGTTAACTGTGTTAACTCGTATGCATGCATTACTAAGTAGTAATTAGCATGGATTATAAAATAATACGGAAACAGAACTCTGCCACACAATAGCTATCATCTGTATTTGTTAAAGTTTTGTGTACTATTTTTGAAAGCTCTCTCCTGGAAACGATGCTAGGGAGGAAAATATGCAAATTAGCTGCGATAAAATCGATTTCAATCTTAGAATTTCCTTCTACTTTTTTCGGTGAATTTCTACATTCTGTGATGCTCGTAAGTAATGTAAAAAGTATTGTGCTACTATATTATCCAATGTACTCATAGTTCTCTTTTATACCCTCTATTCTCTACCCTCTGTTTTCTACCCTCCATTCTCCACCCTCTGTTCTACCCTCTGTTCTCTACCCTCCATTCTCTACCCTCTGTTCTCTACCCTCCATTCTCTACCCTCTGTTTTACCCTCTATTCTCTACCCTCTATTCTCTACCCTCTATTCTCTACCCTCTGTTATCTACCCTCCATTCTCTACCCTCTGTTCTACCCTCTGTTCTCTACCCTCTGTTCTACCCTCTGTTCTGTACCCTCTGTCCTACCCTCTGTTCTCTACCCTCCATTCTCTACCCTCTGTTATCTACCCTCCATTCTCTACCCTCTGTTCTCTACCCTCCATTCTCTACCCTCTGTTCTACCCTCTGTTCTCTACCCTCCATTCTCTACCCTCTGTTTTACCCTCTATTCTCTACCCTCTATTCTCTACCCTCTATTCTCTACCCTCTATTCTCTACCCTCTGTTCTCTACCCTCTATTCTCTACCCTCTGTTCTCTACCCTCTATTCTCTACTCTCTGTTCTACCCTCTATTCTCTACCCTCTGTTTTACCCTCTATTCTCTACCCTCTATTCTCTACCTCTGTTCTACCCTCTATTCTCTACCCTCTGTTCTCTACCCTCTATTCTCTACTCTCTGTTCTCTACCCTCCATTCTCTACCCTCTGTTTTACCCTCTATTCTCTACCCTCTATTCTCTACCCTCTGTTCTACCCTCTATTCTCTACCCTCTGTTCTCTACCCTCTATTCTCTACTCTCTGTTCTCTACCCTCTGTTTTACCCTCTATTCTCTACCTCTATTCTCTACCCTCTATTCTCTACCTCTATTTTCTACCCTCTATTCTCTACCCTCTGTTCTACCCTCTCTATTCTCTACCCTCTGTTCTCTACCCTCCATTCTCTACCCTCTGTTTCACCCTCTATTCTCTACCCTCTGTTCTGACCTCTATTCTCTACCCTCTATTCTCTACCCTCTATTCTCTACCCTCTATTCTCTACCCTCTATTCTCTACCCTATTCTCTACCCTCTATTCTCTACCCTCTATTCTCTACCCTCTATTCTCTACCCTCTATTCTCTACCCTCTATTCTCTACCCTCTGTTCTACCCTCTATTCTCTACCCTCTGTTCTCTACCCTCCATTCTCTACCTCTGTTTCACCCTCTATTCTCTACCCTCTGTTCTACCCTCTATTCTCTACCCTCTATTCTCTACCCTCTATTCTCTACCCTCTATTCTCTACCCTCTATTCTCTACCCTCTATTCTCTACCCTCTACTCTCTACCCTCTATTCTCTACCCTCTATTCTCTACCCTCTATTCTCTACCCTCTATTCTCTACCCTCTATTCTCTACCCTCTAGTCTCTACCCTCTATTTTCTACCTGTATTCTCTACCCTCTATTCTCTACCCTCTATTCTCTACCCTCTATTCTCTACCCTCTGTTATCTACCCCATTCTCTACCCTCTGTTCTACCCTCTGTTCTCTACCCTCTGTTCTACCCTCTGTTCTGTACCCTCTGTCCTACCCTCTGTTCTCTACCCTCCATTCTCTACCCTCTGTTATCTACCCTCCATTCTCTACCCTCTGTTCTCTACCCTCCATTCTCTACCCTCTGTTCTACCCTCTGTTCTCTACCCTCCATTCTCTACCCTCTGTTTTACCCTCTATTCTCTACCCTCTATTCTCTACCCTCTATTCTCTACCCTCTATTCTCTACCCTCTGTTCTCTACCCTCTATTCTCTACCCTCTGCTCTACCCTCCATTCTCTACCCTCTGTTTTACCCTCTATTCTCTACCCTCTATTCTCTACTCTCTGTTCTACCCTCTATTCTCTACCCTCTGTTTTACCCTCTATTCTCTACCCTCTATTCTCTACCCTCTGTTCTACCCTCTATTCTCTACCCTCTGTTCTCTACCCTCTATTCTCTACTCTCTGTTCTCTACCCTCCATTCTCTACCCTCTGTTTTACCCTCTATTCTCTACCCTCTATTCTCTACCCTCTACCCTCTGTTCTACCCTCTATTCTCTACCCTCTGTTCTCTACCCTCTATTCTCTACTCTCTGTTCTCTACCCTCTGTTTTACCCTCTATTCTCTACCCTCTATTCTCTACCCTCTATTCTCTACCCTCTATTTTCTACCCTCTATTCTCTACCCTCTGTTCTACCCTCTATTCTCTACCCTCTGTTCTCTACCCTCCATTCTCTACCCTCTGTTTCACCCTCTATTCTCTACCCTCTGTTCTGACCTCTATTCTCTACCCTCTATTCTCTACCCTCTATTCTCTACCCTCTATTCTCTACCCTCTATTCTCTACCCTCTATTCTCTACCCTCTATTCTCTACCCTCTATTCTCTACCCTCTATTCTCTACCCTCTATTCTCTACCCTCTATTCTCTACCCTCTGTTCTACCCTCTATTCTCTACCCTCTGTTCTCCCCTCCATTCTCTACCCTCTGTTTCACCCTCTATTCTCTACCCTCTGTTCTACCCTCTATTCTCTACCCTCTATTCTCTACCCTCTATTCTCTACCCTCTATTCTCTACCCTCTATTCTCTACCCTCTATTCTCTACCCTCTATTCTCTACCCTCTATTCTCTACCCTCTATTCTCTACCCCTATTCTCTACCCTCTATTCTCTACCCTCTATTCTCTACCCTCTATTCTCTACCCTCTAGTCTCTACCCTCTATTTTCTACCCTGTATTCTCTACCCTCTATTCTCTACCCTCTATTCTCTACCCTCTATTTTGTACCCTCCGCTCTCTCCTAAAACAGGAGGCTAGAAATCAGCGTACAGTCGCAGGAGGACAAAGCAAGCCGACACACGTCGACAGTGGACCTGGACACCAGCGACACCAAATGCCCACTGTGTCTGGAGAACGAAGTCAACCCGGTGAAGAGTGACTATAAGTGCACAGATTGCAACAGGCTTGTGTGCTACGATTGCGGGAATTTTTGTAACGATTCTGGAAGCAAGGTGAGTTCCATGCAGTGTGACGTGTGAGTGAGCAGTAGTGAGAATAGGTGGGAAGACTAGAGATTGATAACGCCGTGAAGTCAGGGGGTCCGTTTTTTAGTTTCTAGATAGAAGACAGATAGAGATTAGAGGATAGAGGATAGAGGAGGTAGAGTGGGAATAGAGGAGGTAGAGGAGAGGATAGAGGAGGTAGAGGAGGGGATAGAGGAGTAGAGGAGAGGATAGAGGAGGTAGAGGAGGGATAGAGGAGGTAGAGGAGGGATAGAGGAGGTAGAGGAGGGGATAGAGGAGGTAGAGGTGGGGATAGAGGAGGTAGAGGTGGGGATAGAGGAGGTAGAGGAGGGGATAGAGGAGGTAGAAGAGGGGATAGACGCCTGGCTATCGAACAAGAAACGGCAATCGCACACGAATAAAAAAACCATCTTATGAAAATCAATGATAAAACACAACTCGTTTTGCATCTTTTTCGCATTCAAAACGGCGCCTGATTGCCTGCCTGACGGCTGGCACTGCAATTAATTGCGCCCCGAATATAAAATGTGAAATAGTGCGCGCACAAGAGGATAAGACAAGATTCGAACATCAAAGAGAAAACAGTGGATTGGGGAAATAGTCTGGTTCGTGTGACATTTCCTCTTGTTTGATTAGGCTGTTTTGTTGCTCCCTGAAAGGGCTAATAAGGACAGATAGATAGATAGATAGATAGATAGATAGATAGATAGATAGATAGATAGATAGATAGATAGATAGATAGATAGATAGATAGATAGATAGATAGATAGATAGATAGATAGATAGATAGATAGATAGATAGATAGATAGATAGACAGACAGATAGACAGACAGATAGATAGATAGATAGATAGATAGATAGATAGATAGATAGATAGATAGATAGATAGATAGATAGATAGATAGATAGATAGATAGATAGATACATAGATAGTTAGATAGTTAGATATAGATAGATAGATAGATAGATAGATAGATAGATAGATAGATAGATAGATAGATAGATAGATAGATAGATAGATAGATAGATAGATAGATAGATAGATAGATAGATAGATAGATAGATAGATAGATAGATAGATAGATAGATAGACAGACAGATAGACAGACAGATAGATAGATAGATAGATAGATAGATAGATAGATAGATAGATAGATAGATAGATAGATAGATAGATAGATAGATAGATAGATAGATAGATACATAGATAGTTAGATAGTTAGATATAGATAGATAGATAGATAGATAGATAGATAGATAGATAGATAGATAGATAGATAGATAGATAGATAGATAGATAGATAGATAGATAGATAGATAGATAGATAGATAGATAGATAGATAGATAGATAGATAGATAGATAGATAGATAGATAGATAGATAGATAGATAGATAGATAGATAGATAGATAGATAGACAGACAGATAGACAGACAGATAGATAGATAGATAGATAGATAGATAGATAGATAGATAGATAGATAGATAGATAGATAGATAGATAGATAGATAGATAGATAGATAGATAGATACATAGATAGTTAGATAGATAGATATAGATAGATAGATAGATAGATAGATAGATAGATAGATAGATAGATAGATAGATAGATAGATAGATAGATAGATAGATAGATAGATAGATAGATAGATAGATAGATAGATAGATAGATAGATAGATAGATAGATAGATAGATAGATTAGATAGATAGATAGATAGATAGATAGATAGATAGATAGATAGATAATAGATAGATAGATAGATAGATAGATAGATAGATAGAATGCAAGCATCTAGCCATCAAAGTGCACTGTGATCCAGCACTAAGTAGATGAACAGATTAAGATGGACATTGGCAGGGAGCCCAGTTGCTAGCCTTAGGAGGCGCTAACATATTGGCACTGGCAGAGCCGGTTAAATTAAATTTCGCCTTGTTCAAGAGACGCAGAGAGTCGGGTCGGCTTACTTTGATGCCAGTGCAGAGGGGAGCGGCAGGCTGATTCCGCCCCGGCAGGGGAGTCACCGGAGACTGGGAAGCGACTGCGCCGCACTGGCATCTGACACCTCGCTTCCTTCCATGCCTTCCATCCCCTCTCAAGCCGAAAATATTTTCTAGTTATTTATCCACCCAGCTTGTTTCTGTCTTCTTTGAAGCTCGCGTGCGATCAGGGAGCTCTCCGATTGCCCTGCTGTGAGGCTAGCAAAGCCTTTGAACTGAAATCTCCTGGGGAATCGGCTGAGTTTGATGCGGTGAAGAGAAAAAAGTGAATTTCAAATGAAATCGACTAGCTAGTACGAACTAGTTTCGATTGTTTCTCTCACAAAATAATCTAATGCTTTTTTCAATGCCCTACTAATAGTAGAAGAAGCACATTTATACAGAATGCGTTCTGTTTAACTAATTAATCTCAGTTCGCCGAATGGATGTGCTCGATCTGCCAGAAGAAGCGGCACTTGGCCATGTCGAGCGGAGCTGGTACCATGGGCTCAGGCACCAGCCAATATCGTTGCAGACCCTGCTAAAGGTAGGTAAACCATTGAGAACTGATTTTTATTTTTTTATTGTTTCTAAAAACTTTATCAACCTGTCTCGGTTTCAAGGAGATGATTTTGCCAGATCACCTAATAATTTAATGGTCAGCAGTTGTACTTATCAATTGTAAGGTAAATTGCTGCAAAAAATGAGCTAATCGTTTGTTTGCTAGATCCGAAATGGAAACCGAAAAGTTTAGATTTTTAATCGCCTTTGTGCCTCATCAATTGCGAGTGTGCCGTGGTTATTAACTCCACATGACTCTGTTTAGTACTACGAGTGCTTGATAGTCACACTTGCACCAAACAATTAAAGTACATGTACAATATTCGACGTGTTCACAATACGACGAAACATAACTTCAGTTTGGTGTAACAGAGTTACATGTCCAAGCTCTGGCACGTGACAAACCGGTAGTACTCTTGTAGCAATTGTTGCTTAAGCTCAATGCAATGAAGCTTTTGTCTATGGTAGCAAGGCTGGCGCAGCGGCATTTAGTTTGGTCCAGCAAGCATCAATTTGGTCCAAACGTTTGTGAGCCATTCGGCAAACTCTTGCCCTCTCGCAACCGTCTGCAGGTTGTTGCGTACGCCGGGAATGTCAGCGTCTCTACCAACAATTTTCAGTTGCTTTTCCAGAGCTTTGCTGATAGTCGAAATCTGATAACCAACTGGAGCTGTTCCCTCAACTTCTGCTGCATTTCGGCAACGTCAACAAAGGGTTTTTCGTCTCTACTGCATCGAGTAGCAGTTGGACCTGAGGCTCTCACGACTTGCCTTGGCGATTGCCAACCTTTTGCAGGTGACCTCTGCCGGCAGTGGTTTCAACGCGCTGATGGATGCTGTAAACCATCTTTTATTTTAAGTGCATTCAGCAACCTTGCAATGTCCTTTGGTTGTTCACCTCTTTAGAGTGCTTTGATCACAAGCCAATGGCATTCGTTTGACTGCCTAGCATATATAGTCCACAATTTTTGGGGCTGATCTTGCTCCTCCGCAGCTGTTTCAAATGAAGCTATGGACCAACTGAATGCTTGTTGGACCAAATTAAATGCCTCTGTGCCAGCCTTGCTACCATAGACAAAAGCTCTGTGACATTGGCAAACTTATCTTGGATTAAATTGAATGCGTGTAAGCCCAAATGGGCTGCAAAAACTATAGCTAAGCGATACCAAGTTGTGAGTTCCCATTCGGCAGTTGCGTCGGCTTCGGCATCCATTGCCCTGATGTCTACGGCCAACTAATCAACTTGGTTGCCATGTCTATGGGCAAGACCGAAATCTACCGGAACTCTCAACTTGACTGGCTTAACCATAGTCTAATATACACTAGGTAGGCCACTCCCCATTCAGCCAATGAATAGAAAAAGACACCCAACCAAAAATGACAAAAAATGTTCGCTTGCACTGCTGAAAGCTAATCGTCAGTAGTCTATGGATATAGACGAAAAAATCACCGCTACTTGGAAAGCTTCCCATTGACTTATCGGTTTGGCTGGGTGCCACTGAGTGCCCTATCTAGTGTATATAAGATCTACGGGCTTAACTATCAACTTAGCTTACAAAAGCAATGAATACCGCGCTGCAAAATAAGCTTCTATAATCTAACATACAATCTAAAAAAAAAAGAAAAAATATCATGAAAATTTCGTTTCATAGACAATGAAGAGCTTCATATCTCGTTACTGCCCCGTTTTTGTCTCATTTTTTGTCCCATAGACTAACAATTTTAAATTTTTGATTAAACCAATTTTTTAAACAAATTTAACGACGCCTCTCCTATCGCCCAATCAAGATGAACTCGTCGCGCAAGGTGGAGCGAACCAATCGTTCTCTTATTACGACGAAATGAGCGGTGGAAACCATAGCAACAGGTCACCATCGGCTGGCGGCTCGCCGGTGCTCAGACGCAGGAGAAGCTTTCCTAATAGGCCCAGGCCGACTGCGGGGTGTACACGCCGGATGAGCTGGGCATGGCGGGAGAAGCGGCGACAACGTCAGCCGTCAGTGAGTGTCTCTGCGCTGGCCAGGCCACAAAAATATTGGCGTCCTCTGACGCACCAATTTGGTGTCTTCTGACACACCCATTTGGCGTCCTCTGACACCCATTTGGCGTCCTCTGACACCCATTTGGCGTCCTCTGACACCCATTTGGCGTCCTCTGACACCCATTTGGCGTCCTCTGACACCCATTTGGCGTCCTCTGACACCCATTTGGCGTCCTCTGACACACCCATTTGACGTCCTCTGACACACCCATTTGACGTCCTAGCTGACACACCCATTTGGCGTCCTCTGACACACCCATTTGACGTCCTAGCTGACACACCCATTTGGCGTCCTCTGACACACCCATTTGACGTCCTAGCTGACACACCCATTTGGCGTCCTCTGACACACCCATTTGACGTCCTAGCTGACACACCCATTTGGCGTCCTCTGACACACCCATTTGACGTCCTCTGACACACCCATTTGACGTCCTCTGACGCACCCATTTGATGTCTCTAATACATCGATTTGACGTCCTCTACATATTACGCCATTTGGCGTTTCTAGCACACCAATTTGATTTCCTCAATCATGGCCATTTGATGTCTCTGACACCCATTTGACGTCCTGTGACACACCCATTTGACTTCCATGGAGCTCATCAATTTGTATTTACGTATCTGACACACAAGCTAACGTTTCTGACATCAACGCAATTTGATGTTTTCCAACACACATAATTTAGCGTCTCTGACACGCAAGAATTTACTTTAATTATTAACCGAGACAAAAGCCTATCAAAGGACGCATAGCTGAACTGAAGGTTTTACACATAGTTGTTGGTAGTGTAGTGTTACTTTTCAAAGACGAACAAAAACCGACAAGCGATAAGTTTACTTTGCATGAGGAGAAATCGCTTCAAGATGAAGTTGGTAAACACGCGAGGGTTATTGGAGAACCAAGATCTCGAAGTAGCTAAGAGAAAGAAAAGTGTCTAAGGGACCAGCAGTGCCCGTTGCATTAGTGCCAGATGCGTTTGGGGCTTGGGTCGAATGCAAAATGAATGGTGCTTTAGGCTAGAGCGCACACATGCGCGCAAACAGTTGTGGCTTTAGGGCAAAGCTGGATGGGAAAGCGACGCGGGGACGGTCAGATAGGGCTGGCGAGTGAGTATGGGCGAGACGCTGGAATCCGCTTCTGCTCTGGTGCGCGCGCGCGCTGGGGGAGATCTGGAGGAGATGGCCGAAGGATAGAGGGAGACAGAACTGTTACTAGTAGGATAAGAGGCGGCATTCGCTTAGGGCGTTTTGGCTCCAGAATTAGACAGGCGACAGAAAAAAAGAGAGAGAGAGCGGGATGAGAAACAGAGAGATCGATCAAATGCTCACATACTTATGCCGTCCCATCCAATCCTCCGCATTCTCCTACTCCCCTCTCTATTCAGCCCACTGAAAAACTGCACCGCTCAGCAGCAGTTCAGCAGCAACTACACACTTTTATTTCTAACTTTCAATCCTCAATTTTAGTAAAAGACGCGACAAAAAATCAAACTGCAGACGCAGCAGCAGCAACAGCAGCAGTATTAGCGGAAACATCAATCGCAGTTGCTTCTTCACAGCCGAAACAGCCGCAGCAGAGGTTGGCGCTCAGACGATTACCTCGAAACGAGGAAGGTCACGTGACCAAGCCAATGCAACAGCAGCACCCG
>NIVC01001360.1:0-111236 GCA_002269645.1 Macrostomum lignano
TTAACTGATTTTTACCGCATCTCCCTATTTACAGTTTCCACTAATTTTTTCTCATCGATTTACCGATTATACAGACAGAGGCGGATGCTGCAGCGCATCTTTGCCGACCGCGAGCCGACCCTGCTAATTCCTTGCATAGCTTGTTGGTCTCCATTTAATTAACTAGACAGTTACCTGTAAAAAGCACCTTTTACTGTTCTTGGATTGAAAAATTAGATTTTTCTCAATGTTGTTAAACGTAGGCTAGCTGGCTGCTGAGCCCGTTTTACTCAATCAAAGCTTCGGAATTTTTGTGCCGGGTTATTTCCCTGGGTGATGGCAAGTTTTAGGGGTAATTTGTGTGTACAGTTTTTATTTAGTTGAGCTCGAGAGTCTGCAGTGCGCACTGAGATCCCCAGTTCTCTCGCTATTTACCTTTTGTATCATAAATTAAAGGTCTAATCTGTTCGATTTCTGCTTTAATAATTATTAAAATATAATTTAACGCTATTCAACAGTAAATCGAGGCTGTGGAAGGCTGCTTTTCAAGCTTGTTTATTTATTTATCAATAGAAAAATAGAAATATACGAGTAAATGTTAGGCTTATCGAAAATTAAAAATCAAAAATATTTCTAATTCAAAATCAAGAACTGGAAGCGCTGCAAGCACTGGCATGGTGACTGGCTGAGTGCTAATGTGAAATGCAGCTCTGTGATCTGTGGACTGTCTGACAATCAGAGTTCGATTGCAAAACTTTTCATGTGTCTGATAGTTAAATCCTTGTGCCAAATCCCGCTATGCATTAACCGTTTCTGGCCCAGACTCCGCTGCCTCATCAGTTGTGCTCAGCCGCCTCTCCGAGTCTGCCGCTTTCTCGTAGCATCTCAGCCTGGGCATCGACAAACAGAACAGGACCTGCGGGTGGCAGATGGCGTGAGTTCCATGAGCAGCTCAGACACTCACCATCATGAGCAGAATGAGGGACAGCAGCAGCTAAGGCACTCGCCATCATGAGCAGAATGAGGGACAGCAGCAGCTCAGGCACTCACCATCATGAGCAGAATGAGGGACAGCAGCAGCTCAGGCACTCACCATCATGAGCAGAATGAGGGACAGCAGCAGCTCAGGCACTCACCATCATGAGCAGAATGAGGGACAGCAGCAGCTAAGGCACTCGCCATCATGAGCAGAATGAGGGACAGCAGCAGCTCAGGCACTCACCATCATGAGCAGAATGAGGGACAGCAGCAGCTCAGGCACTCACCATCATGAGCAGAATGAGGGACAGCAGCAGCTCAGGCACTCACCATCATGAGCAGAATGAGGGACAGCAGCAGCTAAGGCACTCGCCATCATGAGCAGAATGAGGGACAGCAGCAGCTCAGGCACTCACCATCATGAGCAGAATGAGGGACAGCAGCAGCTCAGGCACTCACCATCATGAGCAGAATGAGGGACAGCAGCAGCTCAGGCACTCACCATCATGAGCAGAATGAGGGACAGCAGCAGCTCAGGCACTCACCATCATGAGCAGAATGAGGGACAGCAGCAGCTCAGGCACTCACCATCAAGAGCATGAGGGACAGCAGCAGCTCAGGCACTAACCATCATGAGCAGAATGAGGGACAGCAGCTCAGGCACTCACCATCATGAGCAGAATGAGGGACAGCAGCAAGCTCAGGCACTCACCATCATGAGCAGAATGAGGGACAGCAGCAGCTCAGGCACTCACCATCATGAGCAGAATGAGGGACAGCAGCACGGCCAGCATGATGCTCAGTCTGGTCAGCATGGACCCGGCCCACAGAGGTCCCATGATGGTGGACAGTCCGATAACAGAGCGCCGGAGGCCCTGCGAGAAGCCTGAAATGCATGAAATTTTGAGAGTCTGTTCAAGACTTAGAGGCCATGATTATTTTAACTGCCTGCAGGCAAATTACCCTGAGTTGCTGGCGAGGTGATTTTCGAATAGAGCGACACAGAGCAGGTGACAAGGAAGGGCAAAGCAATCACGTCCAAGAAGACGCTGCCAATTAGCATAGGCAGGTTGAGCTCGTTGCCTGGAACGGTAATAAATAAAAGCAAATATTCAGGCGGTGACTTGGCGGTAATTAGCTCGTAGCTGTCTTTGACAATATTTTGCGAAGAAACTGAATCTGGCTGACTCACACCCAGCATTTACAGTGCAATTTGAATGCAATTTTCATAGATAAAGACAAATTGTTTGCATTTCTACTGTAAGTAGAAGAAAAAGATGCAACAAGAAAAATATAATCATGGAAAACAATACAAACCCGGCACTGCCAGCGGAAAGTAGACCAGCATGCCGGCGATGGCGGCAGCGGACACCGCCGAGCCTAGCAGGATCAGGCTGCTGTCGTAGAAGCGGCTGCTGGCGCAGCGGACCACCATAAAGACTAGGATGACTTCCACGCCGGCGCCGAGGTACAGCAGGCTGTTGCCCAGTTCTCCCCAGCCCAGGTAGTCCTTGGTCAGGGGTGTCAGCATGGCCTACGGGCGCAGAGAAAGATCTGGCTGGCAGGTATGAGAACTTCATTTAACACAGCATACAACTGGACTTACCTCAAGAGCAGTCTGGTTGAAGAAGGTGGCAAAGATGGTGGCCAAGATGGCAACCAACTCGTGACGAAGGTACTCTGCAAAAGAGGAACACAAGTTGCTTTTAAACGTTCGTGCTTTTAAGTTAGATTCTTCTTGTCTGCTGCTGTCTATCGTCCGATGGGCTGATGTGTGCTGTCTATGCCTGACGTGTGCTGTCTATGCCTGACGTGTGCTGTCTATGGCCGGTGTGTGCTGTCTATGCCTGACGTGTGCTGTCTATGGCCGGTGTGTGCTGTCTATGGCTGATGTGTGCTGTCTATGCCTGACGTGTGCTGTCTATGGCCGGTGTGTGCTGTCTATGGCTGACGTGTGCTGTCTATGGCTGACGTGTGCTGTCTATGTCTGACCTGTGCTGTCTATGGCCTGTGTGTGCTGTCTATGGCTGCTGTCTATGGCTGACGTGTGCTATCTATGGCTAATTCGTGCTCTCTTTGGCTGGTGTGTGCTGTTTATAGCTGGTGTGCTGTCTATGCACAACGTGCTGTCTATGGCTCGTGTGTGCTGTCTATGGCTGACGTGTTCTGTCTATGACCTGATATAAGCTGTCTATGGCCTGATATGAGCTGCACACTACAGTCGCCCACCATTAACATAGTAGCGCCGGTCGGTGACAACCGCGGGCGGCTCTGGCTCGGGCCCCGCCGCAGCCACAGCCCCATAGCCAACCCCGTCGCCGTCAGCCACAAGTCGCCGCCGCTCGTCATCACCATCGCCGTTATCGGGCGGCACCATCCGGTGGAAGTCGGTGTACAGGCAGAGGCAGAGCAGGGTGTGCAGCAGCCACAGGCTGGCCATGAAGAGGCCCGGCACCGAGTAGGCAGTGAGCGGGTAGGGCCCGATGCTGGTGTTCACCAGGCGGAGGAACAGGTTGCAGCCGGGGCCTGCGGGGGTCACAGCGGGTATTTCGGGTTAACAGTCAGGGTTAACAAAAAATCGACTTTCCCAGCCTTACCAATGACCAGGCCGACCTGCCGGCACGCCATCAGCATCGCGATCACCCCTGTCCGCTCCCTGACGTTGGTGGCGCGGGCGATGTCCGACACGATGGCCGCGCCAGCCCCGGCACCGACGCCTGCGGTGGGGTGGAATTTGAGATAGGGCGAAAAATCACCTGAGCTGTCTGTTTTGGTAAAATCTAACTGTAAGCTGTATGGGATCAAGCTGTCTGGGATCAAGCTGTCTGGGATTAAGCTATCTGGGATCAAGCTGTCTGGGATCAAGCTGTCTGGGATCAAGCTGTCTGGGATCAAGCTGTCAGGGATCAAGCTGTCAGGGATCAAGCTGTCTGGGATCAAGCTGTCTGGGATCAAGCTGTCAGGGATCAAGCTGTCAGGGATCAAGCTGTCAATCACACTGTCGAAGCCACCAATCACACTGTCTAAGCCATCAATCAAACTATTCTGCCACCATCAAAGCAAAGCTGTCCACAGCGAACGCACCAGTCACAAAGCGGCTGCACAGCAGGAAGGGCAGCGAGATGCCCATAAAGTACATGATGTTGCCGCCGATCTCCCACAGGTTGGAGAAGATCACCAGGTATTTGGTGCACCTGTACTTGTCAGATATTCTGCGGAAAACCAAGCGACATTTGCAAACAAATGTTTTAGCACAGGTTTAGTCAACCGATGTTTACTCCTTCAGGGAACCGCTGTCTACTTTAGTAAACCGCTGTCTACTCCTCAGTAAACCGCTGTCTACTCATCCAGTAAACCCCTGTCTACTCATCTAGTAAACCGCTGTCTACTCATCCAGTAAACCCCTGTCTACTCATCCAATAAACCGCTGTTCAGTGCCTACTGTCTGCTCAATTTTGAGGTAGCCTCTGTCTGTTCCACATGCACTGCACCAGAGGACCTCTACATTCACCGCTACCTCGAGACAGCAACCCAGTCTCACCTGCCATAGATGGGCGAGCAGAAAAGGTCGGAGATGCTGAAGGCTGACAGCATGAGGCCCAAGAACGCAGAGGTGGCTCCAAAGGTCTCGTGGATGTACAGCCACATGGTGGGCAGGATCACGGCTGTGCACGAGGGTTAAAGCGAGTGTAACATGTAAAAAAGTGATGTGGAATGTACACAAGACAAGGAGAGTGCGATGCTTGTAAAATTAATTTGAAAAGTCCCAGTTTGCATTGGCCAAGAATTCCAAGCACAATGTATGCACTACTAGTTGGGTAGAATAGATATTCCTGGGTAGAATTGATTTTTTTCTGGTGCATACAGTTGAGACTAAACTAGTTACTTGTATTAGATTTAGTGCTATTTTTTTAATAATTCAGACAATAATTTTACAAGTTTATCACTAGTAGCTTTTGGCAATTTGGCTTAAGAAATATTTTTATAAAATGCACCATAAAAATATAAAATTTGATATTACAAGTAAAACCAAGCATTTAATAATAATATATTACTTCTCTTCCTATATAAACTATAACCACATTGGCTGTACCATAGGCCTTATTGTTTGAAATTAAAAAATAATAGACCTATATCTAATTTTCAATATAGTGGAATTTTCCTAATCCTGCATGTTAACCAAATGGCATCTTGATTTCAGAATTAACATAAAAGTTGCAAATAAAATCAATGTTGGCCTATGACTATGGCCTCTAGCTAATTTAAATTAGTCAAATGGCATTGGTATATCTATATCAAGGTATTCTCTAAGACTATACACTAAGGCAATGCTACGGAGTATGGTAAATGAAGCAAAGCAAAAGGTTGTAAAAATACTTAAAAATACTTTGATTGCTAAATAACATACTGTTTAATATTTGGTTTGACTATATTAAGGCTTATATAATTTAAATATAAGTAGGCCTAATTAATTTAATAGCACAAATAAATTATTAGGGCTAGGCCTAGGCCTATATTTAATTTTCTAAACAATAGCCAATCATAGTGTATAAACAACGTTTGCAATCTAATAAACACATGTAAATAGCTAATAGTAAACAAAAATGCATTAAGTAGGATAATGAGGACATCAGCCCTGAATTTTAGTTTTAAAAGGTAGCCTACTACTGTTACATAGTACTAGTAGTCGTACATACCATATTCCACTCCAGAAAGGAAAAAGTAAAGTGCAATCATTAAATATGTAAGTCTCCTTTTTGTGTTCATATTGAAGTAACTTCTTTTTAATAAAAGTTTAACGACGAACCGGGCTTATTGAGCAAAATTAAGCTGACTACAGTCTGTATTCACAATGCCAATGGTGTACCGTGTATGACCAAATAAAAAATGAATTAGTATCGAATTTAGTGATCAAAAATCTTCTGTCTTTTTCCTGTCTTTTAGTTAAGGCTTTGTAACACTGCTAGCATTACCTAAAATAGAGATACAATGGCTACTTTGTATTTATTGGGTCGGTGCTGTGACGGTACAGATAATGCGCAAGACGGTGTCGAGTTAAATGGTCCAATGACGCCAAAACAGTAATCTAATTTTCACGTAGGCCTAGAATTTTTATTTACCTGGATCTAAGCATGTATCCTGATTTTTTATCAGATCGTTTTAGAGTTCTGTATTGGTGGAGAAAATTTTGGTTCAATTGTTTTACTTTTTATTTTTGCTGCTTAATCATTGTCTCGTACATCAGGCTGTACTACAGTACATGGTCCATGTACTATTTCATGTTTCTCTTTTTGCTAAGTGCCTTCGCAACACCCATCAACGCAAACTGACAACTGCCTTTCAATAGAGTACTCCAAACAAGTGATTATGAAGGAACCAACTGTTTCCTAATTGCGCGACATCTCGATCAATCGTCATCCAAGCTTCTACAAGATAGGCCTAGTAAACGTATTTTCCTTATCGGGACGATTTTTTATGCGAATCTTTTCTGATAAGTTTTGACAGAAGTGCGCATTTACAAGCAACAGTCCCAAATTGGTTTACCTCTTGACTTTACGTACTTCCCAGGGACTTGACTTAGCTGCAGGGGGCTCCGTGCGTCCGGAAACAGCGAGGAGGCGTTGCCGCCCATTTCGCTAACCCCTGGCGACCACGGGCAGCTAGTGCTGCGGTGTCGCGCAGGGAGTTCCGGTGGTGCCGGTGTCCGCAGCGTGGTCCCCCTCCGGAGGGTCCAGGAGGTGGACTAGCTGTGGCTCGCCCGGGTAGCCCTAGGTAGCGGACGAGCTGGCAAAGATTCTCGGGCCTGAAAACGTCGGAGAGGTCCGGGTTAATTGGGCCGAGGTAGGTGAGCCTGACCTGAGTAAAGGCGGAGCATTCACAGATGAAGTGCTCCGCATTCTCGACACCGGAGAGGCAGAATGGGCATTCCTCACTGCGGATTTTTCCCTGAAGGTAATTAGCGATGCCTGGCAAAACAGCCATGACCGAGAGGGCCATATGGTCACCGCCCTGATGTCCCTGCGGTTGAGTCTAAGCAGGGCCTTGCGCAGGGCGGAGGAAGGACAGGGGACAGCCGCGCGGGATTGCCGGCAGTCGGGGGCGTTAGCCCACCTCTCCCTGTGCTTTGAAGCCACCCACTGGGGATCCACCTTAGGGACACCTTGTTAGAGGCGCCTAAGCGGTTGAGCTGCCCGATGCAGTCAAGGACTGTACGCGAGCAGGTGGTGGTGCGCTCAAGGGCGTGGATAGCCGCTTGACTGTCAGAGTGGAGGGTAATCTCCTTCCCCTAGACGCGCTGATTACCTCCATAATGTCATTGTGCACGATGCGCATGTACGACTTCGTTATACTCGCATGTAAATTTACACCATATCTTCAGAATGCCGGTGCCGGGTTATTATATGTGCTGTAGATTGCTATAATTCTACTATTAAGTATGTTCAATCATTGCTGAGATATCTAGACTTGCGGGATTGGGAAGGCTGAGATGCCAACAAGTCTGAGGTCAGAAACTTCATGTAGTTCATGAAAAAAATTATTCCATTGTTCGTTGGCTCCCCAACTGGGGGCGCTGATTGCTACGAGTAGTACCTCGTACTATAGATTTACCTGACCTGGAGAATGTGAATTTTTGCGAACATACAAGCGTATAAGCCTTCGAATAACACTTCCCCAGTAGTACTCGTCACACAGCAGCCAAAAATGAAGGATCACTTGTTGCTCTTTTTTTAGAAAACCGATTGTCCGCTAAATCTCTAGCGTAAGCTCTTTAGCGTAGCGAAGTAAGGTGTAATTAATTCTTCAGCCGAGAAAAACAGAAGAAAAACAAAAACAGCTGAAAGCAAACCGAACGGCATCAAGCAATTTTAGTTCCAGTGGTTAATTATTTATTTTTCTCACAATCTCCTCATATTACCAGATCACATTAGGAAAAAGCAACGCGTCAACAATGGCTACTGGAGTGGCGGGGAAACAAATGGCGAAGGGGAACTCCGACTGGATAACTGAGTCTCAATTAGCGCTTGCCGCCAACCCGTGGCGCGGTGGGCTTCATGACCTTGGCCGCCTTCTGCTTCTGGCCGGCGGGGCGGGACTGCTTGGCCTCTGCTTGCTTCTGCGCCTTCTTCTCGGCCTCCTTGGCCTTGGCCTTCTCCTTGGCGTTGCGGACCGCCTGCTCTCGCTGGGCCTTGCGGAACTCCGGCTTCTGGTTGCGCTTGGCCATGAGGTCGGCCATGGACAGGCCGGCCACCGCCCGGATGGCCTTGTGCGACTTGCGCGACTTCTTCTTCGCGGCCTCCTCCACCTGGCCCTTCTTGTGCTTGCGCCGGTACAGCACAGTCCAGCTGACCTCGCGCGGATTTTTCTTCTGAAAGTGGGAGCGCTCGCACTTCGAGTTTAGGAAGTGGAAGGTCTTGCCATCGGTGCGGATCAGCCAGCGGCCGCGGCCGGGGTACACCTTGAAGCCGGAGAAGCTGCACAGCTCAAGCTTCATCGAGCGGCTGGCTGCAACAGAATTTGGGGGAGGCGAGACTTACTGAGATTGAACAAGTGAACATGAATAATCAATCAGGAATTGATCCCTATCAACAAAAGCGCATCAGAATCGACTGGCAATATCAGGCCAGCATTGAAGCTGGATTCATTCCGCCCGACGCCGATATTTGCCTCATCATTTGAGCTTGTGAGTAACTTTGCATACATTTACAGAAAAGCAGCTTATACTTGTAGTGAATAATTCGCACAGGCTCAGAATCGTCTGGCAATATCAAAGCAACTTTTGAAGCTGCTGGCTTCATTCCGCCCGACGCCGATATGGGAGCTCATCACGGCTGGTGCGATGCAGGAATTCAAACATTAACTCGCAGACCTACGCAGTAGAGGAAACACAAGAGTCTGAACTTAGAGAACCTGTTTGACCTGACTACTAAGTACTAACGCCAGGTTTAATCGTCTTAAAAATCACACCCGCTCAGAATCGACTGGCAATATCAGGACCCGGCTGTTTTACAAGCCAGATTGAGTCATTCCGCCCGACGCCGATATGGGAGCTCATCACGGCTGGTGCGATGCAGGAATTCAAACATTAATTCGCAGACCTAAGCAGTAGAGCAAACACAAGAATCTGAACTTAGAACCTGTCTAACCTTCCCATTACCGTCAGGTTTAATCATCTAAAAAATCACACCCGCTCAGAATCGACTGGCAATATCAGGACCCGGCTGTTTTACAAGCCAGATTGAGTCATTCCGCCCGACGCCGATGTATGAGCTCATCATAGCTGGTGTGAGTTGATGTTTTAAGGTATAAAGCCTAGGCTATCAGTAAACTCGATATCAAATAAAAAGCAAGTCGAAAAAGGACATATTAAGAGTTGAAGGCAAAGCAAGGCATGTGAATATTAGCAATGCAAACATGCTTGGCAATGAATTCTCTGTGCGAGCAGCTCAGCCCTCAATGGGCAGTGAGAACTGCTGCGGCAGTCACTGAATAGAATCTGATAGAAGCGTCACTGAACCGAAATAAAATGATTAAAAAACGCAGAACCAGTGCAATGAAATCCTGGAGACATAAAAAATCAAAGACTAAAAAATGGCTCAAACACCTGTCCAATTACAGCCGCACATCAGGCAGAGAAAGCATCACAGAACAAAAAGGATTTGGAACAGAGAAAGCGCAGACCCTGGCCCGATGGCCGTCAGCTCACTGGGCGAGCATCGATCAGCGAGGCCTGGGCTTCCGACTGGGCGGCTTTGCGCCGGGCCGCTTCATTCTGGCCACCGGCCCGGGTCCGCGATGGGGGAGACAACGGTATCATAGGGGCTGTACTTTAGATTGCCCTAGCAGTAGTATATGCCAAGGGGGCAAATCAACTCAGTGGATGACGCGTCTGACTTAAGCGACACAGCGCCCGAGTTCGATTCTGCGCTCGCATGTGGCTCCGGTCAGCAAAATGGGCATAAGTGCTGAGGTAGTGTCAAAGCTCCCCCAAAACTTTCCAACTCAACCAACCGCTTGTCTGCCACTCGAGTCTGAATCGAATTCTTTGAAATACTTCGCGTTCAACGCTAGCATTGACCCCCCACTCGACAGTACTCACTGCTAAGGCTGTATTGTACAAGAGTTCAGTTACGCACTAATTGGGACATACAAGTTCAAAAACTCCATTTAACCGCGCCAGCCAACTGTCGAGGCCGCAACCCGGCATTCGGTCCGGGCCCGGCCTGCAGCGGAATGCCGCCCCTTTCAAAGCCTCTGGAGGGGAAGGGGCGGCCATTCCCAGCTGGGAGGCGCAGTTAGCCTCATCCACCACCCGCGCTGGTGCAGGGCGGCGGGCGGTAGCGGGCCGCCGCTCCCGAGTCGCCGACCAGCGGGTTGTACTCATCGCGAAGGCGTCGCTTGCCGCCGCCGCTGCCGCCTCCAGAGGCATTGCGCCGCTGCTGAGCGGCGGAGACGGCGTCGGCCTCGTCGCCAGTGTACTTCAGCAGCGAGCGGCGATTGCGGCCAGGTTGGCCAGGCACGTAGCCGGCAGAGGCTGAGGCGCTGTTGGCAGCGGTGGCCTCCACCTGCTTGGCCTCCCGCTGCTCTGCATCCAGCTGCAGCTGGCGGAGCTGTCTCTCGCGGGCCTCGGCAACGCGGGCCTGTCTGACTGCGAACTCCTCGCTGTCAGCCGCCGAGTCCGACCGCTTGGCGGCAGCGGCGCGGGCGCGCTGGGCGGCAGCGGCTGCCGCGGGCCGAACGTAGCGCGAGTAGATGAAAGCGGCAGCGCAGACTCCGATGAGGAGAGGCCAGCCGTAGGTGGCCAGGAAATCTGCGGCCGCGTTTAGCATGGCTGGATTGGACTGGGGCTGCTTCAGTAGGGAGTCGAGAGCTGCGGGTGGGTGCGCAAGTTAATATGCGCTGCGGGATCAATTGCTCTAATGACACTTGGGACAAAGTGTGCCGTTGCTAAGGCACTGGAAAGTGGATGTGTGGCTGCTAGGAATACTGGAAACAGTCTAATAGGGGTGCGGTTGCTAAGTTCATTAGGAGTTGCTAAGTTCAACAGGATGTGAGGTTGCTAAGGATACAGGGAACAGGATGTGGAGTTGCTAAGGATACAGGGAACAGGATGCGAGGTTGCTAAGGACACGGGGAACAGGATGTGGGGTTGCTAAGAGCACAGGGAACATGTGGTTGCTAACGACACAGGGAACATGATGTGGGGTTGCTAAGGATACAGGGAACAGGATGCGAGGTTGCTAAGGACACAGGGAACAGGATGTGGGGTTGCTAAGAGCACAGGGAACATGTGGTTGCTAACGACACAGGGAACATGATGTGGGGTTGCTAAGGATACAGGGAACAGGATGTGGGTTGCTAACGGCACAGGGAACATGATGTGGGGTTGCTAACGGCACAGGGAACATGATGTGGGGTTGCTAACGGCACAGGGAACATGATGTGGGGTTGCTAACGGCACAGGGAACATGATGTGGGGTTGCTAAGGTCACAGGGAACATGATGTGGGGTTGCTAACGGCACAGGGAACATGATGTGGGGTTGCTAACGGCACAGGGAACATGATGTGGGGTTGCTAAGGATACAGGGAACAGGATGCGAGGTTGCTAAGGACACAGGGAACATTATGTGGGGTTGCTAACGGCACAGGGAACATGATGTGGGGTTGCTAACGACACAGGGAACATGATGTGGGGTTGCTAAGGATACAGGGAACAGGATGTGGGGTTGCTAACGGCACAGGGAACATGATGTGGGGTTGCTAACGGCACAGGGAACATGATGTGGGGTTGCTAACGGCACAGGGAACATGATGTGGGGTTGCTAAGGTCACAGGGAACATGATGTGGGGTTGCTAACGGCACAGGGAACATGATGTGGGGTTGCTAACGGCACAGGGAACATGATGTGGGGTTGCTAAGGATACAGGGAACAGGATGCGAGGTTGCTAAGGCCACAGGGAACATTATGTGGGGTTGCTAACGGCACAGGGAACATGATGTGGGGTTGCTAACGGCACAGGGAACATGATGTGGGGTTGCTAAGGATACAGGGAACAGGATGCGAGGTTGCTAAGGATACAGGGAACAGGATGCGAGGTTGCTAAGGACACAGGGAACATTATGTGGGGTTGCTAACGGCACAGGGAACATGATGTGGGGTTGCTAACGGCACAGGGAACATGATGTGGGGTTGCTAAGGATACAGGGAACAGGATGTGGGTATACAATATAGTCTGAGCAACTGAACATCTCGTGAAACAGCGGCAAGGACGACCAATTTCGGCAGCAGATTTAATAGAAGCAGTAGCAGTCAATTCCGTACATACATAATAGATTAATTTGAAAAGCTAATGTATTTATAAACACTATTACATAGGCATTTATGTCTACAAAATGAAACAGTATATAGGGATAAAACCAACAGAAACGTACTTGCAGGTCTTGCATTAGTTTACTTATGCATTCGAATATATCATAGAACAGGGCACGCATACAATATGAGTTTCGGTAGGGATTACAGAAATTGGTAACATTATTATACAGTAGCATTGCATATGCATGTAAGTACATGGTGTCCTACTTAGCAGCGACAGGCCGGGATGGAGACTAAAAACCGGTGCCGTTAATGACAAAGAGCAGAAATATTTAGCCAGACAGGTGCGCACAAACGCTCCGGCCTCTAGCAAGAGTAAGCAGGAAATGGAGAAAAAGATGACGCAATAAATAACCGCTCTTTAATTAAAGTTCGCACTCGCGCACATGTACAAATCAACTTACACGAACCAATCGAATACCTGATAAATTTCCAACTGGTTGTAGAAGCCGCGAGTACGGGGAGACCCTAGAAACAGAGCGCACAGGTTCGCTGAATGAGCAAAATGCCAAGTGAATTACACAGACAAATGGAGTGCCAGTTGGAACTGCGAACGCATCCGGGATGCGAAGTTCAGCGCACACGAGATAATCAAGCAACAGTTGCAGGCGATTTGACTGCGTCAAGGACAGGGGAGAACTCAGTCGAACTGGGTGTTGAGCAGCTCCTGCAGAAACTCTAGCGTGATGCCCTGGCCTCCGTGCTCAACCTGCAGAGTGGAGCCGTCGGGCTTGGTGATGAGCAGCACGGTGTCATCCAGATCCTGCAGGGTCACCCCGGGGAACATGGCGCTCAGGTCGATCTGCACGGCTTCGCCCGTGTCGGCAGCCACCGCGGACGCCACCGCCGCATGCTGCCCGTCCACTGCTGCCTCCGGGGCCGCCGCCGCAGCATCACCTTCAGTCGGCTGCTCGGCATTGGCACCGGAAGCGGCGGCCTGAGCATTGTCGCCGCCGCCAACTGCCGCCTTGGCCTCCGAAGCTCCGTCCACCGCACCATTCTTGTCGGCGGCATCCTTCGCGGCTCCGGCGTCTGGCTTCGCTGCAGCAGCAACATCCGACGAAACTTCCTCAGCTGCGGTGGCGGCGGAACCCTTGCCGGCCGAAGCTTTCGAAGGCGAGGCACCAGCAACTCCAGTGACCGTTACAGCGCCAGCAGACGAGGTGGCGGCCAGGGTGACTGCGCCAGCGGGCTGCTCAGCCAAGTCTGCCGACTCCTGCATCACGGCGATCTGCTCGCCAGTGATGCGGTTGAAGAACTGTCCGGTGGCCACCTCGATCACGAAGTCTGACGGCTGGCCGTTCTCGTCCAGCACCTGTGGGCGGCGATCAACCAAGATGCTTGAGCACTGGCGGCATTCATTGAAGATATTCAATGATTCGCTCACAATAGCTCTTATCTCTTCTCCCAGTGATCCCCGCAATCAGTTCCCATATCACAAATCTTCATTTTCAGGCATTTCAAATCCAAGAGCTCTGGATCCCCGATGGTCAACTGATCTCAGCTCAATTAGTACAGCCAGCGGCTCACCTGATAGTATCGCTCAACAGCGATGTCCTTGTCGGTGATGGCCGGCTGCCTCTGCGACTGCTGGCGAATCTGGGTGGACTTCGGGCCGATCTTCATGCTGAAACTGCCGGCGCTGGTGTCCGTCTGCACACCGGAGCCGCCGACGCTGGTGACAACGTCAGGTTCAACCGGGTGCGGCTGCAGAGTGGCGAAGCGGCTGGCCTGGCCGCCAGCCAAGTCCTGCTGCGCCTGCGACACGGCGGCAGCGGCGGCGCCCGGGCTGCGGCGGGACTGCAGTGAGGCGCGGTGCCTGGGAGGCAGGTAGCCCTCGTTGAAGGTGGGCCGCACGGTGTAGCTGCCTGCCTCCACGCCAAGGATGTCGGCCTTGGCCTGGCTGTCGATGCACACGGAGCCGAGCGGGCGCGGCTCGCCAGTCGGAATTCGCACCAGGTGCTCCTTGAGAAATTTCCGGCTGATGTCGACCAGATTCACCTGAGAATAGCGGAGAGAGCAGCTCAGTTAAGGTTGGCGGCGGGAAGCAAGATGAAGGCTTTGAGCGAGCCACAGGCCACAGACAAGAATTTCACTGCGCCTTGCACCTTCTGTGAATTCTGACAATTTTTTACAATACTATTGGATTTGCATTTACAATACTAAGCTTTCTAATAATCTTAGAAAACGGCCCAATGCCAAGAAGCTCGACAAGACCGTCTTAAATGTCGAGGATGTCACCGCTGACAACTTTGTGAAATTCGCTCCAAAATACGCAAGACTCACCAGGTCGTCAACCAGCATGGCCAAATTGGGCAGCGGCGGGTCGCCGCGCTCCGACTTCACAAGAAGGAAGTCGAACGGATTAGCCAGCTTAGCCAGCCGGGGCAGGCAGATGTCCACCAGCTCCTCATCCGTGCTGGTTTTCACCGCCGCTTTCAATGCGCTGCGCTTTCGCACCGGCACGTACTGGGTGCGCCGGGCATCGCGCTGCTCGTGGCGCAGCTGCACGTGTTTGAGCAGCGCCTGGCGCGACATGAACTGCAGGTCGCAGCGGTCGCACTGGAAGATGATGGAGTCGTCAGGGTACAGGTAGCGGCCCGGCTTGCGGCCCTCCTCCTCGGCGATGGGATCAAAGTCCGGGTCCTCCTCCTCCGGCAGGCGCTTGCCGCGGCGCCGCTTCACGCCAGCCGGGCTGGCGCCGGTGTTGTCCAGGTCGCGGAGCAGCGACTTCGAGTTTGGGCTGAGGCCGGCGCGGCCGGCGGGGGTGCCCGACGGCTTTTGCACCTCGCTCATGATGGACTGGTTGTGCAGCACCTGCGACGGGCGCAAAAACAGCTCACATCAAAACATTATAGATAAGCTTGGGGATTGCAGTCAAGAAATCACGCCAGACCATAAATTATCTGCCTATCTCGGTAACTTCATTTGCAGATTCTAAGCCACTCAGATACTACTTGGAACCTGGCTCCCAGTCCAGAGCAAGTGTCTTATTGCTTTAAAGCAGGGGTCGGCAAACTTCTTTACCCCTAGTACAGATGCAGAATTCAGCTCAGGGCTGCGGGCCAGATGAAAGTGGAAAGGCGAGAAAATAGAAGAAGGGGAGGAGAGGAGAGGGGAGAGGAGAGAAGAGAAAGAAAAGGGGAGAGCTAAGAAGAGACATACCCTGAGCGGGCCAGATTGCTATCGTGGTTTCAAAGGACCCGAGGGCCGGAGTCTGCCGATCCCTGCTTTAAACATTCAAGTATCTTCACTTGTAAGGTTAACAATTGCCATTGTATATTAGAAAAAGCGCGTCATACTTAAATAACCAACTACTGGCTACAGTAGTGTTGAAGCGAACAAGTAGGCACTGCACATTCCATTTCCCTCGATTGCTTGGCAGTTGGCATTACAGGCAGGTCCTGGGCTCACTTTCACCTACTTTATAATTGTACTTGGGATGCCATGGGCACCATGGTACATCATCATGTTTATAGACAGACAGGTGAACAGGCCAATATTTCTCACCTGGGTGATCTGGCTAAGCTGCTCCTCGCTCAGGTTCTGCGTAGTAATAAATCGATTGCCCTGCTGAATGATTCTAATAGGATTTTTATTGGATCCCAGCGGCGCATTGGGATCCTGCACAGGGATGGTGGCCTGAATACGGCGCAGCTTCTCCATGTTGATGGTGGCTGGGGCGCCGCCCTCTGCCATATCGGCAGTAAAACTGCTGTCAGCTCCGCTGTAGTCCATGATGGCTGGCTGGTGGCTGTAAGTGCATTTGGTCCAATGATATCACAATTTCATATTTTGATCAAATCTTGATTATTTCAAGTCTTGAAAATCTTGAAAATATGATTTTGTTCCTACATTGTTCCTACATTGGAAAAATGAAGCAACACCTGCACACTAAAGCTAGGGAACATTGGCTAAAAAGCTCTGCAATTAATGACCATCTGCTTATTTGTAAAAAATGTTGTGACAATGAACCAATTCAGCTCTTTAAAGTGCTGGATGGGTGCAAATTTGACCATAAGCTTAAGATTATTGAAGCTTCTTATATCAGAATGCACAAACCCATCTTGAATGTGCAGCTTGCTGGCAATGAGGTTCTACACCCAAATGTATATTTCCCATTAAAATGATTGTGAACCAAAGCTAGCTATAGGAAAGTGTCAAATATAACAAATAGTCATATGCAGAAAACTGCTGCTTATTCTAGATCAAGGACATCAAAATCTCCCTTTCACCTTTGGTTTACAATCACTTCCACATATGCACTTTGCTGAAATGATTGCAAACCAAAGCTGGCAATATATCCTTTATCATAAGTGCATATGCATGATGTACAATATTAATTTTAACCCAGCTTTGGTTCACAATCACAATCATTTGTTACATATTCAAATGATTATATACCAAAGCTTATATATAAGCATCATCCAACAAATTGCACTTTAAATTAGGTTTTTTAGTTTTTTAGTTTTGAAGCTGCCATTATTGCATTGCCATAAGCAAAATATAGGTGATTATTAACTGAAACTAGCAAGATAAGAAGGTGATTGTAAACTGAAGGAATGCCTATATTAATTGATGACAAGGCATTTAGCTTAAATAAGAGGCTATTTATAATTTAAAGTACTATGTAAATATTTCTAGTGTTTTTTATAATTATATAGTAACTAGAATAAATACCTTATAAATAGTAATCCCATATTATCAAGGACTACTCAATATTTGTCCTTGTATTTTTTTTCATAATGAGTTTAAACTAACTAGAGCCAATAGACAGAGTTTAGATATGATTTATGTTTATAGCTTAGCATCTTTTATTAGCTTATAGTATTTCTACTATAACTAATGCAAAGTATAAAGGGTTTTTCAAAAAAACAAATAAGAATATAATTTTTTGCCTTTAAAAGGATATATTTTTAGTCAAATATAATTAGACAATAGCTATAACTAGGGTTTTTTATAGGTAAATCACATTTTTTGGTCAAAAAGTAAATTGCATAGCCAATGTAAATCAGGAGGTTGCACGTGTATACTGGATATAACATTAAAAGTATCAATATATTACATTTTTACTATTAGAAGATAATTCTAAATAAAATATTATTGGCTTAATGGTAGCATTTATAGAATTTCCTAGGATAGGACAGAGAGTTTTACTACAACTTTGGTAGCTTAATGATAGGATCTGATAAGGCAAAGCAAACCCCATCTCCCCATGGCCATCCTATCAATTTATCATAGGCCCCCCCCCTAGTTATTATTAAAAATAAATAGAAAAAAAGTCTTATTGCTTAACTAAAAATATATCATATGGTATATATACACAATCTATATACTAAAAATGAAAATCCATGTGGGGCATAGGACTAGCTGTTTTTTTCTAAATTTGGGATAGAAGTGCTTATCCCCATGGTCCCATGCCAATATTTCTAATTTTATCCATACAAATCTATGTCAATAATTTTCAGCTTATCTTCATGGTAGCTTATTGAAATAGCTGCCACCATTCAAGTCTATAAGCCATGTCAATCGTTCCGATTTTATCCACATGGATCAATGTTGATAATTTCTAGCTTATCCCAAAAGTAGCTTATTGGAATAAAGAGCCTTAAAATGAATCTGTTCAAAAACTGTCTTTTTGTTTTCACTGTTCTACAAATCTTCCAAATAAACTATATGTATTGAATACTGAATAGTATCAAGTACTTTGTTAAAACTTTTCATCATTAAAATAATAAAAGGGTTAATTTTAAATATTTGCTTAGCTGCCAGCTTTACTTAGAACGACCAAACAACCCAAAGATTGAGGTGAATGAAACTTGCAATTGCAAAATTCAACTTTTAATTTCTAGTAATAATGATAATATTACTAATAATAATAACAATATCAATTTAAGGTCAATACACAAAACTAAACACAAACAACTGCACAATCTTAGCCATGGGGATAAGCTGAAAATTATTGACACGGATCTGTGTGGAGAAAATTGGAATTATTGACATGGCCTATATAGACTTAAATGGTGGCAGCTATTTCAATAACTTGAATAAGCTGCCATGGGCATAAGCTAGAAATTATTGACATGGATCCATGTGGATAAAATTGGAATTATTGGCACAGGACTGTGGGGATAAGCACATCCATTTGGGATTGGCTTAAAAGAAAAAGGCAAATGAAATTGGCTCCTATACAGAGGCAAAAAATAATAACTACAAGAGGCCTCCTCACAGATAACAATAATTATGTACAAAATTACACAGGGAATTAATTATAAAGATGGAGGCCTATTCACGAGCTAAGCTAAGCTAAGCCACAAGCTAATTTTTATTTTTTACCATCATTTAGACTTAGTAGACAGTCGTGCAATATCGAATATTCGAATTCGTTATAACTCTTATACTGCCCAATCCATAGGCTTATGACTAGGACTAGGCCTAGGCCTACAATGTAAGTATAATCGATGTTTTGAACAATGACTAAATTTGTTTATTATTGGTAGAATATTGGTAGATAATTGGTAGAATATTTGCTTATAGAAGAGATATTTCCAGTTCACATTACAATTTGCGAATAACTGTTAATAACCGACCATATAAACTTTTCGCACTTTGACGAAAACTTAAAAAGCGATTGCACCATTATAACACAAGCGATCAAACAAGAAACAAATTTGTGTTCAATAGAACAGTTGCGGGTTTAAAGTAAATATGCTTATTTTAATTAAATGAACAAAAAATAGGAAAGATGAATAAAGATATTTAGGAATTCTATTGGTCAGCATTTCTGCATTTTAGTTGTTATAGCGAATAACTAACTTTATCGCTAGACGCTAGCTAAAAGACGTGAACAGGTACGTGTAAAAAGCACAAAAAATATCGTTTGTAACTGACATCAAACTTTGCATTATACACTCTATATTTAAAAACTAAAACAAATTCTTTTGTGATTTTTACTTTCGTTTGTATTTAAAAATAAAATACTTCCTAAAATACAATTAAACAAATTTAGCAACACAAAAACAGCAATTATATATGGTCAAAATTGTTTTCAGCGGTTTTTTTTAACTTAAGATTGAAACATTTTTATTTATATAACTGTTTGTTTTGCTTTGTTTTATCTTTACTTTTACATATCTAGTTTTACCATATACATTATACATTAAATTTTAAGTCAGATAAACTATGGCCGAACTAGAAAGCAGCCTGACTACAATGGATTGGCTGTCGAAAATTCAGCCTGAGGTGACCAGAGACCCAAGCCACTCACTGGGTGGAAGTCTGTCCCTCACTAAGATGTCTAAGATCAAGGTTGATAACCCCAGTTCTCAGCTTCTCGAGCTTCAACAGGATGTGAATTCTGATGGGAAACCTCCATATAGCTATGCGAACTTGATTAAATTTGCAATCAACAGTTCAAGTGGCAAAAAAATGACGCTGAAACAAATATACGAGTGGATTAGCGACACGTTTCCGTTTTATAAAGAATCACAAAACAATGGATGGAAGGTATGACATCTGAATTTAATTTTTTTAGTGACCCTCAGAATATTGTGTTTTAAATCAATTCCTAATGAATGTAATTAATTCATGGTACATTGTATATATTTTAATTTTGGTTCATGCAAAGGTTGCGATAAAGTAACCTAAAAGGGTGATCTATTTCCTTAGTTTAGAAATTTGTTTTTAGACAAAATTAAATGCAAATGAAAGTTGCATTTCAATTTTTATAATGTTCTTTTCAGCTAGGTAAAGATTAAAGAAGTACTGTCAGTATGCCAATATTTGCTATTCAGTGAGACTCTTAATTTACAAATAAGAACTACTTTGTTATATTTTTCCAAAACTAAATGAAAAAGCTGAAAATTATCATCATTTTTTTACTTTCCATCTATTTTTTGTTATTCTATCGTTTCTATTTTTGTCAAAAGTAAATAAATAGGCAGATGGTACCCAATGAGTATCCTGCAGTAAGTTTCTTAAGGATGGTTCTCAGCTTAAATAGCCAAATATGCACTGGTTTTGTGGGTTCCGGGATGCATCTATGAAGGCGATGGATCCATTGGTTTCAAGCGAAAAACCTTTGGTGTTAGGATATGAACAATAAACTTGCTCACTTTAATTTAATTTGTCTGCAATCGCTTTAAAATCATTTATTCATTTAATTTTCTCGCAATAGAACTCCATCCGACACAACCTGTCGCTCAACAAGTGCTTCATGAAGGTGCCACGCGCCAAGGATGACCCGGGCAAGGGCTCCTACTGGTGCGTTGATAGTGGCGAGGCTGGCGAAGATTCTGGTGGCGGCCTCGGCGCTAGCGCTAGCGGGGGGACTGGAGGGCCCATCAGGCACCGGCGCACTCGCAGCGAAGGCCGGCAGCTTCTGCAGCCGTACAGCCCGGCCTCAGAGCGGTCCAGTCTCGATACCAGCGGTATCGACGTTAGCAGGGTGAGCGCCACTGAATAAAATTTTCCTTTCGCATCCGCCAACATCGTTTCATATTGATGCATAAGTTTATGCCGCATCCGCCAACATCGTTTCATATTGATGCATAAGTTTATGCCGCATCCGCCAACATCGTTTCATATTGATGCATAAGTTTATGCCGCATCCGCCAACCGCTCGGCTCCCTGCAGATGCCGCCGCCGCCGCGGTCTGCGCAGCAGCTCGAGGTCAGTATGGGCTCTTTGGGCAGCTCGACTGGCGGCTCCGCAGTCGCCCCCCTTGTGCGTAGTCATGGCAACGTTCAACTGTTGTCAGCCGCCTTCCCCCCAGCAGCGGGCGAACCCGCGACCGCTGCCGCTGCTGTGGTGGAGCCTCCGGTTGCACCGCAGCCCCTCATGCAGCCTCATCAGCTAGCGGCTCCTCAGCAGCTGCAGCCGCCGCCCCCGCAGCCACCACCACCCTCCGAGCAGCTGGACCTGAGCGCCTCTTTCCAGGCTCTCTACCAGTCCGTCTTCGCCGATGCCACGTCTGCCGCGCCACAGCCACCAGGTGGAAACTTTAAGCTCTCTGAAAGCGCGGCCGCCGCCTTTGATCTTTGGGGCTCCGCCGCCGCGCCGGCCGGCCTCCCTCAAGAGACCGCCGCTCCAGCGGGCGACGGCTGCGAAAACCTGGGCGCCTCCTTCTCCAGCTTCTTCCCCACCATCGGCCTCGGCGAGGGCAACGTCGGTGAGCTGCCATTTCTTCACTGCCCACCCCACTATCCACCCTGCCTACCCCACTATCCACCCTGCCTACCCCACTATTTCCCCGCTCACCCCACTATCTCCCCGCTCACCCCACTATCTCCCCGCTCACCCCACTATCCCCCTGCTCACCCCACCACCCCCTGCTCACCCCACTATCCCCCTGCTCACCCCACTATCCCCCCTGCTCACCTCACTATCCCCCTGCTCACCCCACTATCTCCCCGCTCACCCCGCTATTCCCCTGCTCACCCCACTATCTCCCCGCTCACCCCACTATCCCCCTGCTCACAACACAATCCCCCTGCCCTTCAGCCATCGAATTCAATGCCCGCTCGCATTTCCTGTCGCACGCACCCGATAAACGCCGCCTCCATTTTTCAGACGCCAATCCGGTTCCGCCAGTTCCCCCGCCTGAATCGGTTACCATGGCAACAATCAGTGGGTCATCGATCCCGCTGCCGGCGCACCTTCTCCCGCGTCAGCAGCAGCTGGCGCAACAGCAGCACTTTCTGCCACCGCAACCACTGCCGCAGCAACAGATGCACCTGCCACACTCGGCTTCAGCTGTGCCGGATGTGGAGGACGAGCCGGACTTCAACTGGGACAGCATCATGTGACCGGGTCACGTGACAGACTTCCCGACTGTTAAAATGATTGCAATAGCTCGCGTGGCAGGCATCTCGTGACCCGGAGCGGAAGCAGTGCATGCTTGTAGAGAATTTTGCAGCTAACTCACATTGCGATTAGTTTTCTTTGCTCTTACTGTTTTATTTTCTAAATGATAATTATTGATATTCTTATGATGATAGCAAATTTTTACGTTGCTACTAGTAGTAGGTGAGCGCAGACATACAGTGTACATAGATATTTTTTAACCGACTCGTCCCTCAAGGCTCTGCCGAATCCGTGCTGTGTAAATTGTCCGCTCATTCCGTCCGGCAGTTCATTCTGCATTCTCTTTCTTCATCACATCACAAAGCGCCAGAAGCAGCTCAGGCTTTGGTGCTGCAGTTCCGCGTCAGGTCAGACATGATTATTTTTCCTTTGCCTTTGACCAGATTATTTTCGTGCCTTGTTATTTTGTCGATTAACTATTTTCATTTTTTGCCATTTCCTCGAAACGTTTTCTAATCATTTTTGGAGTTTTGCATGTCGCCAACTCGAAATATTTGAGCCCCATTCTCCTTCATGCCCGGGTGCTGTCTGTAGCTGCGGTGCTGTCAGTCTGTAGCTGCGGTGCTGTCAGTCTGTAGCTGCGGTGCTGTCAGTTCATAGCCATCATGCTGTCAGTCTGTAGCTGCGGTGCTGTCAGTTCATAGCCATCATGCTGTCAGTCTGTAGCTGCGGTGCTGTCAGTTCATAGCCATCATGCTGTCAGTCTGTAGCTGCGGTGCTGTCAGTTCATAGCCATCATGCTGTCAGTCTGTAGCTGCGGTGCTGTCAGTTCATAGCCATCATGCTGTCAGTCTGTAGCTGCGGTGCTGTCAGTTCATAGCCATCATGCTGTCAGTCTGTAGCCATCATGCTGTCAGTCTGTAGCCATCATGCTGTCAGTCTGTAGCCATAATGCTGTCAGTCTGTAGCCATCATGCTGTCAGTCTGTAGCCATCATGCTGTCAGTCTGTAGCCATCATGCTGTCAGTCTGTAGCCATAATGCTGTCAGTCTGTAGCCATAATGCTGTCGGTCTGTAGCCATAATGCTGTCGGTCTGTAGCCATAATGCTGTCAGTCTGTAGCCATAATGCTGTCAGTCTGTAGCCATAATGCTGTCAGTCTGTAGCCATAATGCTGTCGGTCTGTAGCCATCATGCTGTCGGTCTGTAGCCATGATGCTGTCAGTCTGTAGCCATGATGCTGGCAGTCTGTAGCCATCATGCTGTCAGTCTGTAGCCATGAAGCTGTCAGTCTGTAGCCATGATGCTGTCAGTCTGTAGCCATGAAGCTGTCAGTCTGTAGCCATGATGCTGTCAGTCTGTAGCCATGATGCTGTCAGTCTGTAGCCATGTGCGTCGATATATTTTGCTAGGATGTAAAGGCAGAAAATTTCCTTTGATTTCTAATTTCGAGTTAATTATTTTCAATAGAAATGTTTAAGCCAAAAGGAAGCTGGCGTCCGTACAGTCTACTCTGTTCCTGCATCGAATAAAGCTGGCTGCATCAAAGCTCTGTTTCTGTTTTTCTTTCTTCATCCAATTTTCCAGTCGCAAGTCGGCGCAGCTTTCTTTGCTCATTTTTACTCAATCGAAGCTCCTGGCGCAGCCGCTCCAAGAAAAATTTGCGCCATCAATCACTGCTCAGCAGGAGATCGAACGGGGAACTCAACCTGCCAAAAGTTGAGATTTTGATCCCCGGGCTGGGAGCGCTGGGAAATCTGATCTGCTGAATCTCAACCTTTTGGCCTGAGCTCGCAGCTGCTACTCAGGTTTATTAATTTCCTTGAAAGGACAGCCGCTCTTCAAGCCGCTCTTTTGAAGAAAATCCTTGAAAACGTTGCACTGCAGAAAATGCTCTGACACCGTCAAAGCTGTGCTACATTTGTAGTTTTTGTACTCTAAAGCTAATGTACATGTACATGTACATCAGCTAACTGCTACCTGCCCCTGGCTGAGAACATTTGCTTTCTAGGGGCACTCATCCAAGTTTGACTGTACACCCATCCCACCCGCCAAATTTCATTGCGCACCCACCCCACTCGCCAAGACTGATTGCACGCCCACCCCACCCGCAAAGACTGATTGCACACCCACCCAACTCGCTAAGTTTGATTGCGCACCCACCCCACCCGCCAAGACTGATTGCGCACCCACCCCACCCGCCAAGACTGATTGCGCACCCACCCCACCCGCCAAGACTGATTGCGCACCCACCCCACCCGCCAAGACTGATTGCGCACCCACCCCACCCGCCAAGACTGATTGCAACCCAAATTACTCGTATTCCTTTGTAGCTGGAGTTAAGCTAAGCCAGACAGGAGGCCAGTTGCTATGCAGCACTCAGGACTCCCATTTTCAATCAATTCACCATGCACCAGATTACCGGGTCCGCTTCCAGGCTACAAAAATGACTGCCCGTTTTCCTTAATTTCGTTTCTTCAGAATCAAAAACTAGCTGCATAGATTAAATTTTCTGAGGAAAATTGCGAAATGTCAGAACAGGTCCTACATGTACAGCGATGCAGTGGAGTTGTAGATTGGCCTTGAGCCACCGGGACCGAAGGAGCCTCCATTCATGAATGATGCAGCACTGGGCGAGTCTGAGTTCATGCTCTGAATTTCATCAATTGGCAACCCCTATTTAGCATTCAGGGCTCATTAAGAGCTCATTAACCTCGACTACATTTCACAATTTTCGCTGTACTACCTTGTAGAAATAGACAGTGCCCCAGTTTCTCAGTGCCCCAGTGCCCCAGTTTCTCAGTGCCCCTCTGCCCCGACAGAATTAACCGGTGCCCCCAACAACAGAGCCAGTGCCCAAACAACAGAGCCAGTGCCCAAACAACAGAGTTAGCCAGTGCCCCAACAACAGAGTTAGCCGGTGCCCCAACAACAGAGTTAGCCAGTGCCCCAACAACAGAGTTAGCCGGTCATTGGCAAGTTCCCAGTCGGCGGTTCCGCATTGCACAGGCCACCGACAGCCGGTAATGAAGTTGTAAAAGTCCGGATTAGCAAACCCGATTAGCTGCAGATGATGAGCTCGAGCTCATGATGGAGAATTGCAATCAGGGGATAGAGAAGCGGAAGATTAAAGGCGGCGGCTGGGGAATCGACGAAGGCCGGACTCACATCAGCTTGGATTGAGCACCTGCGCTTCACCTTGGGGTCGTTGGCCAGCTGATCCCATTGGTGCAGAGCAGCTGGGGGTGAGGGGAAGCGGAGTGATAAGGAAGAACTCAGCTCTCACCTCAGCTGCCCGAATTATTCGAGCAGGCAGACAGGGCGGGGCTGCTGTGGCAGATCTGCGTCTGCTGCGAATCCGGGATTCACGTTGATTTCCGTTACTCTCTCTGTCTGAGCTGGTCACGTCGGCAAGAGGGCTTCCGAATCGAGGCTGTTTGGAGTCGGCGTTTCCGCAGGTGAGAAGTTCCATCTGGGATCTGTCAAAAGACCCATCCGTGATCCCTCTCTGAGGCCATCCGTGATCCCTCTCTGAGGCCATCCGTGATCCCTCTCTGAGGCCATCCGTGATCCCTCTCTGAGGCCATCCGTGATCCCTGTCTGAGGCCATCCGTGATCCCTCTCTGAGGCCATCCGTGATCCCTGTCTGAGGCCATCCGTGATCCCTGTCTGAGGCCATCCGTGATCCCTCTCTGAGGCCATCCGTGATCCCTCTCTGAGGCCATCCGTGATCCCTCTCTGAGGCCATCCGTGATCCCTCTCTGAGGCCATCCGTGATCCCTCTCTGAGGCCATCCGTGATCCCTGTCTGAGGCCATCCGTGATCCCTCTCTGAGGCCATCCGTGATCCCTCTCTGAGGCCATCCGTGATCTCTTCCTCTTCCTCCCCAAAGCTTCAGATGTCGAGCTCAGCAGCGTCGACTCAGCAGCGCCGGATGCCGCGCAACGTCTCGAAGGGCTCGGTGAACATCCCGCTGAGGCCGATGAAGCAGGCCAACAAGATGGACACGCTGGAGCGGCTGTTCCTGGAGGCGGTGCAGCGCGGCGACCAGTCCACGGTGGCGCGCTGCCTGCGGGGACCAGCGCCCGTCAACGTCAACTGCACCGACATGGTCGGCCGCACCGCCATCCAGATCGCCGTGGACAACGAGAACATCGAGATCGTCGAGCTGCTGCTCACCGTGCCGGACATTGTCATCGGCGACGCCATCCTGTACGCCATCCAGGAGGGGGTGTACATCATCGCCGAGATGCTGGTGGACCACCCGTCCACTACCAAAGAGATGCTGGGCGTGGACTGGTCCCGGCACTGCGGCCGCCACTCCGGCGAGAGCGCCGAGTTCAGCCCAGACATCAGCCCGGTGATCCTGGCGGCCACCTGCAACCAGTTCGAGATCCTGCAGCTGCTGCTGTCCCGCGGCGCCACCATCGAGCGGCCGCACCAGCTGTCCTGCGGCTGCGACCGCTGCAAACAGCTCGTCCGCGACGACTCGCTGCGGCACTCGCTGCTGCGCATCAACACCTACCGGGCCCTGGCCAGCCCCGCCTGGATCTGCCTGACCTCCTCCGACCCCATCCTGACGGCCTTCCGGCTCTCCTGGGAGCTGCAGCGGCTCGCTAGCCGGGAGAATGAGTTCAAGGAGGTGTTCGTGGCGCTAAGCCAGCAGTGCAGGAAGTACGCCTGCGACCTGCTCGACCAGTGCCGCAGCAGTGAGGAGGTCATCGCGGTGCTCAACAAGTCCAAGTCAGCTGACGACGACCCGCAGCTGCCGCCACAGCAACCGCCTGTTGAGTCGCTGAGCCTCGACCGGCTGAAGCTGGCGCTGAAGTTCGAGCAGAAGCAGTTCGTGGCGCACTCGCACTGCCAGCAGCTGCTCACCACCATCTGGTACGACCGGATGCCCGGCTGGAGGAAGCAGCCGCTGGCCGTGAAGGCGCTCATGTGCTTCGGCTTCGTGCTGATGATGCCGGTGCTGGCGCTGGTCTACGTGCTGTTCCCGCGCTCCCGTCTGGGCCAGCTTATGCGCAGCCCCTTCATGAAGTTCCTCAACCACTCCGCCTCATTCGCCATCTTTCTCGTGCTGCTGCTCATCGCCTCCACTGACTGGGGCGCCTTCAAACGGCCCAAGGAGAGGTACATGGTCAGGGGGCCACCGCCAGACCTGGTGGAGACTCTCATCTTGTGGTGGGTGCTCGGTGAGTGACTCTCTTCTTGTGGTGGGTGCTCGGTGAGTGACTCTCATCTTGTCTTGTGGGTGCTCGGTGAGTGACTCTCATCTTGTCTTGTGGGTGCTCGGTGAGTGACTCTCATCTTGTCTTGTGGGTGCTCGGTGAGTGACTCTCATCTTGTGGTGGGTGCTCGGTGAGTGACTCTCTTCTTGTGGTGGGTGCTCGGTGAGTGAGTCTCTTCTTGTTTTGTGGGTGCTCGGTGAGTGACTCTCATCATCAGATGGGGCGTCTCTGTGAGTGACTCTCGTCATCAGGTGGGACTGATCGGTGATTGACTCTCATCATCAGTTGAGGTTGGTCGGTGATTGACTCTCATCATCAGGTGGGTTTGGTCGGTGATTGACTCTCATCATCAGGTGGGGTTGGTCGGTGAGTGACTCTCATCATCAGTTGAGGTTGGTCGGTGAGTGACTCTCATCATCAGTTGGGGTTGGTCGGTGATTGACTCTCATCATCAGTTGGGGTTGGTCGGTGAGTGACTCTCATCATCAGTTGGGGTTGGTCGGTGAGTGACTCTCATCATCAGTTGGGGTTGGTCGGTGATTGACTCTCATCATCAGTTGGGGTTGGTCGGTGAGTGACTCTTGTTCTTGCGCTCTTGTCGAGTCATGCAAAATGAACGAGTCTTCACAAAGAAACAAATCGACTTTACGGCCGCAGCCCAATGCAAATCTAACTAACCAAAACCGAAGTTGCACACTCTCGAGCGACTGAGACTGCAAATATATATTAGCACTAGCACTTACGTAAAAGGGGGTGGGTGCTGAGCGCACGTACGAGCTACATGATTCTGTGAGGGGGGTTGGACTTCAATGTACGCAGAAACAAAAAACTAAATAATATATATAAATATCTTAAATCAGAAATAAATAAATATACCTTCTCTTGCCAACAACTCTCATCATCAGATGGGGCTGCTTGGTGAGTGACTCTCTTCTTGTCTTGTGGACGCTCGGTGAGTGACTCTCATCTTGTCTTGTGGGTGCTCGGTGAGTGACTCTCATCTTGTCTTGTGGGTGCTCGGTGAGTGACTCTCATCATCAGGTGGGGCTGATCGGTGAGTGACTCTATCGTCAGATGGTGCTGCTCGGTAAATCAGACCACCAGCTCAGCCTGACCCGACCGACTCCCGCAGGCTTTGTCTGGGCCGAGATGAAGCAGATCTGGGAGGAGGGCTTCCAGGCCTACGTGAGGCAGTGGTGGAACTGGCTGGACTTCATCATGCTGGCGCTGTACCTGACCACCCTAGCGCTGCGCCTGGCCGCCTTCACGCTGGCCCGCACCGGCAAATACGGCGCGGAGCCGCAATCCCGCCTGGAGTGGCCGGTCATGGACCCGACGCTGCTGTCCGAGGCCGTGTTCTCCATCGCCAATGTCTTCAGCTTTGCCCGCATCATCTTCCTGTTCCAGGTGAATGAGCACCTGGGCCCGCTGCAGATCTCATTGGGCTGCATGGTGATCGACATCGCTAAGTTTATCTTCATCTTCTACCTGGTCATCACCAGCTTTGCCTGCGGGCTCAACCAGCTGTACTTTTATTATGCCCAGGACCACAACATCCGCAATGACGGATTCGCCACGTGAGTGGGGTGGCATCAGTCTATCTATCTACGAGCTATCTATCTACGAACTATCTATCTATCTATCTATCTATCTATCTATCTATCTATCTATCTATCTATCTATCTATCTATCTATCTATCTATCTATCTATCTATCTATCTATCTATCTATCTATCTATCTATCTATCTATCTATCTATCTATCTATCTATCTATCTATCTATCTATCTATCTATCTATCTATCTATCTATCTATCTATCTATCTATCTATCTATCTATCTATCTATCTATCTATCTATCTATCTATCTATCTATCTATCTATCTATCTATCTATCTATCTATCTATCTATCTATCTATCTATCTATCTATCTATCTATCTATCTATCTATCTATCTATCTATCTATCTATCTATCTATCTATCTATCTATCTATCTATCTATCTATCTATCTATCTATCTATCTATCTATCTATCTATCTATCTATCTATCTATCTATCTATCTATCTATCTATCTATCTATCTATCTATCTATCTATCTATCTATCTATCTATCTATCTATCTATCTATCTATCTATCTATCTATCTATCTATCTATCTATCTATCTATCTATCTATCTATCTATCCATCTATTTATCTATCTATCTATCTAACTATCTGTCTGTCTGTCTATGTATCTATCATCCTGTCTGTCTCTTCTGCCTGTCTTTGTGTCTATTAGCAGTTCTATTTGTTTTACAGAACAAAGAAGACCGTGAATTTTCGCCCTCTGAGCAGCAGAAGAACCTCATTTTCTGCTTTAACTCGCTCAAAATATATTTGTACTAATCCATCTACAATGTCCCAAACCGCGGAATAATTGCCAAAATATTTTTCTTTCACCGCCCGGGCTGCCGCATCCCTGGCTGCCTCCCTCCCCGCCCCACCTTCTTCCGTCTGGCCGGCTGCCCCTCGCATTTCAATCTCCGTGCGCTGAGGAAGCTGCAGAGGTGAGAGCGGCAATAACAAGCTTATTCACGATGCGCTAGGCCCCAGCGCCTGCCCCACTGCCTGACCAGCGGCTACCAGACCCGATCCCTCACTCCCACAGCCTGACCAACAGCTACCAGACCCGATCCCTCACTCCCACAGCCTGACCAGCAGCTACCAGACCCGATCCCTCACTCCCACAGCCTGACCAACAGCTACCAGACCCGATCCCTCACTCCCACAGCCTGACCAACAGCTACCAGACCCGATCCCTCACTCCCACAGCCTGACCAACAGCTACCAGACCCGATCCCTCACTCCCACAGCCTGACCAACAGCTACCAGACCCGATCCCTCACTCCCACAGCCTGACCAACAGCAACCAGACACGATCCCTCACTCCCACAGTCTGACCAACAGCTACCAGACCCGATCCCTCACTCCCACAGCCTGACCAACAGCTACCAGACCCGATCCCTCACTCCCACAGCCTGACCAACAGCTACCAGACCCGATCCCTCACTCCCACAGTCTGACCAACAGCTACCAGACCCGATCCCTCACTCCCACAGCCTGACCAACAGCAACCAGACCCGATCCCTCACTCCCACAGCCTGACCAACAGCTACCAGACGCTATTCTGGTCGCTGTTCGGGGTGACCAACAGGCGGGATGTGATCATCCAGTCGGCCTCGCCAACAACCAGCACCTCCTCGGGCTTCGGCGAGGGCAGGACAACAGAGGTGGTGGCGGAACTCATGCTGCTCACCTACCATTTCGTGGCCATCATAGTTCTGGTGAACATGCTCATCGCCATGATGTCCAGCAGCTTTCAGAACATTCAGGTTTGCCGTTTAAAATTTTTCCTATTCTTCTCCTAAACGGCATGGTTATTCACGCAGCCGTTCCTTTACTGTTTTGTCTCTGGTTGCCTGTCTGCTGTCTTGGACTGTCTGTCTGTCTCTCATCGTCTGTCCACCGCCTGTCTCCCGCCTGGCAACCGAACTCAGCAGTCTGCAAAGAGCCGCAGCCCGCCTGCATCAAATACCTGCCGGGGTCTAACACAAGACCAGCGTTCCTTTCACTACTCAGCAGCTCGCGTGATAACCCGGCTGGGAGCAGCTCATTAGTGCATAAATTATGCAGCATCACTTCCTCAGCGGGGCCTCCTGGGGCTGGAGCGGACAGAAAAGCCCTGCACGGCGCCTGCCTCCCCGACCGGCCCAGCCTCCCCACAATAAAAATGATTTTGGAAGCTCGGCCGCCCCCGTCAGAGCTCAGGGCGCAATCAAACTCAATTTAGGCTTCTTCATCTCCTAGAGATCTCTGATTCGGCGGCTTCCCTAAACTGGAGTCCCCTCATCAAAAGCTTGGTGCACGCTTCACTTTGAGTCTCGGGTAACCGGGGCTTTGGCAAGACTTTTTTAGCTCAATCAGCTACCTGCGATCCGCCTGGCTTAAATGAAGGTCATGATGCACTTCTGAGTCTTTCATCAGCGTTGTCTGGCTGAGAGATTTCTGTTTCTCATTTCGTATCTGGGAACTTTTAGACCATCGGAAGTTTTTACTAAAATGTTATATTTAATTTAAAAGTACACGAGCTGCGCAGTCTATGACTAAAGTTCATCTAAAATTTTCTCTGCACTGCTTTACGGTCGAGATTCCAGGTCTAGAGCTCCATGGCTAATAAGCAGTTTCCTATCCCGATGTCAGGTCTAGAGCTCCATGGCTAATAAGCAGTTTCCTATCCCGATGTCAGGTCTAGAGCTCCATGGCTAATAAGCAGTTTCCTATCCCGATGTCAGGTCTAGAGCTCCATGGCTAATAGGCAGTTTCCTATACAGATGTCAGGTCTAGAGCTCCATGGCTAATAAGCAGTTTCCTATCCCGATGTCAGGTCTAGAGCTCCATGGCTAATAGGCAGTTTCCTATACAGATGTCAGGTCTAGAGCTCCATGGCTAATAAGCAGTTTCCTATCCCGATGTCAGGTCTAGAGCTCCATGGCTAATAAGCAGTTTCCTATCCCGATGTCAGGTCTAGAGCTCCATGGCTAATAGGCAGTTTCCTATACAGATGTCAGGTCTAGAGCTCCATGGCTAATAAGCAGTTTCCTATCCCGATGTCAGGTCTAGAGCTCCATGGCTAATAAGCAGTTTCCTATCCTGATGTCAGGTCTAGAGCTCCATGGCTAATAAGCAGTTTCCTATCCCGATGTCAGGTCTAGAGCTCCATGGCTAATAAGCAGTTTCCTATCCCGATGTCAGGTCTAGAGCTCCATGGCTAATAAGCAGTTTCCTATCCCGATGTCAGGTCTAGAGCTCCATGGCTAATAGGCAGTTTCCTATACAGATGTCAGGTCTAGAGCTCCATGGCTAATAAGCAGTTTCCTATCCCGATGTCAGGTCTAGAGCTCCATGGCTAATAGGCAGTTTCCTATACAGATGTCAGGTCTAGAGCTCCATGGCTAATAAGCAGTTTCCTATCCCGATGTCAGGTCTAGAGCTCCATGGCTAATAAGCAGTTTCCTATCCCGATGTCAGGTCTAGAGCTCCATGGCTAATAGGCAGTTTCCTATACAGATGTCAGGTCTAGAGCTCCATGGCTAATAAGCAGTTTCCTATCCCGATGTCAGGTCTAGAGCTCCATGGCTAATAAGCAGTTTCCTATCCCGATGTCAGGTCTAGAGCTCCATGGCTAATAAGCAGTTTCCTATCCCGATGTCAGGTCTAGAGCTCTATGGCTAATAAGCAGTTTCCTATCCCGATGTCAGGTCTAGAGCTCCATGGCTAATAAGCAGTTTCCTATCCCGATGTCAGGTCTAGAGCTCCATGGCTAATAAGCAGTTTCCTATCCCGATGTCAGGTCTAGAGCTCCATGGCTAATAAGCAGTTTCCTATCCCGATGTCAGGTCTAGAGCTCCATGGCTAATAGGCAGTTTCCTATACAGATGCGAGGACTAGAGCTCCATGGCCATGGCACTCGGGGGGGGGTTCGCAGCTATCGGGATCTGCAGGCGCACCGGAGGATGGGGAGGGGAGTTCGTGGGAAGAGGCGATGAAGAAGGTGGGGATTCGGCTTGTTTCACGCAGGGCATGCTAATATTCGGGCCAAATTCCCTACCGAGGCCCGCGAGTGGAGCAGCGGGCGGACCGGCTCAGGCCAGTTCGGTTGCTAGGCGGGGAATCCGCGATCGAGACCTGATAGACTGGCCCAGCCAAGCTGAGCGAGTCCCTGCAATGAGATCTTCATCGATTAGTGTTAGCCTTAGAGTCCATGATAATCCACTGATTGAGCTCTTATGATTATACTGTGAGTCTATGCTGATGCTGTGACCCATGAGACTGTGAGTCTATGCTGATGCTGTGACCCATGAGACTGTGAGTCTATGCTGATGCTGTGACCCATGAGACTGTGAGTCTATGCTGATGCTGTGACCCATGAGACTGTGAGTCTATGCTGATGCTGTGACCCATGAGACTGTGAGTCTATGCTGATGCTGTGACCCATGAGACTGTGAGTCTATGCTGATGCTGTGACCCATGAGACTGTGAGTCTATGCTGATGCTGTGACCCATGAGACTGTGAGTCTATGCTGATGCTGTGACCCATGAGACTGTGAGTCTATGCTGATGCTGTGACCCATGAGACTGTGAGTCTATGCTGATGCTGTGACCCATGAGACTGTGAGTCTATGCTGATGCTGTGACCCATGAGACTGTGAGCCTAGGATGATCCGTGAATCCACGGTAACCCCTAGGCCTGAGAACCCATAATCCATAAACCGATGACGAACTCATGCCCACCAACCTACGCAGAATCACGCAGACATCGAGTGGAAGTTCGCCCGCAGCAAGCTCTGGATGGGCTACTTCGACGAGGGCTGCACCTTGCCGCCGCCGTTCAACACCATCGTGTCGCCGAAGTCGATCTTCTACGCGGTCCGCAGCCTCTTTGGCTGCTGCCGGCGCTGCGGTGGGGCCGACGGCCGACAGCCGATGGCCCAGAAGTCGGAGACCGCCAGGGCGGCCATGGCTGCCGCCGCGAAGGTTGGGGCCTGTGCGACTGTGTGAATGAGAGACTGGGTGTGTGACTGAATGCGTGAACGAGAGACTGGGTGTGTGACTGAATGCGTGAATGAAAGACTGGGTGTGTGACTGAATACGTGAACGAGAGACTGGGTGTGTGACTGAATGCGTGAATGAGAGACTGGGTGTGTGACTGAATGCGTGAATGAGAGACTGGGTGTGTGACTGAATGCGTGAATGAGGGAACTGGGTGACTGAGGGAATAAATGAGTAAATAAATTGTAACTAGGTGTGGGAATATGTGGCTGAGTGAGCTGCATGGACAGCCTGGGCCGCCTGTCTCACCTTCATGCCACTGTCTTCCATTGCCGCAGCCATCGAGCTCAGCCCCCGCCATGAAATTCCAGTCCAGGCCTGTTCCCTCCCCGCCGTAACCCCGACCTGCATCTCCACTTCCCCAGCTGCACCCCCATGGGAAGACCTCTGTCCTGCCCTCCCCACCCCATCCCTTGTTTTCCTTTCTCTACCTCCTTGTCCTTGTCCACATTGCCATTACCGGATTTAAAAAGTACAACCTGTACCCTTGCAGCTCATCGGTTTCTGTCTGTTGCCAATACACTCGGATCCACCGGAAGCTCCGTCTGAAGGCCAAAGCCTTCTAGAGAGGAACTGGGGAACTGTGGAACTGTGGAACTGTGGAACTGCGGATCTGGGAACTGGGGATCTTGGGAACTGTGAAACTGTGGAACTGTGGAACTGCGGATCTGGGAACTGGGGAACTGTGGAACTGTGAAACTGTGGAACTGTGGAACTGTGGAACTGTGGAACTGGGGAACTGTGGAACTGGGGAACTGGGGAACTGGGGAACTGTGGAACTGGGAAACTGGGGAACTGGGGAACTGGGGAACTGTGGAACTGGGGAACTGGGGAACTGGGGAACTGTGGAACTGTGGAACTGGGGAACTGGGGAACTGTGGAACTGGGGAACTGGGGAACTGGGGAACTGTGGAACTGGGGAACTGTGGAACTGTGGAACTGTGGAACTGGGGAACTGTGGAACTGTGGAACTGGGGAACTGGGGAACTGTGGAACTGTGGAACTGGGGAACTGTGGAACTGTGGAACTGGGGAACTGGGGAACTGTGGAACTGTGGAACTGGGGAACTGTGGAACTGGGGAACTGGGGAACTGGGTAACTGAAAACTGGAATCCAAGCCGCGGTAGGCCAGTATGCTCGTAGAGAACCCCCTTACCTTTGCCATCGAATTGCCACGCCCAAAAGAGCAGCTCGACGACCTCCTCACCCTCCGCGTACTGTACCCCCCCCCCAAGCTTCCGCCGCCTCATCAGTCGGCTTCGGCACCAAAATTTAAAATCCCCAGCCCGGTCAGCCAAAACTGCGGCCCTGTCTAGATCGCGGCCGAGAGAGCGGAACCGCGAAGGGGCCCCAGGAAGTGTCGGCTGCTTCCGCCGGCCAGCCCTCGGAGGCAAAGCAGAGCCTGGGCGAGGAGGGAGGGAGCTGCGATGGGCGTTTCCCCTTGCATCGGCCGTCTCCCCTGTGCTGAGAGCCTCATCTTGCTGCTCCTGCTACCCAGCCTCCTCAGTGCGGTCCTCCCCTGTCATCAGCGGCTTTTTACATCTCGGCTGAGACGGAGGGGGCAGAGCAGCAGGTGGCACAGGGCAACTTGTTATGTTCATCTTGCCGTCCTCTGCCCCCGCCCTTTTGTTCCCGGCTGCTGTGCGAGAGTGACAGCTTGTGGCTGCTGTGTGTGTGAGTGACAGCTTGTGGCTGCTGTGTGTGTGAGTGACAGCTTGTGGCTGATGTGTGTGTGAGTGACAGCTTGTGGCTGCTGTGTGTGTGAGTGACAGCTTGTGACTGCTGTGTGTGTGAGTGACAGCTTGTGGCTGCTGTGTGTGAGAGTGACAGCTTGTGACTGCTGTGTGTGTGAGTGACAGCTTGTGGCTGCTGTGTGTGTGAGTGACAGCTTGTGGCTGATGTGTGTGTGAGTGACAGCTTGTGGCTGCTGTGTGTGTGAGTGACAGCTTGTGGCTGCTGTGTGTGAGAGTGACAGCTTGTGACTGCTGTGTGTGTGAGTGACAGCTTGTGGCTGCTGTGTGTGTGAGTGACAGCTTGTGGCTGATGTGTGTGTGTGAGTGACAGCTTGTGGCTGCTGTGTGTGTGAGTGACAGCTTGTGGCTGCTGTGTGTGTGAGTGACAGCTTGTGACTGCTGTGTGTGTGAGTGACAGCTTGTGGCTGCTGTGTGTGTGAGTGACAGCTTGTGACTGCTGTGTGTGTGAGTGACAGCTTGTGGCTGCTGTGTGTGTGAGTGACAGCTTGTGGCTGCTGTGTGTGAGAGTGACAGCTTGTGACTGCTGTGTGTGTGAGTGACAGCTTGTGACTGCTGTGTGTGTGTGTGACAGCTTGTGACTGCTGTGTGTGTGAGTGACAGCTTGTGACTGCTGTGTGTGTGAGTGACAGCTTGTGACTGCTGTGTGTGTGAGTGACAGCTTGTGACTGCTGTGTGTGTGAGTGACAGCTTGTGACTGCTGTGTGTGAGTGACTCAGTCTGTCTCTCCCATCTTCATCTCGCAGAGACCGGCGAACAACGGAGAGACGGCCGGCTGCTCCAGGAAATCCTCAGACTGCGGCGCGCTCACGTATCTGGTGAGGCTTGTGAACAGAGAGGAACAAAGACTATGTGAAAGGGGAACAAAGACTATGTGGGGAGGGGAACACAGACTCTGTGGGGAGGGGAACACAGACTCTGTGGGGAGGGGAACACAGACTCTGTGGGGAGGGGAACACAGACTCTGTGGGGAGGGGAACACAGACTCTGTGGGGAGGGGAACAAAGACTCTGTGGGGAGGGGAAAAAGACTCTGTGGGGAGGGGAACACAGACTCTGTGGGGAGGGGAACAAAGACTCTGTGGGGAGGGGAAAAATACTCTGTGGGAAGGGAACAAAAACTGTGAGGAGGGGAACAAAGACTGGGGGGAGGAGAACAAAGACTCTGTGGGGAGGGGAACAAAGACTGTGGGGAGGGGGACAAAGACTCTTTGTGGAGGGGAACACAACACTGATGAATTTGATCAAGTTGAGAATTACATGTTCAAGCCTCCAGTAGAAGTACATCGGCTTTTGAGCGAGCAACGGAGACTCAGAAAGAAGGAGAAAACGATTTGAGACGGGGACAAAAGAACAAAGAGGCTAATCAAGGACAGCAATGGCGGAAATGCGGGGGTTTGTAAGAGAAACTCCACAGATCTCCGATAAAATTGGTTGCTGGTTGCCCTTGAAGGAGGAAGATGAGGCTTGCTTAGAGCTGGACGGTCTAACAGGCAGGTGAGAGGCTGTGCAAAGGTCGGCCTTTGCAGACGCGTGAGAGAGTGAGAAGTGCTGCCACGCAAGCATGAAGTACTCAGAGGCCTGGCTGCTCCCTCATCAAATTGAGTGCGAGTTTCCTAGAAAAACCTCAGACTTCGATGAAGAGCTCCAGCATCTCTCAGTTTTGCCCCGACTTAGCCAGAATTTTATTTCCCGGAGGAGATGGCGAGCCCAGCGTCTGAAGCCAAGGAATGCAGAGAAAGTTCTTCTAGAAGCAGAAAGTATCCGAATGGCCTGGCAGGAAATTTGCGACTGCTCGCCTCACCCTGCCAAAAATCTAAGCTGGCGTCCTCGTTTTCGGGAACTCATTTATGGCTGGCTGGCAAGTTTCATGTTGTCAAATTCGTGAGCAAGGTCGAGAAGATGGGATTTTATTTTGATGGGGAGTTAGCGAGGCCCAGAGACCAAACTGATGGCATGGAAAATAAGAAAATCAGAGCACAGAATGGGCTGAATCGGGTACAGGAAAGGAACTCGTGTACAGGAAAGGAGCTCGTGTACAGGAAAGGAGCTCGTGTACAGGAAAGGAGCTCGTGTACAGGAAAGGAACTCGTGTACAGGAAAGGAGCTCGTGTACAGGAAAGGAGCTCGTGTACAGGAAAGGAGCTCGTGTACAGGAAAGGAGCTCGTGTACAGGAAAGGAGCTCGTGTACAGGAAAGGAGCTCGTTTACAGGAAAGGAGCTCGTGTACAGGAAAGGAGCTCGTGTACAGGAAAGGAGCTCGTGTACAGGAAAGGAACTCGTGTACAGGAAAGGAGCTCGTGTACAGGAAAGGAGCTCGTGTACAGGAAAGGAACTCGTGTACAGGAAAGGAGCTCGTGTACAGGAAAGGAGCTCGTGTACAGGAAAGGAGCTCGTGTACAGGAAAGGAGCTCGTGTACAGGAAAGGAGCTCGTGTACAGGAAAGGAGCTCGTGTACAGGAAAGGAGCTCGTGTACAGGAAAGGAGCTCGTGTACAGGAAAGGAGCTCGTGTACAGGAAAGGAACTCGTGTACAGGAAAGGAGCTCGTGTACAGGAAAGGAACTCGTGTACAGGAAAGGAACTCGTGTACAGGAAAGGAGCTCGTGTACAGGAGAGGAGCTCGTGTACAGGAAAGGAACTCGTGTACAGGAAAGGAGCTCGTGTACAGGAGAGGAGCTCGTGTACAGGAGAGGAGCTCGTGTATAGACAAAACGAATTCATTTTCACGGGACGAGTATAGGAAGTCGATTTATAGTTAAAAATTTTAGCAGGCATTTTTCAGTTAATTATCTACTAATATTAGTAGGATATTTCGGATCTCATAAAGCATATAGCGAGTAGTTTCCAACCCTAAACATCGAATCACTAAGAAACTTTCAGTTATTAGCCAAGCGTGTCTGTGCGATTCACTGTCACCGTCACTGTCACTTTCATTGTCACCGTCACTGTCACCGCCACTGTCACTATTACTGTCACCGCCACTGATACTTTCACCGTCACTTTCATGCCATTGTCACTATTACAGTCACTGATACTGTCACCGTCACTGATACTATCACCGTCACTGTCACTATTACCGTCACTGATACTATCACCGTCACTGTCACTATTACCGTCACAGATACTGTCTCCGTCACTGTCACTATTACCGTCACTGATACTATCACCGTCACTGTCACTATTACCGTCACTGATACTGTCTCCGTCACTGTCACTATTACCGTCACTGATACTATCACCGTCACTGTCACTATTACCGTCACAAATACTGTCTCCGTCACTGTCACTATTACCGTCACAAATACTGTCTCCGTCACTGTCACTATTACCGTCACTGATACTATCACCGTCACTGTCACTATTACCGTCATTGATACTATCACCGTCACTGTCACTATTACCGTCATTGATACTGTCTCGGTCACTGTCACAGCCACTGTCACCGTCACTGTCACTGTCACCGTCACTGGCTTTGATAGAAGGTCACTATTGCCTGCCACCCACATACACTGGGATCAAGTAATATTGAATCCCTGTACCAAAGCCCGGGGCCAAGCACAACTCCAGCATGGCCTGAACCACGTCGCAGCTCACCAGCGCCAATCGTCATTTCCATGCAATTCCCATTCCCCACCTGCCGCCACTTCAGGAAGTGATGCAGCGCCTGGTGAGCCGCTACATCTACCAGACCAAGAAGGCGATGCGGCAGGACGGGGTGAACGAGGACGACCTGTTGGAGATCAAGCAGGACATCTCCAGCCTGAGGTGAGCGGCAGGAAGAGCTGCTGATTTTAGCGTTTTCTTCATTGAGGCAAGGGACTTCAGAATACCTGAGACCGGAAGCGGATCCGATATGGCCAGGGGACTTCAGAATACCTGAGACCGGAAGCGGATCCGATATGGCCAGGGGACTTCAGAATACCTGAGACCGGAAGCGGATCCGATATGGCCAGGGGACTTCAGAATACCTGAGACCGGAAGCGGATCCGATATGGCCAGGGGACTTCAGAATACCTGAGACCGGAAGCGGATCCGATATGGCCAGGGGACCTCAGGATACCTGGGACCGGAAGCGGACCCGATATGGCCAGGGGACCTCAGGATACCTTGGCGCTGGCAATTTCTTCTGGTACCAAGCCGCACGCGATTTACCCCCCATCAACCCCCCCCCCCTCAAACGCGCAGATTCGAGCTGCGCGAGGACCGCAGGCGCGAGGTGCAGCGCTCCACCGGCCACCTCAACAACATCAAGCGCGACCTGATCCGCACTCTGTCCTACGACTGCGGCAAAATGCGACAGGCCACGCAGCAGCCGCCGATTCCCTTCATCGACGAGGCGGAGGAGGACGCCGGAGAGGCGGCGCCGAGATCCGCAGCCACCGCCTCGCTGGAGACGCCGGCCAGCCTGAGCGAGCGGGTCGAGTTTGAGCGGATGAAGCGCGACCTGCTGGGCGAGCTGCAGCTGCACCTGCGCGAGGAGATGCGCGCCGCCGTGCGGGACCTGACGGCCGCAGCGGAGACGGCCGGTCAGACGCCACCGAGTCACTTCACGGAGGCTCATGTCCCAGTCAGCCTGTCCAGCCACGCGATTCATGCTTCGGCCGAGCTGATGTCGCCAGTCAACCACGCGGTGCTTCCGCAAGGCCAAGCAATCGATCTGGCGAGTCACGTGACGCCTGAGCTGCTTGTCAGGCAGCCACAATTCCCGCCACCTAGCGGCAGTCACGTGACCCAGCAGGAGAGAAAGTACTCAGCAGCCCAGAGTTCCACAGGGATTCTTTCCCCGAGGTCATCAGTGCACTCTCAAGGTCACGTGACTGCACAGCGCCCGTTCCCCACCGCTAGCCACCTGACCAGCACCGGCAGGTCCGGGATGCACTTTTCTGCCGCGGCCCGCTTCCAGCTGCTGGCTGAGCCCGTGGCTCCGGGGGCCACGGCAGCCGCACAGAGCTGCACGGGCCAATCAGGTCACGTGACCCGACCCGGAGACGGCCGCCCCCAGCCCCGGTCCCGGCAGCTGCCTGAACGGACGCACAAGCCACGAACGCACACCCAGCTTTAAGCTTGCCTAGAATCTGAAATAATCGCGCCATATCTTACTGCAAGTAGCACAGAATCTTCTAATAGATTTTTAACTTTACTTTCAATTTTGCTTTCTTATATGCCGCAGAATTTTCTGACAGTTTAAAGCAGGCGCTTTGCTTCTTCTGTGTGGCTTCTTGACGACTCATCCGCTCAGTCTCGCAGCCCCGCGTCATCTGCTTGTTTCAGGCTCGTACTTTCTGCTGCGGAGCTTGCAGAGATTTTTACTTCTAGAAGCGCTGCTAGAAAAATGGCTGAGCCATCAGCCCTGTCCTCCAGGCCCGAGCAGTCCCAGAACTGGATCCCGTTTTGACTGGTTTCTGCTGCCTACAGACTGTTCGAATTTTCCACCCCTTTTCACGCGTTGCCTGCCCAAAGCGTCTGTTGGACAGAACTGGACTTTTTGCCACTCGGTTTCACTATTAAATACAGCCTTTACTGACTACTGTGAGTAGTTTTTGCTAATTCGTTTTCCTGCTTTACTATACATTTCGGCAACTGGAACTCTCTAAGCTCGTGTCGGTCCTTCCAGCGGCCTTCCTGCGAACAGCCTCTCAGGACCGGCTGCTCTAGAGCTTTCTGTACGCTTCTGCGAAAAGTTACATGAAAGGTCAAGGCCAATCCATAGAAGTTTAAGGAGTTGTAGCCTAGTGGTTAGAGTGTCGGACTCACGACTGAAAGGTCGGGATTTTTCCGATCCGACTGGAAAAATTTGGGTCCTTGAGTAAGAAACTTAACTCTGCATTGCTTCAGTTCACCCAGCTGTAAAATGGGTGCCAGCATTAATTGGGGCAATTGAGGGTGTGTGTGTCGACCCCCCAGTCCTTGGACTGGCTGAAAATTTAGCTGAGCTGCATGCAGTTCACCCTGCTGTAATCGGGCTAAACTAACCTAAACTACGGTAAGCCTAACTAAACTAAACGAAACTAAACTAAACTAAACTAAACTAAACCAAACTAAACTAAACTAAACTAAACTAAACTAAACTAAACAAATCTAAACTAAACTAAACTAAACTAAACCAAACTAAACTAAACTATACTAAACTAAACTAAACTAAACTAAACTAAACTAAACTAACTAAACTCTAACTAGCACAGCGGGCCAGGCGTGTTGCCATTTACTTTCGATCTGTGCGGACAAGCCCCCGCGAAGCTACAAAGTGCAATGTTTTAAAAAAATATCTATTTTAACATTTGTCAAGTTCACCAAAAGCTCCAGGCTGACAATCCGCAGCCAGAATCAGAATCTGTGCACTGCCAAATATGGCAGGTCATAAACTCCGCAGCAAGAACACAATTGCCTGCCGAGACTGGCAGGGGAAGCAGTTAGTTGCCAGGCAGGCTGCACTAAGCGCGGGCACCGACTGCCACACCAACTGCGGCACCGCAGGCAGGTCTTGCCCAGCTTGTTTAGCGCAATAATTTTGTTTGGAAATGCTCAAACAGTGCACTCTGCCATGAGCGGCAGGGGATGCTCCGAGCGCAGCTCAACCCGCAGGAAAAACAGGCCGCACTCCGCCGCTCTGGAGGTCACGCGCCGGCCGCATGATCGGCTGCCCCAAAGTGCAGAGCTGGGCGGGGCGGCCAGCCGCTGCCACCGGAATTTGCGGTCAAAAAAACGCGCGCTCAAAGGAAGTTTTGAGCACGCAGCGGCTGACTGTTCTCGGCAGGCTGATAAGATTAGGCAAACAATTAGGGGTCTGAGGCGGCCGAGTTCTGCTATCGGGGGGTCAGTGCGAGTGCAAAAGTGGCGCGGATCGGGGGGGGGGGCGGCACCGCCGGATGGCTTAAGCCGGATGGAAGCTCGGTACTGAAATTGGACTCCCCGAGTGGGAAAATTAGGCATGGAAAACAAATACTAGCATACTACTTAGGTGTGCTACTGGTCAGTAGTGTAGTGGAGGAAATGCTGGCGATTGTAGCTTTTTTGCATGCGGTTTATAGCAACTGAGGCTGAGTTGGTTTGGAAATCCCGAGGCGCATCCCGACTCAGCGTATCGAACCGCCTCAGGATTTCTATTGCGTAAGTATTTTATTCTCTTTAAGTGCAAACAAAATGTAACAATTTATTTGGTTTGACCTCTATCTTATTGACAGGCTACTCACTCACTATCCCATTCACAGACTGCTCACTCACTATCCCATTCACAGACTGCTTACTCACTATCCCATTCACAGACTGCTCACTCACTATCCCATTCACAGACTGCTCACTCACTATCCCATTCACAGACTGCTCACTCACTATCCCATTCACAGAATGCTTACTCACTATCCCATTCACAGAATGCTTACTCACCATCCCATTCACAGAATGCTTACTCACTATCCCATTCATGCTCACTCACTATCCAATTCTTGCTCACTCACTATCCCACTCATGCTCACTCACTATCCCATTCATGCTCACTCACTATCCCATTCATGCTCACTCACTATCCCACTCATGCTCGCTCACTATCCCACTCATGCTCACTCACTATCCCACTCATACTCACTCACTATCCCACTCATGCTCACTCACTATCCAATTCATGCTCACTCACTATCCCATTCATGCTCACTCACTATCCCACTCATGCTCACTCACTATCCCACTCATGCTCACTCACTATCCCACTCATTCTCACTCACTATCCCACTAATTCTCACTCACTATCCCACTCATACTCACTCACTATCCCACTCATGCTCACTCACTATCCCAGTCATGCTCACTCACTATCCCATTCATGCTCACTCCCGCACCGCTCGCACTCAGCCTGCGCAGCTCAAGCAGCCGCAGCCCCCCCCCCACAGGCACCGGCCGCCCCCATTGGCTGGCCGAGCCGGGGTGGCTGGTCGCACCCAGGCTATAAACTTGGCTCGGTGCGGGCCAGCCTGATAAGCCCTCAAAGTTTCTTCGGCAAGCAGCAAGGAGAACTGGAACTTCAGTTTCAGCCAAGCACCCGGCAACCACTGCAGACGGACCGGCAAGATGAGCACTTGGAGTGTCCCGCACAACTTCATCCACAGCACCCATGAACTGGACGTGAAGGCCGACCCGACCATGGCCTCAATTGTGAGTCTGGGCACCATCGGGCTCACGATGCAGAGCTGATACTGCAAAAGCACAGCTGTATAGCTTTAACTAACCAGCAAACTCTGTGTTTCCAGGAAAGTGAATCCATGGGCACCGAGGTAACTCAAGGTGTCTATTTCAATACAGCATGCAAAAGCAACATGTAGTGCATGCCGGAAAATAGGGCAAATCAAATAGCAGATCTCTCACTAAGCTTGCACCTGATGCTGAAGAGCTGCCTTCATTTAAAAACAAACCTCAGGCTGGCTGAGGCAATGAGGCCAATGAAAGCTTCAAGTGGCGCACCTGCGCGCACCTCAGCCAGCCTGTAAACAGAGTTTTACAACGCAGGTCCCCCGGCCTCTGCACCGCCTGCCCCCCACCGGGGCGTGTTGCGGGGGTGCGCCGCCACGTGATGCCTGCAACTTGGGAGTGAATATTTGTCCAGTTTTGCATGACTTCATTCGCGAAGATTTGTTGTTAAAGGTTAAAAATTTGTCAGGTCACTTCAAAGAGACCGCAAATGCAATAAATGTCACAGTGAAGTGCCTGTCAGGGAAAATAGTGCAGGTCGAAATTGCTGCAGTTGCGAGCTGTCTGCACTCAATCAACTCCTGGTTTCCCTCCACGGGTTCCCGGAAGTTCTTTCTGTCTCACCAATCAAGTAGGAGCTGCCGTTCAGAAATTGCCAACTTTTTTCCCACTGAGAGACAAAATATTGATTTCTTGGAAACAGCATCCTAAAATAGGCGGGTTGTACTGAATTTCTTGGAAATAGCATCCTAAAATGGGTGGGTTCTACTGAATTTCTTGGAAACAATATCCTAAAATGGGCGGGTTGTACTGAATTTCTTGGAAATAGCATCCTAAAATGGGTGGGTTGTACTGAATTTCTTGGAAACAATATCCTAAAATGGGCGGGTTGTGCTGAATTTCTTGGAAACAGCATCCTAAAATGGGCGGGTTGTACTGAATTTCTTGGAAATAGCATCCTAAAACTGCAGCAAATCCGAATTCCTGCACATCCGTTGTCTGAGCAGAATGGCAGTAAAACTTGCTCTCTCCGCAGTTGCACTGTCGTTGATGCCGCAGACTCACGGGCGCAACGCATGCCAGCTCTTACCCGTTCCGATCCCCCACCGAATTCCCCGCATGCCAGCTCTCACCCGTTCCGATCCCCCACCGAATTCCCCGCATGCCAGCTCTCACCCGTTCCGATCCCCCACCGAATTCCCCGCATGCCAGCTCTCACCCGTTCCGATCCCCCACCGAATTCCCCGCATGCCAGCTCTCACCCGTTCCGATCCCCCACCGAATTCCCCGCATGCCAGCTCTCACCCGTTCCGATCCCCCACCGAATTCCCCGCATGCCAGCTCTCACCCGTTCCGATCCCCCACCGAATTCCCCGCATGCCAGCTCTCACCCGTTCCGATCCCCCACCGAATTCCCCGCATGCCAGCTCTCACCCGTTCCGATCCCCCACCGAATTCCCCGCATGCCAGCTCTCACCCGTTCCGATCCCCCACCGAATTCCCCGCATGCCAGCTCTCACCCGTCCCGATCCCCAACCGAATTCCCCACATGCCAGCTCTCACCCGTCCCGATCCCCAACCGAATTCTCCGCATGCCAGCTCTCACCCGTCCCGATCCCCAACCGAATTCTCCGCATGCCAGCTCTCACCCGTCCCGATCCCCAACCGAATTCCCCACGTGCCAGCTCTCACCCGTCCCGATCCCCCACCGAATTCCCCACCGCAGACCAGCCTGGCCAAGAAGACGCTGCGCAGGCAGGTGACGCCAATCATGCTGCTGACGGTGATTACGGCCGCCCTGTCCTCCACCATGTACGGCTACAACATGTCCAAACTCAACACGCCCTACGAGGTAAAGCGAAATTCCATGCTCGTTCTAACTACTTTTAGTAGAAATAAACGGGCAAAGACCTGAGGCAGCCGCCAATAACCTGCGTCCCCCTTCCCCCAGATTCTGCTGAGCTTCATCAACACGACTTACACCGAGCGCAATGGCGTGGAGCCGGCGCCCACCTTCCTGACGCTGATTTGGTCCGTCATCATCTCCGCCTTCGTGGGCGCCGGCGCCCTCGGCTCATTCAGCAGTGGCGTGTTCGCTGAGAAGTTCGGCCGCAGGCGAGGCCTCTTCATCAACCACTTGCTCGCCTTCGCCAGCGCGGCAGCAGAGATGGCCGCCTACTACTGCAAGGTGTACGAGCTGCTCATCGTGGGCCGCGCGATCATCGGCTTCAACAGCGGTGAGTTCTGCAGAGCCAAGCAATTCGATTGAAGCACCTGGAAGCACGAGGTCACGGTCGTAACTTGATGACGTCACCCTTGTGGGCCCAAAGTTTCGCGGATTCTCACCAGGGGATTCTCACCAGGGGATTCTCACCATGGGATTCTCACCTGGGGATTCTCACCATGGGGTTCTCACCAGGTGATTCTCACCAGGGGATTCTCACCAGGGGATTCTCACCAGGTGATTCTCACCTTGCCCAGCACGTTCCTGAAGCAGGCATTGAACTTCCATAGAGGGGAAATATTGGAACTTCCCGGGAAACTTCAGCTTTCAACCCTATTTCTCAGTCAAGTTTGGCTCTTTAGCGGCTTCGAGACCACATCGACCCAAATTGATTGATCTCACAGGCATTTCGCAGGGCCTGGTGTCCCTCTACATCGCGGAGGTGTCGCCCAAGCAGGTCCGTGGCGCCTTCCTCTCCTTTCACCAGATCGGCATCGTAATCGGCATCCTGCTGGGCCAGGTGCTCAGCCTGGAGTTCGTGCTGGGTGAGCGTCTGTCTGTTGTTTGAGCCAGGAAGACTTTATACTGAATTTGAAAGCTATGCAACTTAAGATGTACTTTTAAGTGAACGAGCCGCACTACATGCTGAACTATGTGAGAGTACAAAGGCAGGCTGGGTGTACAGCACATGGGTGCATCTCTGGAACCCAATCACCCACTGCAGGCGGCGTCAACACGTGGCCATTCCTGTGCGGCTTCTCGGTGATGCCCTGCCTGCTGTCCTGCTGCCTGCTGCCCCTCTGCCCCGAGAGCCCCCGCTACCTGCTGTCCGTGCGCAAGGACGAGGCCGCCGCCAAGGCCGCTCTGCTGCGCCTCACCAGATCAAAGCACGCCGCCAAGGAGCTGCTGAACGAAATCCGCGAGGAGGAGAAAGTGGTGAGCAGCCGGCCCGACCTGTACGAGAGCTTCCAGTACCGGGACCTGTTCACGCGGCCGGAGCTGCGGCGCAGCCTCATGATGAGCGCCCTGCTGAACGTGAGCCAGCAGTGGAGCGGCATCAACGCCATCTTCGCGTACTCGCACTCCGTCTTCTACAACGCCGGCGTGGACCCCGAAGCCATTCAGTACGCCATCATCGGCACCGGCGTCATTAACGTTGTCGTCACTTTCATCAGCCTGGCGCTGATCGAAAAAGTCGGCCGCAGGAAGCTTCTACTGATCCCGAACTGGATCCTGGTAGGCAGCCTGCTGGTGCTGACGGCCTGCATCAACCAGCAGTCCAACTTCGCCTGGCTGAACTACTTCACCATCTGCATCATGCTGGCCTACATTGTCGGCTTTGGCCTGGGCTTTGGTGAGTCTGGGTGGATGTTTGGGTGGATGGGTTCCTGGCCCTTCGGAAACTTTAATACAACCGCACAGACTAGTAAAATGGTAAACGCTTGAGTAAGAGCTCTACAGACTTGAGTAGAAGCAAACAGACCTGAGTAGAAGCGAACAGACTTGAGTAGAATCGAACAGACTTGAGTAGAATCGAACAGACTTGAGTAGAAGCGAACAGATTTGAGTAGAATCGAACAGACTTGAGTAGAAGCGAACAGATTTGAGTAGAACCGCGTAAACTTTTCTCGCAGGCCCGCTCACCTCGATGATTACCTGCGAGACGTTCGAGCAGCAGGCGCGGCCTCAGGCGATGGCCGTCATCCAGACTGTGCACTACGTCAGCTGCTTCGTCCTCATGCTCACCTTCAAGTTCATGGAGGTGAGTGCTGTTCATCGCCTTCACGCTGGCAATTCAGTGCAGTCAGTGGCAATTCAGTGCAGTCAGTGGCAATTCAGTGCAGTCAGTGGCAATTCAGTGCAGTCAGTGGCAATTCAGTGCAGTCAGTGGCAATTCAGTGCAGTCAGTGGCAATTCAGTGCAGTCAGTGGCAATTCAGTGCAGTCAGTGGCAATTCAGTGCAGTCAGTGGCAATTCAGTGCAGTCAGTGGCAATTCAGTGCAGTCAGTGGCAATTCAGTGCAGTCAGTGGCAATTCAGTGCAGTCAGTGGCAATTCAGTGCAGTCAGTGGCAATTCAGTGCAGTCAGTGGCAATTCAGTGCAGTCAGTGGCAATTCAGTGCAGTCAGTGGCAATTCAGTGCAGTCAGTGGCAATTCAGTGCAGTCAGTGGCAATTCAGTGCAGTCAGTGGCAACTCAGTGCAGTCAGTGGCAATTCAGTGCAGTCAGTGGCAATTCAGTGCAGTCAGTGGCAATTCAGTGCAGTCAGTGGCAATTCAGTGCAGTCAGTGGCAATTCAGTGCAGTCAGTGGCAATTCAGTGCAGTCAGTGGCAACTCAGTGCAGTCAGTGGCAATTCAGTGCAGTCAGTGGCAACTCAGTGCAGTCAGTGGCAATTCAGTGCAGTCAGTGGCAATTCAGTGCAGTCAGTGGCAACTCAGTGCAGTCAGTGGCAATTCAGTGCAGTCAGTGGCAATTCAGTGCAGTCAGTGGCAATTCAGTGCAGTCAGTGGCAATTCAGTGCAGTCAGTGGCAACTCAGTGCAGTCAGTGGCAATTCAGTGCAGTCAGTGGCAATTCAGTGCAGTCAGTGGCAATTCAGTGCAGTCAGTGGCAACTCAGTGCAGTCAGTGGCAATTCAGTGCAGTCAGTGGCAATTCAGTGCAGTCAGTGGCAATTCAGTGCAGTCAGTGGCAATTCAGTGCAGTCAGTGGCAATTCAGTGCAGTCAGTGGCAATTCAGTGCAGTCAGTGGCAACTCAGTGCAGTCAGTGGCAATTCAGTGCAGTCAGTGGCAATTCAGTGCAGTCAGTGGCAATTCAGTGCAGTCAGTGGCAATTCAGTGCAGTCAGTGGCAACTCAGTGCAGTCAGTGGCAATTCAGTGCAGTCAGTGGCAATTCAGTGCAGTCAGTGGCAATTCAGTGCAGTCAGTGGCAATTCAGTGCAGTCAGTGGCAACTCAGTGCAGTCAGTGGCAATTCAGGCAGTTGCTGAGCAAATCCGACCTCCCCGCCTCCCACCCGCAGGCCGCCATGAAGGAGTTCATCTTCATGCTGTTTGCCTGCATCGTTGCCGTGGCGACCACCTACCTGATGTTCTACCTGCCCGAGAGCGCCCACCGCAGCGTCAAGGAGGTTGTGGCCGACATCAAGGATGGCTGGCGCTGGCGGCCCTGCAACGGTTCGGACGGTGCCGAGTCCGAGGGCGCCGAGATCGCGCGGAAGCGCCGAAAGCGCGGCAGCAGTGGCACGTACATCAAGCGGGCCGACGCCCGGCCGGAGGACCTGCAGCTGCAGGCGGCGGTCACCACCCCGCTACGGAAGGCGGACTACGATGCCGATGACGACCTGGAGGAGGCCTAAGGCTGGGCTTGGGCTACAGCCACTGACTGCGAGCTGAATTTCCAGTCAACGAATGGCCTGGAAGAGTTGCACGTACTTTGTAACTGTGCCTGCACAGACAGCTCTCTGCACTCCCGCAGCTCACAGTTGTGCCATAGAGCTGTGCACTGTAGCAGCTAGAATGAAACTCTGAGTTTGCTGGCTCATACAACAGGGATTGGCCATTGTATAGCAAAGCAATCACATTCAACCCCGTGTAGGCGGGAGTCCCCGGGGTTTCAAGAAGCTTCATTCGACAGCACAAGGGTAGGGAGTTGATTTCCATCATCAGAAGAGTGTTAATTGCTTCCACTGGCTTTAGCATCAAAACAATGCTAAAAAACTTAGTAAATTCACTTGGACAATCCGCAGCTTCTCGATGCAGATGTGCTGATTCTGTACTCCCGCCCGCGCAGGCCTCACTAATACCGTACCGCAGGCACTCGCAGCTTCAATACTCATTTCAAATCAATCATTGCTCTGTAGGGCCGCACTAATCCAAAACAGTTCGATTTTTCATTTCACTTGTTTGCTAAATTTTTGTTTTGCGTTCCCGCGCTTCATTTATTCATTCTGCGCCTCCGAATGAGCTTCGCCTAGCAAGCCGCTCCGCTCCGCCATCAATAAATCCTGCTCAAACCGTCCGCCCGGTCTTGAGTTTCATTTACGCGCAGATTTGTGTCACAAAGACGCCGCAGGCAATTGTGCCCGGCCGGCTGGTTTATCTGGCGTGTCGGGGCAGATTGATGAGAGCTGCCAGCACCTGTCAGTCACCCGGGCCGTACAACTGCAGGCGGGGCTCCCCTCTGGTGCAGATTTAAACTGGCGAGCTGGCATTGATAAGCGGTGGGTGTGCGATGCCACACCTGCCAGGTACTTGTTTCAGGTGGGCAGATTGACAGCTCGAATAGTGATTGTGCGGCTGTGCAAACAGCTGTGCCGCCACTCGTCACGTGCGATGGCTTATCTGCGACAAACTATTGTATGCTATAGTAAGCGGAGATTAAGCAAGCAGAGCCAAAAACTGACCAGCAAGTTGTGGCTGCAAGTTTTGCAAGACTTACTGATTATATTCAGGACTGACAGCCTGTCAGTGAGAATCTGCTTCGGTCTTGCTGCACCGAAAGCCGCGTGAGCAGCGCAGTGACGAAGTGCAAATATATTCGGAAAGCAAATAAACAAAGGAGACGCTTAGGAAACTGCAGTGTGACGCCATTAGCGAGGCTTATAAAGAAGCTATAACAAGCATATAGCGGATTTGATCAACATCTGCTTGACTCTACTTACAGTAGCTTACCTGAAAATACAACGGATTTTTAAGTTGAAAGTGAAACGCTGCTGAAGTACATAGAAAAAATTACATCGGAAATTTTCCTGCAACCTGGGACTTGCGAGCAGCAAAGGGGTGCTCAACTGCAATTCTTTAAATGCCTGTATTGACATTTCTCCCCACCTCTGCACTACAGGACTCAAACTGTTTGGCATGTGGTCGAGAGTTAATCAAGATAAACCAATTAAAACCCTCGTCCCTCTGCATCTCTGCCAACCCAGTGTGACAAATTTAGGAATTTTGGGTCTCGTGTCAGCCTCGAAAATATCAGATCCAGACGGACTCCAAAACAGTTACACGGCCAGGCCGAGATTGCATTTTCTGGCACCCCCGTTTCCACAGGATGCTTGCTGCCAGTTCCGGGCGGGTCAGTGGCAGGAGCTCAGCCGGGTCACCACAGCCGGGTCACCACAGCCGGGTCACCACAGCCGGGTCACCACAGCCGGGTCACCACAGCCGGGTCACCACAGCCGGGTCACCACAGCCGGGTCACCACAGCCGGGTCACCACAGTCGGGTCACCACAGCCGGGTCACCACAGCCGGGTGTGGCTGTAGTGCCGCCGCAAGCCCTGCTGGTAGTCGTACGCTGCTGGCGGGAAGTAGCGCGACTTCATCGCCAGCTCCGGGCCGCCGCCGCCGCCGCCGCCGCCGCCGCCGCCGCCGCCACCGCCGTACAGGGCGGAATTGGCCAGGTTGGGGTTTGAGCGGGTGCGGGACAGCTGCTGCTGCTGCTGCTGCTGGTGCTGGTAGCTGGCGAGGCCTGGCAGGACGCCGAGCCCCACCGGCTCCGTTGGCGACTGGCGCTGCTGCCGCTGTTGCTGCCGGCTCAGTGATGGCGACCGCCCGAGGCTGCCGGTGTGCTGCGGCGACGCACGACGAGCAGCGAACGCAGCCTCCATCAGCTCCGCGTCGGAGGCTGCAGTGGGGAGGTCAAGGGTGAGCTCAATTAGTGCAGTTCGGCTGCAGGATCCTACTATCAGTAGAAATACGCGCATATTAAGTAAAATAATTTTGCCAGCGACAGTTACGAGTAATCCGTAGCCAGAGAGAACAAACAGTGTGCCTCATGTTATCCATGGCGTACACACAGTGTGCCTCATGTTATCCATGGTGTACACACAGTGTGCCTCATGTTATCCATGGTGTACACACAGTGTGCCTCATGTTATCCATGGCGTACACACAGTGTGCCTCATGTTATCCATGGTGTACACACAGTGTGCCTCATGTTATCCATGGCGTACACACAGTGTGCCTCATGTTATCCATGGCGTACACACAGTGTGCCTCATGTTATCCATGGTGTACACACAGTGTGCCTCATGTTATCCATGGTGTACACACAGTGTGCCTCATGTTATCCATGGTGTACACACAGTGTGCCTCATGTTATCCATGGTGTACACACAGTGTGCCTCATGTTATCCATGGTGTACACACAGTGTGCCTCATGTTATCCAAGGTGTACACACAGTGTGCCTCATGTTATCCATGGTGTACACACAGTGTGCCTCATGTTATCCATGGTGTACACACAGTGTGCCTCATGTTATCCATGGTGTACACACAGTGTGCCTCATGTTATCCATGGTGTACACACAGTGTGCCTCATGTTATCCATGGTGTACACACAGTGTGCCTCATGTTATCCATGGTGTACACACAGTGTGCCTCATGTTATCCATGGTGTACACACAGTGTGCCTCATGTTATCCATGGTGTACACACAGTGTGCCTCATGTTATCCATGGTGTACACACAGTGTGCCTCATGTTATCCATGGTGTACACACAGTGTGCCTCATGTTATCCATGGTGTACACACAGTGTGCCTCATGTTATCCATGGTGTACACACAGTGTGCCTCATGTTATCCATGGTGTACACACAGTGTGCCTCATGTTATCCATGGTGTACACACAGTGTGCCTCATGTTATCCATGGTGTACACACAGTGTGCCTCATGTTATCCATGTTCACACACTACTCAGTAGTAGCATCAGCGGTAGCACAGTCAGGTCGCGGAAACTCACGCAAGATTTCTTGTCGGTAAGGCGAAGCCGAGTGCCCGCCACCACCGACTGGCGGGGTGCCGCCCGTCCGCTGCGGCTGCTGCGGTGGCGGCTGCGGGGACGGAGGCGGGAGCCCCGCTGAGTGCCGACCGGCGCTGCTGGGCTGCTGCTGCCGCCTCGCCGATGAAGGCGCCTTCCGTGGCGTCTGTCTGGATGACTGAAAGTTGCAGCGGGGTTCCGGAATTTCCTGTGCGCTGGCTTTGGATTGAGGACCATGGCTTTGGATTGAGGACCATGGCTTTGGATTGAGGACCATGGCTTTGGATTGAGGACCATGGCTTTGGATTGAGGACCATGGCTTTGGATTGAAGACCACGGCTTTGGATTGAGGACCATGGCTTTGGATTGAGAACCATGGCTTTGGATTGAGGACCATGGCCTTGGATTGAGGACCATGGCTTTGGATTGAGGACCATGGCTTTGGATTGAGGACGATGGCTTTGGATTGAGGACCATGGCCTTGGATTGAGGACCGTGGCTTTGGATTGAGGACCATGGCTTTGGATTGAGGACCATGGCTTTGGATTGAGGACCATGGCTTTGGATTGAGGACCATGGCTTTGGATTGAGGACCATGGCTTTGGATTGAGGACCATGGCTTTGGATTGAGGACCATGGCCTTGGATTGAGGACCATGGCTTTGGATTGAGGACCATGGCTTTGGATTGAGGACCATGGCTTTGGATTGAGGACCATGGCTTTGGATTGAGGACCATGGCTTTGGATTGAGGACCATGGCTTTGGATTGAGGACCATGGCTTTGGATTGAGGACCATGGCTTTGGATTGAGGACCATGGCTTTGGATTGAGGACCATGGCTTTGGATTGAGGACCATGGCTTTGGATATCGGCGGGATTGAGGATCACAGGTTTTGGATTGAGGACCACTGGATTTAGATTGAGGACTGCAGGATTTGGGTATGGGCAGGATTTTTAGCGTAATTTTCAGCGTATAGTGAGAAGCGTAATTTTTTAGCTTCTCACCCCAAACACGTACCAAACGCATACCAAACGCATACCAAACACATACCAAACACATACCAAACACGTACCAAACGCATACCAAACACATGCCAAACGCATACCAAACACATACCAAACACATACCAAACACATACCAAACACATACCAAACACATACCAAAGACATGCCAAACGCATACCAAACACATACCAAACACATACCAAACGCATACCAAACACATACCAAACGCATACCAAACACATACCAAACACATACCAAACACATACCAAAGACATGCCAAACGCATACCAAACACATACCAAACACATACCAAACACATACCAAACACATACCAAACACGTGCCAAACGCATACCAAGCACATACCAAACACATACCAAACACATACCAAACACATACCAAACACATACCAAAGACATGCCAAACGCATACCAAACACATACCAAACACATACCAAACACATACCAAACACGTGCCAAACGCATACCAAGCACATACCAAACGCATACCAAGCACATACCAAACGCATACCAAGCACATACCAAACGCATACCAAACACATACCATGCACATACCTCTAGCAGCTCAGTCCTCTGAGACCCCAGCCTGCCCACTCACCGGCAGCAGAGACTTCCGGTCGCCAAGGGTTGCTGATGGAGCTGTCGGTTGAAAAAAACATGCGTTTTGTGTTAATAAAACATGCAAAATTTGTGTTTAGCATTATTTGGACCAGTCTTTGCAGAAAATTTAATGAGTACTAAACTCACTAGCTAGTTAAAGTAGGACTACAGGATATTCTGGTTATTTTCATCATACTATTTTCAATTCTCTATGACTAACATTCACGCTAATTGTCAATATCAGCATCCAAGCGTCTTGAAGGCAGCAAGCAGGGCGCTAAGAGACCGCTGTGGGCAATAGGGAGACTGGAGATAATGGGGAAAGACTGGGGAAGGAGATGGGATGGGGAGAGACTGGGGGAATGAGGAGATGGGTTGGGGAGAGACTGGGGGAATGAGGAGATGGGATGGGGAGAGACTGGGGGAATGAGGAGATGGGATGGGGAGAGACTGGGGGAATGAGGAGATGGGATGGGGAGAGACTAGGGGAATTAGGAGATGGGATGGGGAGAGACTGGGGGAATGAGATGGGATGGGGAGAGAACGTGGGAGGAGAAGATGGGATGGGAGAGACTGGGGAGGAGAAGATGGGATGGGAGAGACTGGGGAGGAGAAGATGGGATGGGAGAGACTTGTGGGAGGATATGGGATGGGAGAGACTTGTGGGAGGAGATGGGATGGGAGAGACTTGTGGGAGTATATGGGATGGGAGAGACTTGTGGGAGGAGATGGGATGGGAGAGACTTGTGGGAGGATATGGGATGGGAGAGACTTGTGGGAGGAGATGGGATGGGAGAGACTTGTGGGAGGATATGGGATGGGAGAGACTTGTGGGAGGAGATGGGATGGGAGAGACTTGTGGGAGGATATGGGATGGGAGAGACTTGTGGGAGGAGATGGAATGGGAGAGACTTGTGGGAGGAGATGGGATGGGAGAGAACGGGGGATGAGGAGATGGGAAGGGAGAGACTTGTGGGAGAAGATGGGATGGGAGATACTGGAGATGAGATGGGGAGGAGAGTGTGAGAGGAAAAACACACCTTGCGCATACAAAGTGTCAATCACAGCCCCTTCACAGAGTTTAGTGCCAAGCGTTAGGGCGATGTCAAAGTTCTTCGATTCCGCCTTCCGACCCTTCTGGCCATAGACGGCAAGCAGTTCCGATTCAGAGGAGGAAGGGGAGGCAGCCCGAACCCAGAGCTGAGGCTGCTGCCGCTTTGAGACTCCGCCTGACCACCCGCCCCGGCTGCAGAATTCTCGCTGAGACCCGGCAGGCCAGACAGAAGGACGGACGGACATGCTGGGCAAGGTGAGTGGCCGGCTGATGAGGACTGAGCGGGAAACTGGCCAGCGAGGATTTGGCTAATTTGGGATCAGCTGTCTAGCTAGCTAAGGTTAGGAGCTACGGTTGCTTGAGACTGGATTAGCTGCAGTACCATCGTAACTATAGTAGTGAGATGCCGGCCACGCGTCTGAGATGGCTGGGGCAAAAGCTAAAACTGTGGGAAAAGATTAAAAAGTGCATATACGTAATTGCCGATCATTTTCAATAAGCTTCTTTTAAACATTAGCTTAAATTAATTTTTTTGCAATTATTCTTGAATCAGGGACAGACAGACAGACAGACAGACACACACACAGAAAGACAGACAGACAGACAGACAGACAGACAGACACACAGAAAGACAGACAGACAGACAGACGGACAGACAGGCAGGCAGGCAGACAGACAGACAGACAGAGAGACAGACAGACAGACAGACAAACAGACAGACAGACAGACAGACAGACAGACAGACAGACAGACAGACAGACAGACAGACAGACAGACAGACAGACAGACAGACAGACAGACAGGCACCGCCCGTACCCGCAGACAGTCAGCGTGCACATCGGGCAGGCGGGCTGCCAGCTGGGCCACGCGGTCTGGGAGCTGTACTGCCTGGAGCATGGCGTCCAAGCAGACGGCCGGGCCGGTCCGTGGAAGGCCTGCGCCAGGGAGACGGCTGAGTCGGCATTCAGCCGCAATGGCAACCGGTTCACGCCGCGGGCGGTCATGTGCGACACGGACCCGACCGTGATAGACGAGGTTCGACACGGCGCCTACAGGCAGCTGTTCGCGCCTGACTGCCTCATCTCGCACAAGGAGGGCGCGGCGGGCAACTACGCCGTGGGCCGGAACGCGGTTGGTCGGGCCATCCTGCCACAGGTGTCGCAGGCGGTGCGGCGGCAGGCGGAGGCCTGCGACCGCCTGGAGGGCCTGATCTTGTACCATTCGTACGGCGGCGGCACGGGGTCCGGCTTCACGCCGCTGCTCATGGAGAGCCTGCGCAACAGCTACGGCAGGAAGACGCTGCTGCAGATGGCCGTGTACCCTTCACCAAAGTGAGCTGCTGGAGTTCTCCACGAAATCTTGTTGATGTCTTTGTAGGTGGCCATTCAGACTCACCGTGGAAATGCCTAGGCTGTGCTTGCTGTGTATCATGGACGGGTAGGTAGGGCGACAGGTTCACGCTGTGGAGTAGCTAATGCCATACTGGAGTGACGCTCTATAGAGTATGCCATGCTGGAGTGACGCTCTATAGAGTATGCCATGCTGGAGTGACGCTCTATAGAGTATGCCATGCTGGAGTGACGCTCTATAGAGTATGCCATGCTGGAGTGACACTATAGAGTATGCCATGCTAGAGTGACGCTCTATAGAGTATGCCATGCTGGAGTGACGCTCTATAGAGTATGCCATGCTGGAGTGACACTATAGAGTATGCCATACTGGAGTGACGCTCTATAGAGTATGCCATGCTGGAGTGACACTATAGAGTATGCCATGTTGGAGTGACACTATAGAGTATGCCATACTGGAGTGACACTCTATAGAGTATGCCATGCTGGAGTGACACTATAGAGTATGCCATGCTGGAGTGACACTATAGAGTATGCCATGCTGGAGTGACACTATAGAGTATGCCATGCTGGAGTGACGCTCTATAGAGTATGCCATGCTGGAGTGACACTATAGAGTATGCCATGCTGGAGTGACGCTCTATAGAGTATGCCATGCTGGAGTGACACTATAGAGTATGCCATACTGGAGTGACGCTCTATAGAGTAGGCCATGCTGGAGTGACACTATAGAGTATGCCATGTTGGAGTGACACTATAGAGTATGCCATGTTGGAGTGACACTATAGAGTATGCCATGTTGGAGTGACACTATAGAGTATGCCATGTTGGAGTGAGACTCGTTATAAGTTTGGCTCTGTAAGTGACTACAGTTTATTCAGCGGTACCAAAAGACTTGTTAAAAGAACAGCAGATTATGAAATGAAGAGGCATTAGATGGATTCTAGTTATTACGAGCGTATCATTCAGAATATTTACAACTGAAATCTCGGGCACCGTTTAGCTTTTAACCCTTTACTCAATGGTTACCGGATCGGACTCATCTCTGATGCCGAACCCCTGTCTGATGGCAGGCTGGCCACAGGAACCGTCGAGCCCTACAACACCGTGGCCTGTCTGCAGGCCTGCGAGCCGCTATCCAGTGGCGTCATCCTGCTGGACAATGAGGCTATGTACGGCATCATCCAGAAGTACTTTGGTGGCTCAATGACCTCCAGTGACTACACACGGGCCAATCGGCTCTGCGCCCAGCTCATCAGCTCGCTGACCGCCGGCTTCCGGTTCAGCGGCGAGCAGAACGCAACTCTGGCCGACATCTCCACCAATCTCATCCCCTACCCGCGCCTCATCTACCTGTCGCCCTCGTACGCGCCGATGAGGCGGTCAGGCTACGTGGAGTCCAGCGACAAGCGAGCCGCATCTCAGCAGCTGGTGAGCGGGACAGACATTGTAGACTACGCTGCGCTGGAGTGACAGGCTCTTTAGGGTTGCGCCGTGCTGGAGTGACAGGCTCTGTAGAGTTGCGCCATGCTGGAGTGACAGGCTCTGTAGAGTTACATCATGCTGGAGTGACAGGCTCTATAGAGTTACGCCATGCTGGAGTGACAGGCTCTGTAGAGTTACGCCATGCTGGAGTGACAGGCTCTTTAGGGTTGCGCCATGCCGGAGTGACAGGCTCTGTAGAGTTACGCCATGCTGGAGTGACAGGCTCTTTAGGGTTGCGCCATGCCGGAGTGACAGGCCCTGTAGAGTTACACCATGCTAGAGTGACAGGATCTGTAGAGTTACGCCATGCTGGAGTGACAGGCTCTTTAGGGTTGCGCCATGCCGGAGTGACAGGCCCTGTAGAGTTACACCATGCTAGAGTGACAGGATCTGTAGAGTTACGCCATGCTGGAGTGACAGGCTCTTTAGGGTTGCGCCATGCCGGAGTGACAGGCCCTGTAGAGTTACGCCATGCTGGAGTGACAGGCTCTGTAGAGTTACGCCATGCTGGAGTGACAGGCTCTGTAGAGTTACGCCATGCTGGAGTGACAGGCTCTTTAGGGTTGCGCCATGCCGGAGTGACAGGCCCTGTAGAGTTACACCATGCTAGAGTGACAGGCTCTGTAGAGTTACGCCATGCTGGAGTGACAGGTTCTGTAGAGTTACGCCATGCTGGAGTGACAGGCTCTGTAGAGTTCCGCCATGCTGGAGTGACAGGCTCTGTAGAGTTACGCCATGCTGGAGTGACAGGTTCTGTAGAGTTACGCCATGCTGGAGTGACAGGCTCTGTAGAGATTCGCCATGCTGGAGTGACAGGCTCTGTAGAGTGACTAATTGGCAGGAGCAAGACTTGATAACGATAAAAGAGCAGATGTTGAAAAAAAGCGGCTTTCAGCAGATTCGAGCTGTCAGACAGAAGTTTCAAGTTCTGTTTCAAAAAAGCAAAACAGAAAAATTCTCCTGTCGCCTTCTCTCAGGTGGCGGAGGCGCTGTCAGACGAAAACCTGTTCGTCAAAGTAGCCGCCAAGAACAAGCCGTTTCTCGCTGCCTGCATGATGTTCCGCGGCGCGCTGAGCGTCTCGGAGGGCAAGTCGGTGCTGGGCCGCACCTGGTCGGACCTGTTCGGCCGGGTGAAGATCGCCCACAACGACCAGCCACCGACGCGAGTCCCGGATACGGGCATCGACGTGGGGCCCTCGGCGCTGGCGGTGCTCAGCAACACGCCAGCCGTGGTTGGCAAGTTTCGAAACCTCGGCAGGAAGTTTGATTCAATGTTTGGCCAGGGCGCCTTCCTGGCGACCTACTTCGCCAACGGCTACAACAGGGACCAGTTCGTGAGCGCCAGGGAGCACCTGAGCTCCATAGACCAGGCCTACATGGAGAGCGTGGACGATCCGTCCGTCTACGACACTCCAACCGCATCGCCGGGCGAGCAGCCGAGGGGCCCTGAGCAGTACAGGATGAAGTTCAGCCGGCCCAATGGTCCCGGATTCCACGGCCCCAGTCTCGATGGCTCTGGTCTCGATGGCTCTGGTCTCGATGGCTCTGGTCTCGATGGCTCTGGTCTCGATGGCTCTGGTCTCGATGGCTCTGGTCTCGATGGCTCTGGTCTCGATGGCCTCGGTTACACAGGCCCCGGTCCCAGGGGCCCCGGCTCCAAAAGCCCCGGTTCTAAAGGCCCCGGTCCCAGGGGCCCCGGTTCTAAAAGCCCCGGTTCCAGGGGCCCCGGTTCTAAAAGCCCCGGTTTCCAAGGCCCCGGTCCCAGATACTACGAGGAGTGACGCGGTCTCAAAATGCTTTATTTTTTGCTTTTCTTTCTTTATGGGAAAAGCTAAAAATGTGTTTTAAAGATTAATTATTAAAAAAGACTGCAATTTCCTATAAAAATAATAGGAAATAAACTGTCAAAAACCAAATTTACTTTCAATTCTCTTTGGTTTGAGAATTTGCGAATTTCTCAATGGGATGCTTTCTTATTCATTTGAGCTCCGAGAAGCCGAAGCGCAAGTAAGGAATCTAAAGAGAGCATTTTACACTCACGTCTTTTTGTCGGCGACTGCGGATGCGCCGGCGGACGGCCCAGTCTGCCGCCGCTCCGACCGCGGACTGCCGCACCGGACTCTGCATGGGTGATCGGCGAGGTGCGTGCGGGTGGGTCACTTTTGCAAGCTTAACTGCCTCCCATCTCTTGCCTTGAACTCTTATCCACTTCAGTATCTTTTGTCCAAAAATCCGGCACACTGAATGGCTGAGGGACAGGGGATGGAGGACCGGAATGGCACACTGAATGACTGAGGGACAGGGGCTGGAGGACCGGAATGGCACACTGAATGGCTGAGGGACAGGGGCTGGAGGACCGGAATGGCGCACTGAATGACTGAGGGACAGGGGCTGGAGGACAGGAATGGCACACTGAATGGCTCAGACAGGGGCTGGAGGACAGGAATGGCACACTGAAAGACTGAGGGACAGGGACAGGAATGGCGCACTGAATGACTGAGGGACAGGGGCTGGAGGACCGGAATGGCACACTGAATGACTGAGGGACAGGGGCTGGAGGACAGGAATGGCACACTGAATGGCTCAGACAGGGGCTGGAGGACAGGAATGGCGCACTGAATGACTGAGGGACAGGGGCTGGAGGACAGGAATGGCACACTGAATGGCTCAGACAGGGGCTGGAGGACCGGAATGGCAGAACGGTATTCCAATAGCCTGTGGATTGAGTTTTAAGAGTTCAACGTATTTTCTCCCTCCCGCTCTCACCGGGTCTGTCGCGGAAGAAGCCGTGGAACACCACAAAATTGTTCATCTGCGGGATGCAGTCCTTCAGGCCGTAGTGCTTCTTGAGAAATCCAGCGAATTTCGGTGACGGCCTGTCGATGGCGAGGTGCACCGGCTCCACCTGTTCCTGCTGCAGGTGAGATGGCAGGTTTCCCTGGACTTAGTCTTGAGTAACTGCCAGCACTAGCAATGGCTACCTACCTGTAACATGTACTCAAATAGAACTTTTCCGTATCCGTGGCGTTGCCGGGACTCGTGAACGTAGAAGTCCAGGACGCAGAGCGGCTCCATCTCGTGCTGCTTTCCCAGCATATCGTAAACAAACAGCTTTTTGCGGCCCATCTTCAGGATGCCAACTACCGCGCCCTGCATGCTGGAAGGGTCCGCTTGAGTCTCTGTTATCCAGGCACTTGAAAAATTTAAAAATTCGAATGAAACTTTCAAGCACCAATATGCAGGAAAATTAGCAACGACTCACTTATTTGCAAAAGCATCCTTCAAGACGTACAGTCGATGATCTGAATATTGCAGGCGCTTGAAGCTGGTTATTGCATTTGGCAAGGCCTGGGCCTGTAGATATTTTTTTAGGATAAAATTAGCTGAAAGTTTCTAATGAGGTAAGTTTAGAATATTGGTTCTCTAACTTACTTTTCCAGATGCGATTCCCATGTTGTCAATTACTTGCATTAGGTTGTTTCGATGCGAGTCATAGCTAAAAATTGGTTTATTATCATAATAGTTTATCATCAATGTTGGTTCAAAGCCAAAGGGTTGAAATGTCTGCTTTATTATGCTTTGTTTTACAAATTAGTGAGAAAATTTATTGTGACTATGTAATTTTTAAAGATCTCGCACTAATAATATCAAAGAAGCATTTATGCCAATGAGGCGCATGTTTAATCTTCTTGCAATACAATAATAATTACTTAAAACAACAAAGCGCATTTAACAACAGTTTACAAGAATCGATATACTATCTGATATTTTAGGTAAAAACTTTTACATGTATATTTATGGCGGCCATAAAAACTTCTACATTTTTAATACACTTGTAATCAACTATGTCACTGTGTTCAATTAAACAGAAAACTTCTACATTTGATCGCTGACATTGAATTTTTTATTTTACCTAGAGCGTTGAAACTTTTGCAGATTGCTGAATGAACTGTCAATGATGGTTATTTCGTCAGACAGCAATGGATTTATGTTAAACGTAAATTCCATCCTTTAACTGTTGTATCAAATAAAAAAGATTAATAGGAAATCTAACGCATTATGGAAAATAAATAAAACTAGAAACCAATGAAAGACGAACCAATGTAATGTAATCGTCATGGAATTTAAAAGTATTTCTAGATTTTATAAGTGTCCTGCGCGTCTATAGTTGTTTGGTCGATATTATCTTATTATTTTAATATAAAAATTTATTATTATTTCGTAGGTATAAGTTCCCTAAAGTTTGGACTATGTCGAATCTTAAGTGCCCATAAATTGTACCTTTGTTTCACTTTACTTTTCTAAGAAACAAAATATTTTCGATTCTGATTTTGTAGCCACGGTTGACCACCACCAGCATTGCATGCATAGAGTCTTGATCGCACGCTTACGTCGCTTGCTCAGTCAGACAAATCGCCATCCTGTAAGCCTAAAGATTAGGCAAAAATATCTGTAATGCCGAAATCTAGGGAATTTTAGCCTCCGTGACTCTACATGCTACGCACGACGTCGACATGCAAATAGTGTAAATAAACTTGCCTAGCTAGTTTAGACTGTTTAGTTAAGCCTAGGCTACATTTGGTCTTCTATAATTTAGCTAGTTTAATTTAAGCTAAATAAAGATTGACTAAAGCTAGGAGCCCAACAAGTTTCCAATTGTTTAGCATTCTGTTTTGCTATTTAACACTATATAATTAGTTCAATATCCTATATTTTGTTTTATTAGATTATTTGCATCCTTGCAGCTTTAACTTGAATTTTGTTGCTTATGGCTATATATGGCTAGGCTAAGCAATTATAGAAATGAGCTATTTTTTTGTAGCAACTTAATGCATTAGTCTTATCTTTAGCACTAGTGATGGCATCGGCATGGAGGCTGTGTTAATGTCCAATAACTGATGCAACAGCAAGCCCTGGATGCCCACTATAGGTCACTGTTCTACTATGCCCTGTGCATGCACTACCCTGATACTGTGCCAACCAGGGACCTGATGACTTGCACTGGTGTTCTTGCGCTTAGCTGCACTAGGCTTATCCATAAATGCTGTTAGATGTTACTTGGCCACTGCCTAAGAAGCCACAGCCCAGACTCCGGATAGTATATATGTACGCCAGAATTTTTGGGTGTACAGAGGGACCTAGATTACACATTGGCATACAACTTGGCATACAAAGGCGCCTGGCATGCCCTCTTGGAGTACAACTTGGTGTATAGAGATTGCCAAGACCAGCAGGTGGGACCAAAAGTTCTGAGTCCCAACAATCAATCTACATAATTAGCATACAAAAATGATTAATTTTGCATTTGGTATAGTTTCCATGTACATAGTTACAGTAACAAAATTTTGATCAGAAAGAATAGCCAGCCCTTTACAAAAAAAATAGAAAACTAAATAAATAAAAATGGGGTTTAACTTTTCCAAGAAAGTAAAAGTAAAACAAAAATAGTTAAAATGAACTAGTTCTCTACAGTTTAGTAAAAAGATTTTCAGTTATAACATATAGGATATTTGAATATTAAAATTTTGCAAGCTTTTGATATTAGTTGTAAATTGTAATTTTTATTTTGGCATATTTTTATGCAATAAAAAGTTTGTTGGCATACATTGGCATGCATGAGCTACAGAAGCAATTTTTGTTCCGGCATACAGCGGTACACAATCCTAACCCTGGGCCACGGCCACGGCGAGCAAAATCCTCTGGCGCTGGCTCTCCTGCATCAGCTTACTGAGCACCTGCACTATGGCCAAGGCCAAACTGTGATGCTAAATAATATGTTTCTGACTGACTTACAGGCCATTGGGCTCAGCCCCTAGTCTGCCATGACCTCCCCTTCTCAGTTGTTTTTAGTTGTTTTGCAAATGTGCCGGCACAAAGTCTAGCTAGATCTCTTTTTGTCTGCTACTCTCTGTGTTGCTATATATATAGTGATAGATCTGAATATTCAGATTGAGAATCCAAATCTAAAAAAATGTCTCAGTTTTTTAGAACTACAAATGTTTTGGGCAATTGTCAAGTTCCATTTGTAAAATTATTTTAACTCCAGAAAAGTAATCTATGAACTATTTTAAGTACAAAAAACTACTGTTAAGAGACCTAAGCCTGATCAAGTACTAATTCTATGCTTTTAAACTTGTAATGGGTCTGACACTGTAAAGCCACAAATAGTCTATGGCCAAAATGTTAAAAAATCAATAAGTCTCAATGGAAACAAATAACAAGTCTTATTATTGTCTATGGTCAAATTGTTAACAAACATTAAAAGCTTTATACTATATTAATGAGAAATCCAATAAAGGATATTCCCAAATGGCTTTACTGGGTGCAGACAATGCCACATCAATTCCTTTAAATATATTTCAAATAGGACTTGTGAGGCATGGCATGTAGCTTAGCCTTACAATGCACCCATGTGCCTTTGACCAGATTTGTATGGATAGTTGGGTCCTGCAGATGCACAAAAGCCAGTTGATTAATGACTGCATGGTTTTATAGTTGGCCATAGGCTTGCTAGCCATTGGTAATTATGCGCATCCCTGGGAGCACATGCTGTTGAACAATTGGTAACATTGTTGCAGCAGTATGGTTAGGCATAGCAACTAGAACGCACTTGCGTGTTCTACGCTTAATCATGCCTAGTACCCACTAACCATGCCAATAGGTACCTTGGTGGTACTTGTGATAGAAGAAATATGACTCATCAATTTCCACCTCTTGCCTAGCACTACCAAACTATATTGGATGGTCCAGTAAGTATAAATGGGGCACAAATGTCACGAATAAAGTTCTACCAGTCAATCATTGACTGATAGCTAGCATACATACTGGCATACACATTCTTGCTGCCTAGTATCCACTGACCACTAGGGCCTAGTCGATTATGTCAATAAGTTGGCACAGCTCTAGGTGGCTCCCTTCAAAAAAAATCCTTCCAGATTGAGACTTGGGCATGGCGACCAGGACAGGCCCAAGCATACTCATTGATGAACCAATCACATTGACAATTTTGCAGTCAAAGAGGCACACCAGGGCAGTTATTACATGCATACTGGTTGGCAATAAGTTGGTAGGTTGCTAGCCAGTTAATTAGGTTGCATGTTGTAGCTATCATCACAGCAAAGTCTCCCATGGTTATTTCCATATCACAAATCAAGTTGCAAAATGTTTAAACATTTTGGCCATAGACTATTTGCAGCTTTCCAGTATCAGTCCCATTACAACAAGTTTAGAAGCATAGAATTAGTGCTTAATCAGGCTTAGGTCTCTTAAAAGTAGTTTTTTGTACTTCAAATAGTTTATAGATTACTTTTCTGGAGTCAAAATAATAGAACTTGACAATTGCCATGTTTTGGATTTGGAAAATTTATTTTCTAAATGTTTTCAAATATGCTTTAAATATAAAAAAATTAAGAAACTTAAACAAAATCAAACATAAATGAAAAAACTTTTGAAATAAAAATGTATTTTAAAAAACTAAAACATAAAATTTTACATAATATTATTCATTTTGCAGTAGCACAGCCCATATATTTAAAAGAAAGTTATATCAAGTAAAGTTGATCCTAAAGTTGCAGAAACATTTTTGGCAATGATTGTTTAAGTGTAATAATTAGTTGGTTTTTTCAAAAATGCTAATATATTGACTTTGGTAAAGTTCTCAAATTGCACAAATGTACTGTTAGTCAGTTAGTATTACTATAGTAATTAGAATTAGCTAGAATATTTATATAAGAATTAAGTTCAATTCAAATGTATAATTTACTATTTACTAAGTTTAATTCTTGCAACTTCAATAGAATTTTACTTAAAGAGCAGACTAGTTGGCAGTTGCTTAATTAGATCATTAATTAGATGATAAGGCATTATATTTAACAATGTCATAGGCCTAGTTACTCCCACTGTTTACCTTTTACTTTTTGCTTACATTTGGAAACAAATTCAGATATTCAGATTTGGATTCAATTTTTTGCGCATTTAGATTTGGTTTAGAAAACTTGCAAAAATCTACATTTGGTCCATCACTATTTAGTACCTAACTATAATATGCAATGTATGCAATAAAAATATCTGTTATTCTAGTCATTGACCCTGCCAGGCAGGGTTTCCATGCATTTTGGTACCCTATATTACTTTTTGTTGCCCTAGTTTATAATGCCAAATAATAATAAAAAGTAATCTTATAGCAAATATAATAAATACTTTACAAAACATTTAGTACTATTTATAATAAAAGCAGTATCCATTTTGTTAAATTGGCATGTTTCTTAACTTTGGAAAAATCTGGTCAATTTAATTGCATGCATTTGCTATATCCTGTATTACAATTACAAGGCTGCACTTAGCATGCATGCCAAGAAAAGTTATTTAGGTAAAGATAAAATCTATCAACAATGTTAATTTTAGTTTTGATTGAAATTATAAAATGTAACAAATCTATTCTAGTATTGATTTCTTTAGTCATATGATCCTATTTTTTCAAAAGTATAGATACCCTAGGCAAGGTCTTAAGTCTATAGCCCCAGGGACTTAAAAAAGCTTTTGTCAAAAAGCTTTAAAACTGGCAACTAGTGTTCTTATACAATTACAGCTATTATATATTTGGAGCACCTTATATAAATTCTCATAATAGGCCTAATATAAGTATAAATTCCTTACTAAAGCACAAGATATCCTCACTAAGGCATTCTGTGCTTATCTAAAAAGTTGATGCAAAAATATTAGTTTTGATTAACAAAATATTGAAATATAGTACAATAAATATTTAATCAATATTGTTTATGCAGATGCCATTTAGGGCCTAATGACAATTTTGTTAATTAAATATTTGGAATATGGAGATTTGACCATCTATAACAAAATAATCTTGCAGCTATAGAGATGGCATGATAGGTTCAGTATAGCTAGAACTATGGAAATATGGAGATGTGACAGTTTAATACTATTGGTAGCATTCATTTATTTCTACTGCTTTACCTTTTACCTATGAAATCAAAGGCCTTTAAGTCCTTTAATTTATTGAATCAGTCTATCCAATCCAATATTATTTCATTATAAAAATATATATTCTTAATAGCAATATCCGTAGGCATATCTATATAGATTATAGTCTATCTAAAAAACATTTATATTAACAATTTCTTACAGGCCCCTTATAGCCTCTATAGCTATAGTATTGAATAGAACTTAAAAATTTTGAACATGCTTTTAAGCTATTTAGCTACATCAAAATCCAAAACACTTTAATTTAGATATTTTGCTTATTTAAATTTATAGTATTTTTATAGCCTAATCAGTGTTGGGCACTAGTCTATTAAAAACATTAACCTATTAGTAAGCATTAATAAGTATTAAGATTTTTAATAGAGATTAGACAAGATCCTAATCTAAAAGTCTTGGGATCCCAAGGAAAATTAATTTCCCACAAGTTTAGATCCTAACCCTACAAATATAAAATTCTCAGAATCCAATAAAAATTGTGGGTTTAACAAACAAAAATAAAAAAACCAAAAAAATTAAATAGATTCCAAAAAAATCCTTAATTACAAAATAAGGAAAAAATTCAATCTTTAAAAATTGATTTATTAGGAATCAAAAATAAGTATTTTGATTCAAGATTTGTAGAATTAGTGAGTAATTGAATGCATTTTGTTTTAACTTGTATTTGTTATGTAGGTCTAGCTATGCCTATCTACTTTAATACTCGTAGCTAATATTTTTGTCTATATCTAATTGTACATCTCTTCTCTATAACTTAATATAGACCTATGGACTATGATACACTAAAAAACCTGATCCTGATTCCCAAATCCTGATCCCAATCCCAAACCTAAGAAAAAAATCCCAATTATCATCCTGCCTAATAACTTCAATCCTGTCTTCTGGACCTCTATTTTTCATTAACATTAATAAAACTGCCATTGAGCTTTCTTGCATTAGCAACTTAAAAAAGTTACATTGATAATTGTTTTGCCAATAAAGAATTCATATTTAACACTAGTAACTATGCCAAAGAGTCCAAAGATGCAAGGAAAGAACAAAAGTATGTCTTGTAAGAAATTACAGCATTACAAATACAATATAACCTATATAAGTGCCTAATTAATCTCTTTGTTTACAATAATAATCATGCAAATGTAACAACTTACTTATGAACTTTAATGAACTAAAATATTTTTTGCTTCATATGAGCATCACTTTGAGCCTTAATTGACAAACACCTATATTCACCATTGTATTCATTATTGATAATAAATCTCAAAAGAGTAGCAATAATAAGTTTTTTATTGCTTGAAAAATTGCAATTAAAAATCTTCATCTGCCAAAAAAAGTTTTATAAGAAGACTGCTTCTGACTTTTAAATCTGTAAATTTTGAATAGATCTGAAATGCTCCACACCTTTCATTAACAGTTTATGCAAAAATTTATTTGCACTTGCTGGCCAACGAGTCCTCTGACTACAGCCCCAGTCACCCCACTGATGAAGTGGCGGAGGAGGCTGGGGAGCCGGCGAAGGCGTCCCAGTTGGCGCAGGAAGTGGCGGATCTCCAGCAGCAGCCCCAGCCCGATGGCGCATCGCCGCAGGCCGACCCGGCCATCGCTGCAAAACCAAGCGAGCAGAAGCCGGCCGACCCAGACGCTGTGGGAGCCGCGAACGCCAGCGACGGAGGCGGCGGCGGCGGGGGCGACAGTCGCAAACGGCGCCGTCACCGCAGCGGAAGTCGTCACCATCGTCGGTCCCGCTCGCGCTCCAGGGGCAGTCGCGGCGGCAGTCGGCGGCGCGATCGCCGAGATGCCGCCGACGCCGAAGGCGACTCCGACAGGCGCCGCCAACAACGGCGCAGGCGCTCGCGCGATCGGCGCCGCTCGTCTCGGGATGCTGCTGACGACAAGGAAAAATATGGCACCGCCACAGCCTCCAATGCGGATGGGGAGGCCGACGCCTCCGCTGTAAACAACGGCGCCGACGCCGGCGCGCCTGATAGCGCCAAAGATCGGCGCCACCAGCATCGCCGGCACTCCAGATCGCACTCGAAGCATCGCAGTAGCGGCCGGCGGCGCAACAGGTCGCCTCCGAGGTCGCGGAGTCCCGCCGTCCGCGAGGATCGATCCCGGGACAAGTCCAAGGACAGGTCTCGGGACCGGGACCAAATCAGAGATCGGGACAGAGACGGGGACCGGCACCGCCGCAGCCGCAGGCGGCATTCCCGCTCCAAGTCCCGCTCGGGGACGCCGGCCAAGCAGCCGCAGGCGGACGATCGCGAGCGGACGCCGGTTCGGGACGAGCGGAGCGGCCGCCACAGACGGTGGTCGCCAGAAGCGTCCCGCGGCCGTGTCATCCACAACGGCCTCGAGCCGTCCGCTGAAATCGCTGCCCAGCTTCTCCGGGAGGCCGACATGGCGGCCCGAGGTCCGCCGCGGACTCAGCAGCAGCCGCCCCCGCTACCGTCTACTGCGCCGACTCCGGTGACTTCAGTGCCCCCCGGATTCAGCGGCGCTCTCGGGTTCGGGGTTCGGCCGCCGATGCTGCTGCAATCCGGGCCCGTTGCCGGCTTCCAGAACCCGCCGCCGCCCATGCCGCCGATGTCGCAGTCGGGGATGCCGCCCTCCCGGCCACCGCCTCCGCACTCGCAGTTCGGCGTTCCTAACTTTGCCGCATTTCGGCCCGGCCAGCCGCCGCCGCCGCTGCACCACCTGCCGGGCATGCCGTCCCGCTTCTCCACCCCGCCTCCTGGCATGCCGCACCACCAGCCCCCGCCGCCGCCCCCTCCGCCGCATTCGTCTCAGCAGCAGCAACGGCCGCCGCCGCCGCCCCCGCCGCCGCCGCCCCCGCCGCCGCATTCGTCTCAGCAGCAGCAACGTCCTCCACCGCCGCCGCCGCCGTCGCAGTTCCCGTCGAGCCTGATGGACACGCTTGCCATGCAGGCCGGCATCCCTACGCCGACCACTTCCGCCGCGGCCTCCAGCGCCTCCGACAAGCAGCAGCAACAGCAGCCGGCGAGCCAGGACTCCTCCATCCAGCACATCCAGCAGCTGCTGTCCTCAACGGCTTCCAACATTCTCAGCAACATTCTCAAGAAGCAGCAGCCGCCACCGCCGCCGCCTCCCCCGCAGCAGCAGCCGTCCCCGCCGAAGCAGGCGATGCCCCAGCTGGAGGCCCCGCAGCCTCCGCCCCCAGCTGAGCCGGTTCGCTTCAATCTGCCACCGATGCCCACGCCCGAGCAGATGCAGGCCAAGCGCAGCGGCCAACCCACAGGGCACGCGGCTGGCGGCAAACCCGGCGGCGGCTCCAAGGCGGCCCGGCAGCCTCGCGGCGGTGCCGCTGACCGCATGGCAGCGGCGGACCCGTCGGACCCGAAGCTGGCGGCGCTGCTAGCGAAGACGCGGCGCGACCAGTTCGCCAACAAGGCCGACTGGCAGGAGCGAATCGCCGCCGAGGTCAAGCTGACGCTGCGGCCGCTGTACACGGCCAGGCAGATTGACAAGAACGACTATAAGGAGATTCTTAAGAAGGCCGTCACAAAGGTGCGACTCTGAGTTTTCATTTCATTTGCCTGTTTCGGTTACTTTATGAATTCATTCCGAGATCAGTTACTGAAAGTAACAGCTGAGGCGGCGGAATTTTATTTAAACATTCCTCATTGCGAAAAATGTCGTCATTACGCTCGTAACCAAAGATAGCTTAATCGAACTTCAACCAACTCTACGACCATCTCCTATGACTCTCCCACCCCGTAATTCACTCACTCATTCACTCATTCATTTAGTCACTCACTCACTCATTCGTTCACTCACTTACTCAGCAGCAGCAACGGCTTCCGCCATTCACTTATTCACTCACTTACTCACTCACTCACCCACACACTCACTCACTCACTCACTCACTAACTCACTCACTCACTCAATCACTCACTCACTCAATCACTCACTCACTCAATCACTCACTCACTCACTCACTCACTTATCTTGCAGATCTCGCGCAGCAACGCGCAGGACGTGCAGCCGGACAAGACCCGGGAGTTCGTGAGCACCTACGTGGACAAGCTGGCCAGGGCCAAGAAGCACGAGATCCGGCGCAGCCAGGTGGTCTCCTCCAGCGACTGAGGCAGCCAGCATCGCCAGTGCTACAGACTAATTACTCGCTATTAGTTTGTTTTGTCAGGCTATACACGTGTTCATAGTTGCTGTGTACATAGTTAAAAACTAACTGCATTGACCTTTTTTGTACCTGGGAGAATTACAATTTAGCACTGTATTTTTATGACCATCCCCCGTGTACTCTGCAGTTGCGGATGCAGTTCGGCCATTCGCTGCAGTCGCGTCATGCGCGTCTGACTTATTTTTATAGCGTGTAATTCCTGCTGCGTTTACTTGCTGGCCTTTATATTAATATCTGCTCCTGCATTGCCCGACTTCATGGATTCGACCCCATCTCTCCCGTTGGCTCGCTTGGTTTCTATGGCAACTTGAGCTGAAACCTGCCACCGCGTCTGCATGCTTCACTGTTTTTAGCTCTGATTAATGTGTTTTTAGTCCGACTGAGCTGCAGCCTCACCGCAGTCATTCAGGCTGCAGAAGCCCAATGACCGAGTCCGTTTTCAACTGGATGTTGAACTGAATAAACTGCGCTCCCTAAACTGAGCGTCCCTCTTGTCCTCGGTGGGTTGCCGTTGCAGCCCGTCCGATTAATTGCTATTTTTGTCCCGCCATTCTCGCTACTTTTATTCAATCCAAGCGTAGAGTCACAGATACTAGAATAACTAGATGAGCCACTCAGGCACATATACTTAGTAAAACAGCTTGTTACTTTCAGCTCAGTAGCAAAGAAGAATACATAAGCTATTTTATAAAAATAAAGGCAGCTGAAATGACTTTGATAAATTGTCCAAGCTTGCAGGCGTAAACAACTTGCTCTAATTGGTTCAGAAGTAATGTACATTAGCCAGTCCACTGAAATGTACATGTCCGCTTTAGCCTGGAATTCCGATAAGGGCAATAAAAATTGGGGTGCGCGGGGGGGGGTAGGGTAGAAAGGCGCGGTTGGAGGGGGTTTCAGCTGAGGGTAAGAGGCAATAAATGAGCCTTGGCTTGAAAAATACATAAAAATGCATCTGTTTAACTTGCTACTGAACCGAAAGTAGCTTACACGCAAATGTGCTGAGTGGCCTATTTAGTAATTCTAGTATCTGTGCGTAGAGGTTATATAAGCGACAGTTTCTACTGGCAGTAGTCTGAATATAGTTGCATTGCGAGATTTAAAAAAAGTACATCAGATAACCAACTAATGGTTTGAGCAGGTACTTGGAGAAGGACCCGTCTCTTCTAGTAGGGGTTTCTAAACTAATTCTGCTGCTACTAAACTGGACCGCAACAGAGTTCGAGAATTTTATTGAGATCACGACACAGGTCATAGGAAAATTCCTGCTTAAATATTTGATTAAGAAATATAGGCTGATCAAGCAACCATAAACTGCATGTCTTGGTGAATTTAATAAGCAGCATTACATGCGAGACCTACGATTTGAAATTTCGAAAAAAGGATCAAGAATGTATCAAAACGTCTTAGGAACACATTAATAATTTTATTTAATAAAAGACATTACAGATTAGCATTACGAAATGGCTGTCCCAGCACTCAGTGGGGATACTTGCGGCAAATTCGTTTATCCGTTGTGTTGCAAATCCGAGTATCGTCAAAGTAGTGCGTGGCGCTCTGCAGGAAGCTTTCCAGTTCCCGCTGCTCTGTGGGCAGCAAGCCTGCGGGATTCGGTTGTGGGCTGCATGGCAACTTGACGGCGTCGGAGCACTCATTGCTGGGTTGCAACAGTGAGAACCAATTTCTGTAACAGCTAGAAGCATGCCGTCTCCATCACATGTCTCACTGACTGCTAGCCCTCTACTCCACCATTTCCATCACGTCTCACTGGCTGCTAGCCCTCAGCTCCACCATTTCCATCACGTCTCACTGGCTGCTAGCCCTCCACTCCATTTCCATCACGTCTCACTGGCTGCTAGCCCTCCACTCCATTTCCATCACGTCTCACTGACTGCTAGCCCTCTACTCCACCATTTCCATCACGTCTCACTGGCTGCTAGCCCTCCACTCCACCATTTCCATCACGTCTCACTGGCTGCTAGCCCTCCACTCCATTTCCAGCACGTCTCACTGGCTGCTAGCCCTCCACTCCATTTCCATCACGTCTCACTGGCTGCTAGGCCTCAGCTCCACCATCTCCATCACATGTCTCACTGGCTGCTAGCCCTCCACTCCATCATTTCCATCACGTCTCACTGGCTGCTAGCCCTCTTCGCCATCTCCGCGAGCTCGCTCAGCTATCCAAGCCCTACTTTACCCGCAAGGCTGCCTGCAACTCACCAGTGTTGGCTCGCGAAGCCTCGGTGACGGGCTGCCGCAGGATGTTGATGAGGTCCTCGCCGTGCTGGTACTTCACCTGGGGCGGCACGATGGTCGCGTCCGCCTCTCCGGCGTGTTCTGCACCGGCGGCTGGGTCGGCGCGCTGCCGAGTCGTCCGGTTGCCCACGCGGCTGAGGATGAGGTCAGAGGTCGGCTTGAGGCAGTGCGAGGCGCAAAGGCCCCAGCTGGTCTGCACCAGGGCGATGCGGGCCTCCAGCAGGTGGAGGTACTGCAGGATGTTTCGCAACGCGGTGCGGCAGCAGATTCCGGTTTGCTGATAGTTGCACTGCTGACAGATTGACAGTTCCTTTTCACTGCAGGGGTGCATCGGAATCACCTCTAATGAGCTGTCGCAGCTGGAGCTCTTCCAGTTGGCCTCATTAGCGAAGATCACCGCGAAGTGGTCCAAAAGGCCGTAGTGCTCCAGAAAGGTGTGCAGAAAGGCCACATTGGTGTTGGAGATGATCACCTGGACCACGCGCTCGCGGTACATCTCCCGCACCGCGTCAACCATGAGGCGGTGCAGCGGCAGCGACCGGATGAGGCTCTCCACGGCCCAGCGGCCGATGCGGTACTCCTGCAGCGTGGACATCACGTGAGTCATGTAGGTTGGGCCGCTCCAGCCGAGGTTCTTCTGCGAGGCGTTCAGCGCGTGTCGTCGTTCGGAGGGCAGCAGCCCCGCTACAGCGTCGTCGATGTTGCCCATCACGATTGTGTCGTTGACGTCCCACACCACCAGACGGGGCGACCGCCAGGGGTCCTTGTTGAGGACGGCGTGCGCCATGGCTGCTGACTGGATTATTGAACAATTTTGCAATGCTTCGCTCGGTTGTAAACTATGAGCTGAGGTGAATTCGCTAAGCAATGGTGCTATATATTTGACTGGCTCTGGCCATAGACAAATAGGGGGTGCTTTGCCAGCTCGAATCTTCACAACGTCGAAGAGCGAACTATTTCACAAGGTCGAAGTTTCGCAATATCGAGAACTCTTTAGTCATCAAGATTTTTTCTGCGAGAAAACAGGATGTCATGTATTTGTCCGACCTAAATTTTCGTAGCACGTGCTCCTATCACTGAGAATGTACTCAAAGTTTACTTGCAATCGCATGATGAGCACTTGCTGTGACTCGAAGAATATTCACTTGAGCAGCTGCTCATTTTTTCGCACACCGATCGCCTAAAGCTAAAGAAATTCTGCAGAAAATTTTGGCTCAGAAGTTTTAATTACAATAAGGCACTGGACTTAAATTAAGCACAATTGACATTGACTCAACGACTCAACGGCTTTGGCACTTAACGCACCGCTTCGCCCAGTCAATACAGCCGTCTCAGTGCGAGCTCTCAGCTTTTGAGTAGCATATTCTGCCCTCTTCTCTCTCATCTCATTCTCAGTGCCCCCGGTTGCCATAGTGACCGTACAGACCCATCACTACTGAAAGCCTGCTATTTATAGAGGCCTGCACTCGCACCTGTACAGTGAGAGCACTGTGAGCACAATGCGGCCATTTCATACTCAGGCACTTTGCGCTCAACCCCCAAGCTGCCTTTTGGGTGGATAAAATTGCAACGCAGCACAGTCTGCCTCAAAGCCTACAACCAACTGTACAGTGAGCAAAGCTTTTTCTTTGCTGATTTGCTCCATCCGGAGATCGCAGCAGCAGTGCAATGGCCAGCTCCCGCAGCGGGGACAGCATCGATAGTCGTCGAAGCAGCGGCTCTCGTGACGTCGACCGGCGAATGTCCGAGGCTCGTCTGAAGATGCTGCAAGAGGTTCGCGGCGCTTTTAGACTCTGAATCAAACAGATATTTGTACGGACTGGCAGTGGGAGACAGCGGGAAAAGTAACACAATACTCTGTCATTGCGACTTAACACGGGAACTGCCATCACAGGGGTGCCTCAGCGCTAGGGCGCACCGCTGACCGAATCCGGAGCCCTGCATGGCCAGTAGGCAGTCGAAAAAGTGTTAATAAGTCGTTTCTGTTCTTGCTGGTGGCTGGGGGGGGGGGCTGCAGGGTCAGCAGCAGCGCCGTGCACTTGTTGTGGGCAGAGCGACTGAATTTTGAAACAAAACAACTGAATAATTTGAGGTGGCGTCCATTCTTTCACTTAAAAGTGTATTCACTTCTTCCAGAAGCTGGCCTCGGAGAAGCAGAAGGCCGCCAGAAATAAGTACCGCGAGGTGGCAGGCCGAGACCCGGACGGCGGCCAAATCGGCGACCTGGACGCCGAGATCCAGCTGGCCAGGCTGCGCCACACCGACCTGCGCAACCAGATGGAGAGGGAGCGGCAGCTGGCCGAGAAGCTGGCCGACAGGCCGAGAAATTCGAGTGTCGGGCATGCGACCCGGCGATCGCAGAGTCCGCGGGAGCGTCGCGGTGGTGAGCGCTGTCGGGTGTCAAAATTTCAATTTTTCAAGATGCTGAAACGGTCTTCATCAATTTATATCTCAACTGTACAGATTTGCTTTTCAATTATGCGTTTCTATTCTGCATGCAATTATTGATTAGCTGTGCAGGCGTCAAGCTTTCCCCTGTTTCACCTGTGCCTCTGCCTTCTTTAAATCGTGTCCGAGCGCAGGCAAAGAGCTGTCAGGAATTTGCCACGCTGACCTCTCGATTACCATTTTATATTGTCCGCCATCGCCTCCGCCACCGCAGATCGCTTCTCGGAGATGATGGAGATGATGATGATGCAGAACTCGCAAGTGCACAATATGATACTCAACCAGATGCTGATGAAGCAGACGCTGGGAGATTCTCCCTCCTACAGAGCAGCTCCGAGCCCGCCGCAGCCGGCGCAGCCGATGCCGATCTACATCCCCATGCCGACGTTCCCGCCGTACCCGCCGCCGCAGCAGCAGCCGCAGCAGATGTGAGTCTAAACTGGTTTTAAGTTTATAATTTTATAATCTACACTGATTTGCTGCCTCTTTGCAGAGTTGAGTACCGGTCTAAGCCTGGAACTCCAGCGGCAGCTGCTAAGGCTGAAGAGGGTAGGTGCAAACTGCTCCTAGTTTGTCAGTAGCCACATCAATCTGGTTTTCTGATGCTGGTTAAAACGTGCTGAGCATTTCCGCTCCGTCGCTCCCATTTCAGCCAAAGCGGTGAAAAAGAGCAGCGGGCCGTACCCGTTTCCAGGAACTGGTAGGTTTTTGTTAAGCTAGCGAATTGGCATACTTGCACAGCAGTGTCTCACCGCCGTCTCCATCACTCTCAACCCTACAGACAACCAGCAGAAGCTGAGGTGGCTCGCCTACGCAGCATTCTTCGTTGCAACACTGGACAGGTGGACGAGAGAGGTGAGCAAATGCGATCAAACTGATGATAGATTGTGAATTTGAACTGATCCTACAGGTTGGAGGCTAAAAGTGCAGCTTCTACGACAGTCTTTTGCTTATTTCTCCGTCCTCTCCTCCGCAGAACAAATTTCGGCCGACGAACGATTTTCTGTTCGACCTGAAGCTGAAGGAAATCCTGGAGACGCTGCACAGAATCTACAAGGCTCCAGATGGCCAGTTGTACAACATCACCATCTCCACCGTCATGGGCGCCGAGGCTGCTGAGCTCACCGAGCTGCTCAACTCGCCAAAGACGCTCAGCATCGAGGACGAGCGCTCGCTCACCACGGAGCTGTCCTACTGCATCGAGAATACGGTCTTCCAGATCACAGACATAATGGTACGGTTCTACCCCTGCACTTGAATTCCTCGCTCCCCGAGGCCTCTCTTTCTGGCTACGTAAAAGGATAGATAAATTTCTTCGAAGGGCTAGACAGGGAGTCGCAGGCGTGGGCACTTAAGCAACTTTAAAACACAGAAGCCACTGTGCTCGCATCCCCATGTGCTCAGACTCTATGCCCATTCTCACCCTGTTGTATCCCGAGACGGATCAACCGGCTTCCCACTGCCTGGCAACCCAACAGTCTCACTGTCAGATGGAGTTGACAGTCAGCAACCGCGGAGGCCCTGGCGACAGAATTCTTAATTTAGACCCAAAGAAACTCAAGGACAAAGACGCACTTGCGCGGTCCTTACAGCTTTGCGCTGCTTCGGTGCTAACCGACCAGTCGATAGTGTTCAACTTGAGTCGATCTATTTCGTACAGTTAGTTTGAATTATTAAATATCGATCCATGTTCAAGTGACTGGTGCCTCCTAACCAGACATGATCCGGGGCAGGGATCGCAGACATGATCCGGGGCAGGGATCGCAGACATGATCCTGGGCAGGGAACGCAGACATGATCCGGGGCAGGGAACGCAGACATGATCCTGGGCAGGGAACGCAGACATGATCCGGGGCAGGGAACGCAGACATGATCCGGGGCAGGGAACGCAGACATGATCCGGGGCAGGGAACGCAGACATGATCCGGGGCAGGGAACGCAGACATGATCCGGGGCAGGGAACGCAGACATGATCCGGGGAAGGTGCAGAGCTTCAACGCAAACAGGGGGCTGGTAGGTAAGCTACGCATACAGAAGGGCATACAGAACTTAAATATTTTAGAACTTATGGAGAAAAGGCGCTGGGTAAAAGTACAAATCGTTATATTTATGATTAATTTACAGCAATCCTGTCAACTTTCCTTTTTATCAGTTTTATTGGCCTTAGCTTGTACGCACACTTCACACTAATATTGAGTGCCGCATTCATTCTGAAAGCAAACATTGAACTCGCCGCAATATTTGTATTTCTGTAATAAATACGTAATGTATACACATCCGCAGCCATCCAGCGGTATTCTTGGCACCCACCGGAAGTCCGGCATCTTCGAGATGATGCGCACGGGCAATCTGTATCCAAGGGGGTACTTCTACGACATGGAAAGGGTAAGTCTTGATATCGAGGGTAGCTTGCATAGCAGAAGTGGGAATTCACGCACCTGCTGTTTCACAACACGCTGCAATGCCCTCCACAGAAAATGCTCGACTTCGACGAAGATGGCCGGACGTCCAAAATTTCAGACGCTGACGGCCAGATGCTCATCATCGGCATGTTCCTCACGCGGGCTCTCGTGGAGACTGTGAGCACACCGCTTTCTCTGATCAGAGCTTATTAGCTAATAAGTTTGACGCAGGCTACATAATGTTATGTCAGTAGTGTGTGTGATCAGCAAGTCAAGGTGCTTAACCCCTGGCCACCCACTCCCGCAGCTGTACCTGAAGACGGAGCACTACGGCATGGTGGATGAAACCTCACCAAAGGCGGAGCGAAACACCCGCCTGGTCGCCAGCATCCTCATGTACATCTACCGGCGGCTGGTCGGCCAGCTCAGCACCATTGACCGGGGCGGCAACATGAGCAAAGCTCCACTGCCCGTGAGTCCACCCCACTCCCACCTGACTTAATTCATGCGTTTTGTCCTTATCTGGCAGATGCTTTCGCAATTAGGCTCCACTAACGCTTGTGATTCGAGCTGCTTGAAGTTTCCTTTCTCGAGACGTTTTTCGGTGATAACCTCGTAATTACCTCCATACTAATTACCTCCGACAAGCACCATGCGAACGATTTTGCTCTCATAAATTATACGAAAAAATCACTTTTTTGCCCCCAGGAACTGCCACCGGAGATGCGTGAGGTGCTCTATTCCGATGCGGAGATAAAGCCTGTGCTCAAGCTCATTAAAAAGAGCCTGGACTACGCTGAGCAGCTGCTGATGCAGTGGTCGCAAGAGTACATGAGCCGACTCAGAGAGGCAGCCTTCTAGTGCAGTGTAGTGCTGACGATAGATATCTAAAACAGATGCATCGAATAATGCGTATTTCGATTCTGCTCACTCAAGAAAGACTGTTAATTCGTAATACTTGTATTGTTGCTTAAGAAAATATTCGACAAGCCTGAATGAGATATTAGAATAAATAAATGACAATAGTCTCACCGTACTAGCGTAACTGATCGCCACACTACCGTCGAATTCAGCTGCCATAGGCCATCGTTTGTTCGTAAAAAATTATAAGTTCGAGTACAAGCACATAACAGTTATATGTAATAATTACATGATAGTTAATGTGTATCGTTTTCTCTGATATCACGTTTCCCCTGCATGTGTACCACGGACAAGTTAAGTTAAGCTCCGTTAATTGTTCCTGATGCATATGAACATGTATTGTGCATAGAGGCAGGGCGGTCTGGTCCTATAACGTTTCATAAGGACCTGCCGCGTTGCATGGCCTTTCGCGGGACTTGAGGACTTTCAGTAGACTGCATGCGCTTGTTCCGTGCATGATGAGGTCTTGTAGTCTGTTTCCTCTCTAGAGCATTCTTTATAACTATATTGTACACGTCAGTTGCTCTCTCCGGCCGCCATGCTCCACAATGACGAGACATTAGGACGACTTTAATGTGTATATACGTACGAGTATAATTGCATGCAGTTAGAGTTATATTATACGTGTGTTACATACAGTACGTCTTTGGTATTTAATTAAATGTACATGAAACATGCAGAAGTTTATAAACTTTAAACTGTAAGGTCTTAAATACAGTACACATGCAGTTAGTTAAGTTTTCCATAGCCTGAGAGGTGTGAGAGATCTGAAACCTCTGACGCCTTTAACAATTGTGAACCTTTAGGCTTTTCACGAAGATCGGTTCCAGAACCAGAATAATTCCGATTCCAGAATCAGAATTGGTAGGAAAATGAAAAGCGTCAAAATTTTCCATTCAATTTCCTATATACTAAAAATGAAAGATAAAACAATTTTATCTAAAATCGCGAAATGTTATTTCAAATTTGTCCTTTTGTTTCATAGAATATGCGACAACGGCCATCGAGAAAATTTCTCGAACCGCGGAATTCCAGAATCGGATCACGGTTCTGGAACCGATTCTGAAAACGGAACGGACAATTTGAAAAGCTTCGAACCGATTTTGGTTCTGGAACAAGGGCCATATACAGTGGTCCTTGTTCTGGAATCGGTAATACGAAAAGCCTACTTGACAGGATGTGGTTGCTTCAAGCTGATATGAAATCGTACAAATCGGTTAAAGCCAACATCAAACTTGTTTTCATGCTTTTTCAAATCATGCTATGAATCAGCTTACATGTGATGTAATCTAAATTTGATAAGCATTTGTTTGAATAAACAGTCTGCTTTTTAAATTGAATGCTTTCTATGAAACCGATTCTGTTGATAATCAGTTTGTACAGCAAGCAAGCGAGCGAGTTGGAGCAAGTCAAGGACGAGCGACCCTTCAGCAGCCAAAGACAGAGGCCTTGTATTCTTGTCTCCGGCTCTGCTATATCTTGTTATGGTACATCGCAATCTCATGTGCTCAAATGTGGCTAAGATCATTGGCTTAGGCTTAGTGACTTAGTCGAATAAATGCCAGATCTGAGATCTCTAAACTCCAAATGAAATTTTAATATTACCTAATAAAGAGTATCAGATATGTAGTTGTTGGCTAGTTAAATTTAAAGGTCCTCTAAATTAAAAGCTACGCAGTCGCAGTGCAACTTCATTTAAAATCAGCTCTGTTTGCCTTACTTAATAATAAAATTGAAAATTTTTTTTGATGGGACCTTAGTTTAGGTTTTGCACTTCAAACATAATGTATTCTGAATTTTAGAATAAAAAGAATTGTTTTTGGCAATAACTAAACCTGTACTTTAGTTTGAGTATAAATTTGATGCCTCCAAGAAAAAAAATTTTGAGAATAAAAAACATAGGCCATAGGTAGCAATCAATTTTTATTGTTTCGTTTTCGTTTTATTGTTTCGTTTTATTGTTATTGTATCGTATATTTATAAAATTATAATTTTACTCCCTATGGCTACTCTAACAAAAAAACAATCTAGCTTGTAATCAAGTAGGTATCTTATTATATTCAAATTGACCTATTTTCAAATCTTTATGCAAGTGTTTAAAAGTATTTCCATATACTAAAATGGTCTGTTGGTAGGTTTGTGTATGATCAATTAGAGAAAAAATGGCTTAACTGATTTTCTTTGAACTTGCACCATTAGAAGTATTTTCAAATCTTTATGCAAGTGCTTAAAGGCATTTAATATCTTGACCTAATTTATACTATCCATAGGCATAATCACAAAAAGGGCAAATATATACTAGACTAGTGGTTTTTCAGGTTGGCTGATTGTATATCAAAATATGGGGTTAGTTTGGTATAATTTTCCTGTGGCTCAGTATCTAAAAGGCCTATACCATGAATATATTCTAATATTAAGCAATACATTTTAAAATGATAGTCTATAATCTATGATCCCTTGTTAAAATTGTTATTTCTCAAAAGTTTATTATTGTCTATTGCTTAGATTAAACAAGACTTATATAAGGAAAATGTTTACTTGAATTTTAATTAGCATCACTTCTTACATAATTGTTATTATTAATTAGATTTTATTAAACTTCTATAAAAATGAGTTTCTAAATTCAGAGTAAGTAGAGCCTATTCAAGGCCAAAACCCCACTTTCCTAGACTAAAATAATTTACTCCTTATGATTGTCTTCTATTATTATTGCATGTTTTTACAACAATTAAAGTAAGGCTATGTTATAAAAACTGTGCATATAGAAATTAACAAAGTATATTGATCAATTAATAAACATGGATGTATCCATTGCCATTGCATTTAGCAAAAACTGCCATTAAGCACTTAACTCCTTCATGCCAAGCAGGCTTAGCACTGAATTGCGCAGTATTTCTTGTCTGCATGTCTTCAATCTGCATTAACATCACTGACTGACCTCAGGCCATGCCGCAGCAGCAGAGTGATGATGAAAAACCCAAGGATTCTGCGCTGCGGCCATCGTCAGATCCCTGCAGCCCCCGCTGCCTGCCGCAGGAACTGTGCGAGCGAATCCTTCGCCTGCTGGACGTGCGCAGCCTGCTGGCCTGCCGCGGTGTCAGCCATCGCTGGAGGGCCTCCGTCTCCGCCAGCGGCGCCTGGCGACTGCACGCGGCCCGGCTCGGCCTGCCGGCGGAGCCCGCGGCGTCTCTGGCGCAACGCGTGGCCCTGCTGTCCGGAGCCTGCGGCAGGGTCGCCGCTGTCAGGCTGGACGTCAGCAACGAAGAGGCTGCGGCTGAGGGAGGGATGGCCTGGGCCGAAAAGCTGCTCAGCGCGGTGAGTCCCCTGAAGGCCTCGCTGCCACATCCGATTCCGCCTTGATTCCAAACCATTCCATTCCCGCATTCCAGCCCATTCCACTCCTCAGATTCCAGCCCATTCCACTCCCGGATTCCAGCCCATTCCACTCCCGGATTCCAGCCCATTCTACTCCCGGATTCCAGCCCATTCCACTCCCGGATTCCAGCCCATTCCACTCCCGGATTCCAGCCCATTCCACTCCCGGATTCCGGCCCATTCCACTGCTCAGATTCCAGCCCATTCCACTCCCGGATTCCAGCCCATTCCACTCCCAGATTCCAGCCCATTTCACTCCGGATTCCAACCTTTCCAGCACTACAGTAACGGGCAGCTCCGGCTGCTGCTGTACACTCCCGAGCTCAATCGGGCCCGCGTCTGCCGCATCCGAGTTGTTCTTGTCAGCGGGGCGGACCCGCCCCCCAGGCCGGTGTCCCTGCGGCTGGGACGGCACGGGCTGCTGCTGCGCACGGACTGGCTGGGCTCCGGCTCCCTCCTGCTGCCGCTGCTGGGCCTCACACGCGGCGCCACCTGGCCGATGTTCGAGCTAGACGACAGCGTGACATCGCTGCTCGCCTACCCTTGTGCCTGTGGGCACCGCCGGCTCGTCTGCGCCGCCGAGAGCCGCCTGCAGCTCTGGTCGCTGCCGCCGCTTGCATCGCCAGCCGCCGAGGTGCCGTCGGCTCGGCTGCGGCCCCAGGCGGAGCTGCAGTTCGACTCCACCGTTGAAGGCCTGGCCTACCTGGACCCGCCCGATGGCAACTGCCTTGGCGAGCAGCTCGCGGTGGCCATCAGCCCCAGCGCTGCCACGCTGGTTCGCATCGGCTGCCAGCGGCTGGAGCGGCTGCACCGCCTGACCGCTCTGAGCGACGCCTGCTTGAACATCCGCAGCCTGCCGAGCTGCTTCAACACCGTGGAGGAGCTGCTGGATGATGCCGGAAAGTTCTCCGGCTACTTCAGAGTGACGCGCTACTGGCAGTCTGCGCCTGGCGCCGTCAGCGGCTCCGACTGCCACTACGGGCCGCTGCGGCACCGCCTGAGCCGCCTGCTGCAGCTGCTGGACCTGCAGTCGCACTTCCTGCTGCTGTTCTCCGCCGGCCAGCTCGCCTGCCAGCAGGTGGCCGCTCTGTTCCGCTACGGCGCCGAGCGGCCACTGCTGCAGCTGATTGTGCCAGCCGTGTCGCGCCCCGCCAGCGGTTGCGGGCTGCTGCGCACCGCCGTTGTCCGCGAGCCGGTGCCCTGGTGTCACGGTCTCGACCCCCGCTGGCCCTGCCTGCCCCTCTACCTGTCCTTCACGCCGGGCGTCGAGTTTGAGCTTCTCCAGTGGCGGCTCGGCCTGCAGGAGGCGGGCGCGGCTGACCGCCTCGTCAAAGCAGAAGCTGCGGCGCTTTGCGAAAGCGGCGGCGACAGCAGAGCCGATGCTTTCAACGGAGTCTGAGCACCGCTTCACTGCAGAGCAACCACGATATTCGCTGGGATATTTTTGCTCTTCATATTTTCACACCTCCGTGCCAGCGCCGCACTGACCCAACGAAGTCACTTGGCCAAGCGCCGAGTCTCTGCCCCAGATTGAGACGTTGCCACGGTGAAATTCGTCACTCTCATCTCATTCTATGATCTTCTGTGAGACTTTTTGAGAGGATTTGGAAATAAATAAGCTGACAGATACAAACTAGTTTGATAGATTCCTGTTGATTTTTTATGAACGTACGCTCGTATCGCAAAACAATGGTTACCTTGTAGATGACTCACCGCGGTACCTGTCTGAGCTGTAGTATGGATGCATATTTTTGCAGATAAGGTGTCTAGTGCACCATTTTCACTGATTTTCAACTACTAAAGCAGACCTCTATACTCAGCTGCACTTCTGCACAGGTGACTGCTCTCATTTGTACTTTCTTACAAGTAGTTAATTACTTTTCTTTGAAAACTGCTCCATAAACCTACAGGGCTTTCATGTTATAAATTGCATCCGAGTGGAAAAATACACTGGAGGCGCCTCTCACCTGTTGAGCAACTTTAAAACAGTTAAATAGAAGTTACGGAGACTGACTTCCTTCTTTAGTTTTTCTTTGCCAAGAAAGTTCAAGGCAAAACTGCGAGAGAAAAAATATATTTACAGTCAGAAAAGTCCAGACTCAACAGAAAAAAAGCAGGACAGAGAACTCCAGCTATTATTGCAGAGCCACCTGTTTGAACAGGTTGCTGCGGGCAGGGGCGGGGCTGAAAGACCAGTAAGTAAAACAAAATATTGCAAGATAAAAACACGCTGCCACAACATCAATGAACAAAACAAACAAAAACGAAAAAAGAAAATCCGGTTGTCAGCAGGCCAACAGGCTGTCCAACTGGACCCGTGCATCACGTGACAATTGTAGCCTAATTTGGTCCTGGATTCTGGGCGCGCAGACAGAAAAATGTGACAGATAAAAGCACTGCAGTATAACAAGAGACAATCGCGTCGGGTCCGTACGGCGGAACTGATTAAAGCAGCGAATGCAAAACGCTGACGGAAACTGACTAAAAAAAGCAAAAAGCTCAAATAGGCAGCAATTTTTCGTTTTCGATGAGATTAAAAATGAATTGTAGAAGCGAAAAGCAAGGAAACACAGAACATGTAAATAATAGCGGGACGGGACAACGTGAACAGTAAATCCATGGTAGCGATCACCAATTCACACTAAACTGTAGTGTAACCCTCCTGGCGATCACCAATTCACGCTACTGTAGTGAAACCCTGCTGCGATCACCAATTCACGCTAAACTGTAGTGAAACCCTCCTGGCGATCACTAATTCACGCTAAACTGTAGTGAAACCCTCCTGGCGATCACTAATTCACGCTAAACTGTAGTGAAACCCTGCTGCGATCACCAATTCACGATTCGAGCTGCGAGCCTCAGTCCGAGTGCAGCCTACCCAGGGTGTCAGCAAGTGCAGCGACTGTGGCAGCGGCGGCACCGACTGCCAGGGCGACGCTGGGTGAAGCGAAGCGCACCGCCGCGTTGCAGTTGCGCCGGTCGCAAAAGCAGAGGCTGCCGCCGCGGCCGCGCGATTCATCGATGCAGACAAGATAGGGGGACACCTTCTTCAGCTCCAGCTTATTCGAGCAGGTGCGCCGGATCCGCTTGGTATCTGCGGGACTCGGCGTGAGTTGAGCTGCGTCAGCTGGCGTATATGCTATGATCGTGGCAGTAGGCGACAGGGGCTTCGCCATGTATAATTCTACTGGGAGAAAGATGTAATAGAAGCAGTATAAGTAAGTCTCTATATAAGGTATTTTGTTAATGCATATATTGCCGTTGACCATCAGGTGAAAGTTCAGCACTCGACACTTAAGGGGACCATGCAGCTGAGCAGGCTAGCATGCGAAATTGGGCGCATTTTGAAAGTTGTAAGTCAGGAAAAACCGATGCTAAAATCTCGCTGTTGTGACCTTGAGATCCATTTGAGAGCCTGAAGTTAACACGAGACCTCCATTTTCTTTATTTATCGCATCTCGAGAGCACCTCGTGGATGAAGGCGTTAGTAATCTTTTTTTATGTTCACAATTGGAAGCTTTTAGCACAGCTCTGTTCCGAGAGTTACGTCATCCAAAGTGAGGCTAAGATGAGGACAAAGAAACGCCTGTCCCCTGCTACTGTCCCGCTCCTAGTGCGCAAGGGAGCAGTGTCGCAATACTCACCCCCAGAGCTGTAGACCCACTTGCTGCAGACGCCCAGGCATCGCACAGACGGAATGAGGCCCTGCTTCACCAGCGTCATGTCAAATGGGTCGCGGCAGTTTGGGTCCACTGACGTGTCGCACTCGATGCAGTTGACGATTTGCTCTGAGAATTTTCAGTTAATGACAGTAAGAAAAGATATGATTGCAAACTAGTAGGCCTCTCTCGCAAGCAGCAAAACCTGGTACTTAGACAGAAGATTAATCTACAGTAGTACAAATACTTAGAAAGAGGATTGTCAAAAATGATTTCAACTTACCTCTGCAGAAATCAGGGTCAGAACTAAACCCAAGCCTGCCAATGGAGCACTGAGAGATAAACACCACTAACCAAAACTGCAACTTCATGCCTTAAAAGCAGGATGGAGGTGAGAACTTATTGATTGTATCTATTACAATCATTAATTAAATAGCCAAATAGACCTTTTTATTGATATAATTAAATAAAAATAGTGCTCTTAAAGTAAATGATTCAAGACTCAAAAGTTTTTATTTTTCATCATAGAGTTTGCAAGTGTTAACAGACTTGAAAAGAAACTTTTTTTGATAAAATTGAAAATTTATTCAAATTAGCTTGTATAGACACTTTTACTAGCTCAAGATATGCTATGAATAATTGAAATCTACAGTGAATTAGCAAAAATAAGCATATACAACCAGAGCTGTTACTAGCAAACTTCACCCCCTCTTATGGAGGCAGTAAAGAAAAAAATGTTGAATAAACTAGGCTATGTACAGACTTGGAGAGTTTATAGTCTAATGTTGTTAATTTCTTAAGGATATCTAAAGCAAAGCAAAGCAAAAGCTTAAAGCAAATAAGATTAAAGCAAAAAAACGATATCTTAGTTGTTCTCCTAAAATACAGTATTTTTAGCAATATCCCCAATACATAAACCTTGGTACCTGAGCAATTCCCCTCATGAGCTTTGATATCTGAAAAGTTTCACATACAAATCTTGAAATAGTAGTATTTCCCCCAATGAGTCATAAGATTTTAACAATTACCCTATTAGACTAATATCGCAGCAATCTCCTAAAACACAGTATTTTATCAATTTTCTACATTTAACATCGAATTTACAGCAATGCCACCATGAGCCACAGATTTTTGGTGATTCCTCCCCATTAACCATGAAATCTAAGCAATCCCCCCCATGAAAACTAAAATCTTAGCATAGAGTCTTAAACATAGAAATAGAATCTAGCCCTATGAATATTTATTTCTTCGTAATGTTGTCACAAGCACAACACAAAAAAAGGAATAAATATGCATGCTAAATCATAACCTTCTACAAAATTTAAATCTCTTTAGCACGGACAATTCTCTGCCAAAAAAATATATTTCGAGACACATGTTTTATTTACAGTTCTTGCTTTGCTACCGTTCGCAAGCATCTATTAATTTAGCAAATTTATTGTAAGAATCGTGCGGCGGCCGGGCCCGCGAAGATACAAAACAAAATTCAAGTTAGCAGCACGGACCATCACTAATTATAAGAAACACTTTGCTTGTGAGACTTGATGCAGGGAAAAATTTTTTGGCTTAGACATTAAATCCCTAATTTTAAATTTATAAATTTCAAATGTATTTAATCTTTAGTGTTATCTATCGTATCTTTCGCGTCCGCTATTTTTTCAGTTTATTTTATCTTCATGCATATTTTCAGGATCAAATAAAGACCAATAAAATATACTTATATAGATGACTCCATATTGCACTTGGTGACATGACCTTTATTTTTTATGTTAAAGCGTGTAAATCTAAATAATTTCGGTGTTTATCACATTGCTATCCTGTTTCACAAGGCTTAAAACATTAGTGCAAAGGTAAGGCGAGAAAAGATAAAAAATCTAAAAATGTACATGATAGTTTCAAGAAAGTTTTGTGTACTAAAACTTAAGTTAGCAGCAAGCTCGACAGCATCGCCGTATTCTTTTCTTTTCTGCACGATTGCTCGGTTAAAACTTGAATTTTAGTTGTTGGCTAAAAATTCTAAATTGTCTCCATTTTGAACTACAGCATCATTTTTTCTTTTAAAATTATATAAAACTACATATGCATCAACTATTCACTGCTCATATTATTCATTTTACCTAATCGTTACTGTCAGTAAGAGTACTTACTTTAAAGTAATTACTGATCACATTACCTAAATATAATAAGTAAAATTACTGTAAATTATATATACAAGAGAGCTTTTATAAAGCTTTCTCATAAATAAGCCTTGTTTATGGTTTACAACTTTATAATTTTATTTATTGACCTAATAATGTACTTAGCGACTGTATGAATAATCAAACTTCCTTCTTCAATGTAGATTTCACATTCTAATGTGACAGACATATTTAGAAGTCTATCAATACAACCTATTGCGTGTTCTAAAAAATTAGCATAACTTTTTCATATCAAATCAAAATTAAAAGTTAGTGCTTAGCAATACAAGTCAAAAAACAACCATAACAAACTTACGGCAAAGTGCTTCATTCTTTTCATTCCTAAACTCGAATTTGCAGGCGATGCGCAGCTCCTCTCGCCTGACCTTCCCTAGCGGGGGGCCGGCTGTCCTGACCGTCACTGGCGGCCAGCCCGACAGCATCGCCGCCACCGTCCTCGTGGTGGCCACAGATGGCAGCGGCAAGGCCTGGTCCGCCGCGTTCACCGACAGCTACGTCAGCCAGCTGGCAGCAAAGGCGGGCGGCTGCACCGTCTCCTTCGCCGAGTTCGTGGCGGGAATCCGCGCCGCTGCTGGTGCTGCAGCCGAAGGCGGAGCCGCTCGACTCAGCGATGGAACCTCCTGGCAGCTGGACCTGCTCACCTTGGAGCAGCTGCAGCTGCTGCGGGCAACCAAGACTGGTGCATCAGCTGGTGGTGAGCTGCCGACTTCTCTCAGCAGGGGCTTTTAGTTGCACTAAAGCGAGCTTGACCAGGATGCCAGCGAGAAGGCCATCATGCTTGCCTACTGCGCTGACCCCTGAGCACATACAAGCGCGCCAATACTGCACACTTAGGCACGCGCTTATACGACGTACACATGACTTTCGAATCGTCAGGCGTGTCTTGGAGTTTGCCTTGAATTTGGGCCTTCAAGCACTAACTGTTCTGTTGTTGAATTAACGAACGCAGAAACAAGACAGATAATTATCCGGGCGCCCAGTGGCACCAAAAGAGGGCTTGGCCAATAGGAGGGCGGCTCGTATTTTATGCACTCGGGGAAGGAAAGTTCTAGAAAGACCGGGAGAGGAAACTTCTGGAACTATGCGTAAACGGGACGCTTTCATAAGACCTAAATTTCACAACGCCTAAATTTCATATCGCCTAAATTTCACAACGCCTAAAACCACCACACTTCACAACGCCTAAATTTCATATCGATGGGAAATTTAGGCGTTGTGAAGGAGGCTGCATTTTTGATTTTAGGCGTTGTGAAATTTAGGCGTTATGAAATTTAGGTGATGTGAAGTCATGTGCTTTAGGCGTTGTGAAATTTAGGTCTTATGAAGCGCCCCCGCGTAAACAAGTCCTGCTGTGGAAGTTTCTAGAAACCCTGTCCCCGAACTATCCCTACGCATTGCATGCCTTTGCAATACACAACACTAGCAGCAGAATTTAACTCCGAGTCTGTGATGCGCTCCACCACTCTTGAAAATACAAAAATTTTTCATTACTCGTGTTTTTGACTTCCACTTTCGTCCAACCAACGCAGCGGCCCCGCCGTTACCGCAGCAGCTTTGCCGCTTCCTCATCGTGACGCGCACACGCAGCTCTAACCGGGTGCACTTCCCGCTCCCGCTGGACCCAGTGAACGCTGCCGCCACCACGGCATCCCCCGAGTCCCGGAGCGCCGTGAAGCGGCCTGGCAGCGCCGGCGCCACCGACCTCCGTCGGCTGCAGACGCGGGTGGCGCAGCTGCGTCGGGAAAATCACCGTCTAGCAGAGGAAAACCGACGCCTGACCGCTGATGCAGACGAAGCGACGGCTCTCCGGCGCGAAGCTGCCGAGCTTGGCGCTGCGGCGAGGCGAGCGCGCGCCAGTCTTGATCAGCGGCGCCGACGAGAGAGCGCCGCCAGCGCCGAACTGGCCGGACTCCGCGCCGAAGTGTCGAGTCTGAGACGCGCTGAGAGCGAGGCGCGGCGCCGGCTGGCGGAGGCGGAGGCTTCGCTGGCCGCCCAGAGAGCTGGGCTGCGCTTGGGCTCCATGCGCCGGCGTGCGCGTTCCCTGGAGCGCCAGAATACGGCGCCTCTTCCGCCAACTCAGACGCTTCCACAGCCTTCATCGGAGCGACCAGGCCGCCGCCATCGGCGCCCTTCGAATCTCTCTCCAGCTCCGTCAGCAAGTCAGTTGGCGGCCAGGGCTCGCAACGGCGGGCCACCCAGCCCGGCGCCCTATGAGGCGGAGATCGGCGACATCGACAGGCGGTTGGAGCAGCTGCGGTGCGCTCTCGACCAGGCGCTGTTGTTGCCCGCCCGCGGTTGAAGCTTCGGGTGGACGGCGAGGCTTTTCAGCTGCACAAGGTCCCAGACTGAGCATTCGCTGACGGGTCATCCAGTGCCTTTTCACATTTCATAAATTTTATGTAAATTGCATCGTATTTGTCTGTTGCATTTTTATGTTCAGCTCAATAAATGAGAAAACCGTGTTCTGACTGGTAAATCTGCCGCTAAAGCTGTGTGTTAAGACAGTGCATGAGTTGCCATTGCAGGATTCAGCACTGGATTGTATTACGAGTTGGGATTATGATTTTCAACGACTGCTGTTTTTCTACTGCACTCCAGTTGAGAGAGGTGTAATTCAGTTCTGACTGCAAAGTCTCGAAAGCATTTATCGACCACTTGTCAGCTGCAGATAAAAGCAGGGACTTCGGCGATATAAATTTACTATAGAAATCTATGGGTAATCCATAATTTACCTTAGAAGTCCCTGGTAAAAGCAAATTCATAATTTTAACGCGTTCGCAAGTTCAATAGGGCTGAAACATGCACATGCGCGAGCTAGGTTCCTTTATGTCTGCAAGTATCTGAACAAGAAGCTTAGAAATTTATTTTTTAAAGTTCTTTTAAATCCATATATTGTCGAAAATATATCCGTAGTCATCAATGAAATTCGAGCCGCTATCATGCAAGCACCGAGTGACATACGATAAACATCAGAAAATTTCATTCATGAGGCGCGTGATGACCCGACACTCTCACGAGCACACGGTGAAATTGGTCCCTGACACGGACGTAGAGTTGCTGCCGGCCGGCAGGCACAGCTCGAACCACCTCAGTGGGAAAAGCGTCTCCTGAAACGCTCGCAGCACAATGGACGCGATTAAGCAGACGGCCAGGCACAGCCACGTCGCCAGCCGCCGGATCAGCACAGGCCGCAGCGGCGGCAGACTCGGAGGCTGAGTCAAGTCCAGCTCCACCTCACTCTCGTACGGGGTCGAGTACACTTTCGAGGCCGACCGGACGTGCCCGCGTTTGCCGGAGGCCAGTAGCGGCTCCGTTTGATCTTCGTCCACTGCGGACCGAGTCCTGCTGCCATGACGACCAGCTTTCAAACCCATCTGCTGGCCGGACGCTCTAACACGCGCATTGCTGACTTCCTTTTGCCAGTTCGTCCGCCAGATGATGCCCCAGAAAACAACCGTCTCTATAGAGATTCCGACCAGAACGCCGATCCAGAATCCCTTCATCTCAAGCCCAGTGAGCAGGCTTAGAGGCAACCCAATGGGCAGAGCGATGACGTCATAGGCGATGATGTTCACGACAGCCCCGATCAACTGCCGCCCGCTGCCTTTCAGGACGCCCGACGCCGTGGCGGAGAGGCCATCGACAAACGGGAAGGGAGCGTAGATTGTCATCAGCTCGGTGGTGGCGGCTTTCACCTCCGGATCGCTGGTGAAGATGCTAGCTATCGGGTCCTTGCAGGTCATGTAGGTCACGCAGATCACAGTGGAGGTGACCATGATAATAGTGACGGCCACCTTGCAGGTGTGGATGGCCTGCTCGACCTTACCAGCGCCAAGGTGCTGTCCGACTCGAATGTTTACAGCGATGGACATGCCGAGACACACCATGTACAGCAGAGAGGCGGTCTGGAACACGATTGCCTGCGCCGCCAGCTGAAGGAGGCTGATGTTGCCCGCCACAAGGGTTCCTATCTGCAAATTTCACAAAAAAGTAAAAAAAACATGACAACTGAAAACTCTTTCAGATTCACTGATAAGATCATGCTGCTTTAAAGGTTCCAGTTATACTCGTACTTACCTCAAAGCTGATGTTCTCCAGCGATACGAGCAGCAGACCCGGAACCGCCAGCCTTATGAACCCGCCGATGTCGTAGAGAGCCTCGGTCTTCCAGCCGTCCCAAGTGTCCTCGAACACGCGAAACACGCGGATGTACACCAGGATGCAGAGGCACATCACGAAGAGCGAGGCGGCCTGACACACCGCCGAGGCCTCGAACTCGAAGCCCATCACGTAGATGGCGATGTACTGCGACACCGCGTTGAACACATTGCCGATCACTGCGCACACGAGCGGCGGGTTGACGCGGTTCTGCGTCTGCAGATACCTCGCCAGCACCAAGAAAGTGTAGTCGAAAAACACGCCGGGCATGAAGATGAGGATGTAGCGAGCGGTCATGTCGCTGATGATCGGGTCCTGGCCCAGTAGCAGCAGCACTGGCTTGATGTTCAGGTGCAGGCAGTACACGGGCACCAGGAACATGTACATGACGAGTAGGCTACGCTGCAGGTACAGTCCGACTCGCTTCTTGTGTCGGCTGCCGAAGGTCTGAGCAAAGTAGGTGTCACAGCCGGTGGACAGTCCGAGACCGATGCTCAGGGCGGCCACGTTGATGAGGGTGCAGGCGAGAGCGACAGCGTCCAGCTGCTCCTTGGACAGGTGGCCGCACATGATGACGCTGATTGTCTGCAGCAGGAACTGGAAGAAGCAGGTGAGGAAGGCGGGCAGGTGCAGCTTGGCGATCTCGCGGAACTCGCTCCAGTAGCCGAGAGGGAAAAACTTTGCGCCGAAGCGGTCGGCCACGCCCAAGAGGCCGCTTCTCGGTTCGGCCTCGTAGAGCGCTCTGGAGGACTGGTCCCTGCAGTGCGGAGGGATGGACAGTTTCTTGATTGCTTCAAGCTATGCTTGTACGGCGAAAGTAGAGAAAACAGTCAAGCACAGAATTATTATTTCGTGTGGAAAATCAAAACGGAAAGCGGCATTTCCTCGGCAACCCAAATTACATGCCCGATTTTCAGTATTTTTGCATCATGATACTGAGCCAATTTCAGAGTACGAGTCTCACCTGAACTCCAGTACGGCGCCATCAAGTGCTCCGTACGCGGCGGTGTCCTTGCCCCGCTTCTCACCAGCTGGCAGGTCAGCTCCGTGATGTTGGGCGCCACCGCTATGCGACATGCTTGCTACTGAATGAGGCAGCTGTCTGCCAATAAAACCGCTGAGAATAGCCGCCTGAGCAAACTTCTCTCTATGCTTTCGGCACTGATCAAGCGAGACAAAGCTTCAAATGGCTAGAAAAACTACGAGTAGTGCTATCAAGTAAAAGCACTGGGAGATAAGCGCAATCACAGATTCACCTGCCCAGTTTAGCTTGGTTTTACTGCCTCTTGCTAGACTGGGGCGAAAATCTCCTATCTGAGCTCTGTGATATTGAAAGTTTTTCCAGGGTTTTTGTTTTTCATTACCAAGCACAACTTTGCTGCTATCAAATTTTTACGCACTTTGAATTCTGGCGCCAAAAGTTGTATTTTAGGGCAATCTGTTTGACAATTTGTGCGCAGCCGTTTCTGCAACTATTTTGCGAGCGTAGCACTCACTGCAACGTGGGCAAAGGGCCCCGAAAGAGGCTTTGGTGATATCGAAATCTCACTAAATGTATTTTTGATGGAGAGCATGTTCTCGCTTATTGAAAGCTGTCAAGTTTTTTTTAATATAAATACACTGTTGCATAAACAGATAGAGATACCTGTAGATTAAGCAGATGCACATGTTATGTAATAATAGATAAAGCAAAGAGAGATTAGTGAGGTATGATGTGTTTGAAAGGCCGGAATCACTGGAAAATTGGGCACGCGTTTTCTTCCAATACGAGCATGAAGAAGGGCTTATGACAGAGTCTTGTAAATTATCGTCTTCTTTATTAGACTTTGGTCATCTCATAAGAGTGCAATTATCATCACTAGACTCAATGGACTTCAGTTTAGAAATTTCCATTCCAGATGCTGTGACGATGCGTTACTGCCAATTTAGACAGCTGTTGTTGCGGTTTTGGGTACGAGCGTAGAAATCTTTGGGTAAATCGATAGGCGATTCGGTGCGGTTGTAATGCGATTCGGTTTGATACGATTCGGTTCGGTAAGATTTGGCTCAGTACGATTCGGTTCGGTACGATTCGGTTCGGTACGATTCGGTTCGGTACGATTTGGCTCAGTACGATTCGGTTCGGTACGATTCGATTCGGTACGATTCGATTCGGTACGATTCGGTTCGGTACGATTCGGTTCGGTTCGGTACGATTCGATTCGGTTCGGTACGATTCGGTTCGGTACGATTCGGTTCGGTACGATTCGGTTCGGTACGATTTGGCTCAGTACGATTCGGTTCGGTACGATTCGATTCGGTACGATTCGATTCGGTACGATTCGGTTCGGTACGATTCGGTTCGGTACGATTCGGTTCGGTACGATTCGGTTCGGTACGATTCGGTTCGGTACGATTAGAGGTAGGGTTCGGTTCAGTACGATCCGGTTCGGTACGATTCGGTTTGGTAGAATTCGGCTCGTTACATTTCGGTTCGGTACGATTCGGTAGTTTTTACTGTTTTGGGGTAAATCGGAAGAATCGCCACAATGTCAATGATTGCCTTGTGAGGTTTGCGTGTGAGGTTGTGCCTTCATGCTTGTGTTTGTTATTTTATCCCTTCTATTTGGTCACGTGCTCTTTGTACATGCGGCTCTGTACATTTTAACCTCTGCCCATCAGGGGTGCGTGGTTTTTACTCTAATCGTTATTTTACAAGCTGCGCTCTCTTGTCCGATCAGATTGTCAATCGAATCACAGTGGAAAATTTTAAGCCTCAAATTTTCTGACATGCCGTGAGCAAATAGCAGTTTCCATGACGTCATAAAGTTATTAGGCTCCATTGTTGATTACGTGAAAACCCATTGCATAATTTGCAAAAACCAACCAAAATGGAAACTTAACTTATACATCAAACTGATTAAAAAACTCATGAAGTAACGAAAAAAAGAAATTCGAGTCAGGAGTCACTAAAATAGACTCAGAAATTCGAATTTAGTTTGTTGCAAAACTAGCTTTGCTGCTATCAGTTGGCTAAATACTGAAGTATGCTGAAAATACATACGTATTGTTAAGGAATAGCAACATAGGTCAGTAAATGAGCACCCATAGCGATAAATATCTAGCGTCTAGGTCACCATTTCCCTGATGCTTGGTGGTCAGTGGGTCACCATCTCACTGATGCGTATTCGCTCAAGGGCTCTTGGAAAAACTATTGAAAGTTCAACTACAGAAAGTTATATTGGACTCAAGCTTCAGGGACTCTGAGCCGTTTCTAGCTGGCAGGCACAGGTCAAACCACCTAAGCGGAACCAGCACACCTTGGAATAACCGCAGCACAATGGCAGCAGCCAAGCAGACGGCCAGGCACAGCCACGTCGCCAGCCGCCGGATCAGCACAGGCCGCAGCGGCGGCAGACTCGGAGGCTGAGTCAAGTCCAGCTCCACCTCACTCTCGTACGGAGTCGAGTACACTCGCGAGGCCGACCGGACGTGAGAGGGCTTAATTTCTGAGGCCAGTAGCGGCTCCGTTTGATCTTCTCTGCTCACATTTTTACGACGTCTCTTAGGCGTCTTTTTGATCTGCTGACCGGACGCTCTGGACAGCGCTGCGGCTGCTTGCTTCTCCCAGTTGGTCCGCCAGATGATAAGCCAGAATACAATGCTCTGAAGCACGATGCCGAGCAACATTGCGATCCAGAACCCCTTCATTTGCAGCGGGGTGAGCAGACTCAGCGGAATCCCGATCGGCAGCGAGATGAAGTCGTAGGCGACGATGTTGACGGCGGCACCGATCAGCTGCTGGCCGCTGCCCTTCAGGACGCCGGCCGCGGTGGCAGACAGGCCATCAAAGTAGGGGTACGGGGCGTACACAGCCAGCAGCTCCACAGTTGCCGCCTTCACTTCCGGATCGCTGGTGAAGATGCTCGCCACCTGCTCCCTGCAGGTAGCGAAAAATACGCAAATCAAAGTTGATGTCACTAAAATCATTGTCACGGCCACCTTGCAGGTATGCTTGGCCTTCTCAATGCTGCCAGCGCCCAGGTGCTGACCAACACGGATGTTCACCGCGATTGACATGCCGATGCACACCATATACAGCAGGCTGATGCTCTGGAATAGAATGGCCTGCGCTGCCAGCTGCACTGCGTTCAGACTGCCCGCCAGGAATGTTCCCACCTGCAGATGCATGCAGTCAAATGCGGGTCCAGTATAGAAAGAAGTTTTAAACGGTTTAGTCTTGAATTTTGGTCTTCAAGAGCATCGCTAATATGGCAATATAAAATGCAGTGGCAATTTTTTGTGACGACCAATTTACTGCAACTGAAAAAAATATGCACTAACCTCAAAGCTGATGTTCTCCAGCGATACGAGCAGCAGTCCCGGAACCGCCAGCCTTATGAAGCCGCCGATGTCGTAGAGAGCCTCGGTCTTCCAGCCGTCCCAAGTGTCCTCGAACACGCGAAACACGCGGATGTACACCAGGATGCAGAGGCACATCACGAACAGCGAGGCGGCCTGACACACCGCCGAGGCCTCGAACTCGAAGCCCATCACGTAGATGGCGATGTACTGCGACACCGCGTTGAACACATTGCCGATCACTGCGCACACGAGCGGCGGGTTGACGCGGTTCTGCGTCTGCAGATACCTCGCCAGCACCAAGAAAGTGTAGTCGAAAAACACGCCGGGCATGAAGATGAGGATGTAGCGAGCGGTCATGTCGCTGATGATCGGGTCCTGGCCCAGTAGCAGCAGCACTGGCTTGATGTTCAGGTGCAGGCAGTACACGGGCACCAGGAACATGTACATGACGAGTAGGCTACGCTGCAGGTACAGTCCGACTCGCTTCTTGTGTCGGCTGCCGAAGGTCTGAGCAAAGTAGGTGTCACAGCCGGTGGACAGTCCGAGACCGATGCTTAGGGCGGCCACGTTGATGAGGGTGCAGGCGAGAGCGACAGCGTCCAGCTGCTCCTTGGACAGGTGGCCGCACATGATGACGCTGATTGTCTGCAGCAGGAACTGGAAGAAGCAGGTGAGGAAGGCGGGCAGGTGCAGCTTGGCGATCTCGCGGAACTCGCTCCAGTAGCCGAGAGGGAAAAACTTTGCGCCGAAGCGGTCGTCCACGCCCAAGAGGCCGCTTCTCGGTTCGGCCTCGTAGAGCGCTCTGAAGGACTGGTCCCTGGAAAGGTTGGTTTTATTCTTCATGCATGCTTTATGACCTCGTAATGCATTTAACTCGATGCCCTATTTGTGCGGCCAACCTGAACTTAATCTCCGCTCCGCCGCCATCGGTTGCTCCGTATGCTGCTCCCAGCTTCCCCTCCACGAACACGAGGTCGGTGCGACTTTCGCTGTTGCGGTCTGCCATGGGTTTTGCGTGCTCAGGTCGGAGATTCAGAAATTAGCAGCTCAGCAGTTGTAGTTAGAGATTGCGGGACCACGCGCACACGCAGTGCTACCTGAGACAGTCTGGACTTTTTGGCGTTGGTTTTATGATTTTATTAGAAAAGTTTTTTGCTATGGTCGGCAGTCTTATCGGACCTTTACTACTGCAGGCTGATACGATTCTCGTAAAAAAGTATTGAGTACGCTTCTAGGTCGTATTCGAGTTGTTTATTTGCAGAACCCTCTTCGCGACAGTGCCTTAAAATATTGATTCAGGTCTACATGTAGTGACAGAACTTGTTTCTCTATCTCGATCTACGAGTATTTCTACAGCAGGGATTCGTCTGACAACATTTAATTAGAGCACTCTTCTGATGATACTGATATGGGAATCAGTAATATGGTGATATTTAATACAGAGCTTCATTTGGTTGTAAATTCGGCTGAAATGAGTGGTCAGTGAGCCATGCACCGTCAGGTCTGGGTATGACCTAAAATTCCAGCTCCCCTCCATTGCCAACCGCGCATGGGGTGCCCAAGTCCCCGGACTTTTTTCTATTACTGCAATTTGAATTACAGCCAGAGTTACCTGTCAAAATAAATACCCGATGTTGCAGTTGGAGAAGCCGGACAAGATTCCCATTGAGACATTTTAGACTTAGTCATATACTCGTATGTTATACACAGAGACATATCCTCAGATCTGCAGGCTTCTCTGCAAAATTCATATCCGCGTGAGCAAGTAACGCAAAAAAAAAATTGCTGGAATCTTTGCTTACTCTGAAATTTGCAGCTGAAGAGTTCGATCCTGTCCTTGGGTGCTGTGGCTCTGTCCGGTGCTATACTTTCGGATATCCGTATCTTGTGTTATCCGCTCAGATAGTACAAGTACTTTTTGATCTCCCCTGGATATCGCAAGTACTTTCTGATCTCCCCCTGGATATCGCAAGTACTTTCTGATCTCCCCCTAGATATCGCAGGTACTTTCTGATCTCCCCCTGAAAATCGCAAGTGTTTTCTGATCTCCCCCTGGATATTCCAAGCATCTTAAAGCATCCGGTCCGGATATCTCAAGCTGCTTTGCGTTCTCCGGGTACTTGCAGTCTCCCCCCCGGAAGTCACAAGCAGGTTGAAATATCTGGCCGAAAAACTAAGGTTTGCTTTGCGATATCCGGATTAGGAAGTCCGGGTCAAAGAACGATTTGTCAGTTTAATATTTTCACAGCAAAGAAGCAGTGAATACCAAATTGTAAAAAAGTCCAAGACACAATTGTTGTTTTTATTTTCAATCAATTAGTTAAATTAATTGGAATACATCTGAAGCACGCAGGAGGACGCAGGCCGAACCTTTACTCATAGTCGGAGTGCTTCCCCAATATTTTGGTGACCTTAACTAATTGAACTAACTAATTAATTTTACTAACTAACAATAAATTATATATTTAAACCGGATATTTCAACCTTCTTGTGACTTCCGGGGGGAGGGAGACTGCAAGTACCCGGAGAACGCAAAGCAGCTTGAGATATCCGGACCGGATGCTTTAAGATGCTTGGAATATCTGGGGGGAGATCAGAAAGCACTTGCGATATCCAGGGGAGATCAGAAAGTGCTTGCGATATCCAGGGGAGATCAGAAAGTACTTGCGATATCCAGGGGAGATCAGAAAGTACCTGCGATATCCAGGGGGGGGATCAGAAAGCACTTGCGATATCACAGACAGGTAGAGCATGGACGGTGCAAAGTACAAGGAGTACCTCAAGGATCAGGAGAGCTGCATCCTGGCAGCGCGGGTAGCGCGCCAGCAGAGCCGGAGGTCCTCACGGCCAGTCAGGTGTCGCTGATGAAGACCCGCAACAAAGTCTGCAGCTTGCAGGAGTGACTGCTTCCTTCCGATTTTTCTGCTTTTCCACAGACTTTAACATAACTGACTTTTTCGCTGTTTTTAATGCACACAGCGAGCCTTTTGAACCAGGTAGGAACAAAAAGTCACGTGACTTATCATTAATGTTCTCTAGTTTGCAGAGTGCACGAAATGAGATTCTAAACAATTTCTTCGATTCCAAAATAATGAAATTTAACTTGCATAGGAGCGTCATGCGTTGAATAGCAGTTTTTTATCTAAACAGAAGCGAGTTAATTTTTCCGTTTTTAACCATTGGGTAAGCCATTGCTAGCTCGTATTTTGCAGATTTATATAGCTTGTGTTCAATTTTCTCCGACAAGCATAACATATTTTTATCTTTTATCAAACGGTAAATAATTAATTAAAACGCTATAATTTTAGCAATAGTTTTAGCTTTAGTGTGCTACTACTACTAGCAAAATTCCATATGAAGCTTCAAGACTCTGCAATGTCAATCCGTGAATTGCGTGCAATGCGCAGCAGCCTTCTAAACCACTGGCGCGGCGCGTGGACTCACTCCTCCAGCAAGTCTCCACCTTTGTTCACCTGGCAGGCAGCTTGCAGCCTCTGTCGCCCCATGGAGACTCAGCAAGCCGGTTTGTCACGCCAGAGAAGCATCGGCAAGAAATTTCCATACCATGAGAACCTTTATAAAGTTTCAGAAGCAACTCGAGCCAAAGCCTAAGTTGCATGATTGGCCCAAGCGTTTTAATAATTGAAAGCCTGTCGCTCCACAGCTGAAGTCCCGCAGCGGTTAGCTTTGCAGAAGCGGGACCCTGGCCTATGGGTGCCATTCTATGGCGATGTCTTACGCTGTTCTCTCATTGTTATTATTTTTAATACGCTCATCATTAAGGGCGAAGCAGGAGTAAGTGGCAGCTGCAAAATGATTGAGGATGCCTAATTTAGAAAATTCTGCAAGGAGAAAACTTTTCTGCCTCGGAGAGCCCATCATAGACTGGGAGGCCCCAAGCAGCAGTTTCTCACGCAAAAGAATGCCAAGCAGGAAGCGCGGACAAATTAGCTTCCAGGAACGCAGCGGCATCTCAAACTGGGGAGAGATTTCGCCGTACAGCGTCTAAGCAACAGCAGAACCGGTAAAAGCCTGCCAAAACTGCTTCGGCAGAATGAAATTTCTTTTGCCCAGCCTCATTATCCGCAAGCTAAAGCTCTCGATGCCAGAAGGAGTTCAGCTATCGATTCGAATCTTGGCTACCTTGGCCTTGTTGGTGGCAGCTCAGGGCAGCCAGCAGTGCCCTGTGGCCTTCTCAGAGGTCAAGAACGGCTCCCTCTGCATCCGCAGCGCCTTCACCCGCAACCTGAGCGGCATCACCTCGGACCTGCCGTGCTCTCTGCATTGCGGCTCCGATCAGCGCTGCCAGGCCTTCACCACGGCCGACGGTCCGTGCCAGCTGTTCGTGTTCGACAGGTGCAGCAAGTCGGTGAAGGACTGCGGCTGCTCCAGTAGAGGCCGCCTGTTCGTGAAGCGGCAGCCGGGACTCTCGGCGGGCTCGCTGTGTCCGCCCGGCTACGGCGACGAGCTGTGCGGAGTGAAGTACCGGGTGCTGAAGAACAACGCAACTTGGGCGGTTCAGAGAGGAAGGTGCGAGTCGGAGCCGGGCCTGGTGATCATGGCCGATGTCGCTGACGCAGCTGAGCTGAGCCACGTGAATGCCCTGTTTGTCGCTCGCTCCCCCACCAATCCCATGTACCTGGGCGGCTACCGGGTGTTTCTGGGAGCCCAGAAGACAGACGGCTGGTTCTGGGTCGGCTGCAACATCACGATCGGCTCTGTGTGGAGAACTGGTGAACCGAGTGGATTTAGTGAAATGGCCACCGCTCGACACCCGACCATAGTGGACGTAGTGGACATCACCGATATGGGTCTCTATGGCGCCCTTTGTGAATGCGTATCGCCCTTTGATTAACTATGCCGGATTGTGATGGACAGGTTTTTAGCTATTTGGATCCAAAGACTTCTTAAGCGACCCTGTCAGCTTCATCATCACTGAATTTTAATATTCGAATGGGCATGAACTGCCTGATGGCCTGAGAATACTTTAGTACAGCCTTGCAGTTTCCTTTGTTTTGAACTGTCCGGACGGGCAGCAGGAAAAAAAGTTCGGATTCAAAACTTTGTTTATTTTTATGCTTTCCATAAAAACTTGTATTAATTCAGCATCAGTTGACTGGTTCAAAGTCTATTTTCCCTTAAATAACCTTTAACCTTGACATGTCCCCGTATGTTAAAGTGAGAAACATCTTCGATTTGTGGTATGGTCAGAGTGATAAGATTGTAGGAAAGTGCAGTGACATGATGGGACTGCAGGACAGTGCAGTGGATTCAGACAGTGCAGTGGATTCAGGACAGTGCAGTGGATTCCGACAGTGCAGTGGATGCAGGACAGTGCAGTGGATTCCGACAGTGCAGTGGATTCCGACAGTGCAGTGGATTCAGGACAGTGCAGTGGATTCCGACAGTGCAGTGGATTCCGACAGTGCAGTGGATTCAGGACAGTGCAGTGGATTCCGACAGTGCAGTGGATTCAGGACAGTGCAGTGGATTCAGGACAGTGCAGTGGATTCCGACAGTACAGTGGATTCAGGACAGTGCAGTGGATTCAGACAGTGCAGTGGATTCCGACAGTACAGTGGATTCAGGACACTGCAGTGGATTCAGACAGTGCAGTGGATTCCGACAGTGCAGTGGATTCAGGACAGTGCAGTGGATTCAGGACACTGAAGTGGATTCAGACAGTGCAGTGGATTCAGGACAGTGCAGTGGATTCCGACAGTGCAGTGGATTCAGGACAGTGCAGTGGATTCAGGACAGTGCAGTGGATTCCGACAGTACAGTGGATTCAGGACAGTGCAGTGGATTCAGACAGTGCAGTGGATTCCGACAGTACAGTGGATTCAGGACACTGCAGTGGATTCAGACAGTGCAGTGGATTCAGACAGTGCAGTGGATTCCGACAGTGCACTGGATTCAGGACAGTGCAGTGGATTCAGGACACTGCAGTGGATTCAGGACACTGCAGTGGATTCAGGACAGTGCAGTGGATTCAGGACACTACAGTGGATTCAGGACACTACAGTGGATTCAGGACACTTCAGTGGATTCAGGACAGTGCAGTGGATTCAGGACACTGCTGTGGATTCAGGACACTGCAGTGGATTCAGGACAGTGCAGTGGATTCAGGACACTGCAGTGGATTCAGGACACTGCAGTGGATTCAGGACACTGCAGTGGATTCAGGACAGTGCAGTGGATTCAGGACAGTGCAGTGGATTCAGACAGTGCAGTGGATTCAGACAGTGCAGTGGATTCAGGACAGTGCAGTGGATTCAGGACAGTGCAGTGGATGCAGGACACTGCAGTGGATTCAGGACAGTGCAGTGGATTCAGACAGTGCAGTGGATTCAGACAGTGCAATGCGTTCAAGTAATGCTTCAGAATAAAAGGTTTTTACGAGCTAGTTTCGGAATTCATTCTCATGGCTCCGATATATGCCTTTTTACAGAGGCACTGGAGAAAGTGGTTTGCTTGCTGATACCCTCTGCTTGAAGCAGGCTATTAGCTTCAGTTTGCACCCACAAACCCACCTGCAGCGACAGCGGCTGCTCTCAGCAGCTGCACGCACCCACTTCAAACACCGGTGGAGCGAGAGGCAGCTGTCGTCAAACTGAAAGCTAAATGGACGGTTTGAGGGCTCTCGGTTTCTCATTGCCCCCTCCACAGGCTCCACCTCTCGATTACAGCTGAAGCTTCATCAAACACCTCACAGTCCCGCAGCTGGTGTCACCAACCCATCAGAACAGCTGGCAAAACTCTGACTGGGAACTCGATAATTGCCCAAGAAATATTTTTGCTAAAACGTTTTCTCAAAATTTTATATTGCTTTGCCAGTTTCGTGTCGCTTACCATTACCAATGGAATAATTGTTAATTAGGATTCAATCTGAAGCCCGGCTTGAACTTGATATAAGGAAATCCCGGCTCCGCAACTAAAGAAATTAAACAAAGTATGTTGGATTTTTTTATTTAAGCGGTTACAAGTATTCCGATTTCCTTTAAAAAATTCAAAAAAACCCGAATATGATGCTATAAGAAGCAATATTCGCACATATAATTTTTCTGTGAAAAGTACTTTCATATAGAGTAAGACGATGAGAAGAATTAAAACGATTTAGCAGTACTTGTCCGAAAAAGCACTCAGGTGATGATCAGTTTCTGCAAAGCCCGAGCCAGGAAAATCAGGCCGAAGAGCGGGTGCCAGCTAGAGGCGCGCGTGGCACTGCGGGCTGAAGACTTCAGCATCTGTGGCAGCAACTCGCCGGACCCATTGTTGGGCTGCGGCCGGATCTGCAGCAGGTGGCACATCAGACCGTAGATGTCCACCTGGCGAAAGCTACCGTCGTTTGTGCCGTTCAGCTCGACGCCTTGACGGAAACTGGGCCCAACGGCGAACATCGGCACCCGCATGTCGCTGTAGCTGTTGTCGAAGCCGTGGTGACCGGCACTTACTGGCTTGGTATCCTTGCTGGTCAGCACCAGGTATCCCTGGTCGGGCAGCACGAGCACCTCGGGCGTCCTGCGGTTTTTGGCGTAGTGGAGTCGCTCCGGCAGACTGTCCTTGTCGAACACGCGCATGGAAAGGTTGCGCTGGCGCACCTGGTTGTTGAGGTACTCCACCAGCTGCTTCCGCTTACCCGGCTTGGCATTCATGGCCAGCAGCGGTCCGCTGTCCAGGACTCGGTCTACGAGCTCGTCCATGCTGCTGTCCAGGTGGATCACCTTGTCAGGTGTCATGCCCATCATGCCTGAAATGATGCAAATGTCGGTTCTATTCTGCATATGTATCAAATGGTGCAGTGCTTACATTGATGGAAAATCTGGGTGAAACACATGTGGATCGTTGTGCCAATACAATGTATTAAAATATGCCTGACTGGCCCTCTTAAGTCCCGACAGTACTGGGATCGCAACTCCCTACAGTTTTCAGTTGCTGCCCCTGTCACAGCAATGAATATTGAGTGTACAGCCAGGGACATTTGGCTGGCGTGGCGACCCTACAGAATACTCGCTTGGATAGCTGAGAATGGATTCCTTCCACTATGGATGGCAGTTTGAACTGCGTTAAAAACAGAAAATTGTACTCTGCGCCCAGCCCCTGCTGCAGCGGGAATCTCAGATAGCGGACTACTGATAAGGCTAACGAATTTTGACAGTTTCGTCAATTCTTGCCTGCAACTGCTGGTCAATGGCAAGCCTCAGCTAACCGGCTCAGATAAAATGCACAGCCAAACAGCTCAGCTCCTGTGCTGAGAGAAAGCCCAGTCAGCGGCCAGAAGTGAACGGAAGTCAGGAAAAAAGACATACTAAATCACAGAGCTGTTACCTGTGCTTCCCGCGTTTTGCTCATTCTTTTCTGCGACACACATAAAAATCTTGTTTCTCTCTCTTTGCTGTATCTTGGAAGTTGGTTTTAGATTAAAAAATCTGGTCCGAGATAAGTTTTCGATTTGAAGGTTCGCACACTAGAAATGAAACTGTTACAAAGAAAACTCAAGCAATTAATATACAGCTTAATCATTCAGGCTTCCTCCTTTTAGGCAAAACTAAGAATGTCCTCACCGTGGTCTGATACAATCAGGACATTGACTTTATCTGAGAATTTCTTCGCCTTCAGTCCTTCGAATAGCGAGCGGATGGTGTCGTCAACTTTCTTTAAAACTTTCCTCATTTCTTGAGACTCAGGACCGAAATCATGTCCGGTGCCGTCGGGCTCATGTAGGTACATTGTGGCCATCTGCACGTCCTTCTCGGTGATCCACTCCAGCACGGTGCTCACCCGGGTCTCAAAGCTCACACTTCCGCTGTAGTTGAACCAGTAGTCCTGACGAACACCCTTGAACGAGACCTCGCTGCCGGGCCAGAAGAACGTGGCCGACTTCAGTCCCTGCTTCTTCGCGTTGATCCAGATCGGCTCGGATGCGTTCCACCAGCGCTCATCTCGAGTGCCCTTGTTGAAGGAGGCGTTGAACAGCGGGTCGTACATGCTGTTGCCGACGATGCCGTGGCTCTCCTGGTAGAGTCCCGTGGCGATGGTCCAGTGGTTGGGGAAGGTCTTTGTGGCAAAGGCCGGCTTCATGGACTTGACGTGCACGCCCTGCTTGATGAGCGACCTCAGGAACTGCGTCTCGTTGGGGTACCAGTTGAGGTAGTCGTAGCGGAAGCCGTCGCAGGAGACCAGGACCAGCGGGTATCGGGCTGGGCTGGCCGCCGATGCGCAGGCAGCGGCGCAGAGCAGAGCGAGAGCGGCGAGGCCAATCGACTGCATTTCGAATCCGGCAGAGCAGAAGGGCTGGCTTTGAAATTTTCTTCGCTCGGTCAGCCTTATATCAGTGACTCTTCGGAGCCCTGCTAGTGGGCCTTCAATTGGCTGTCTGTAGATACTGGACTGGCTGCCTGGCTGCTATGCATAAGTGCATTTGGTTTGCTGTTCTGAGCGAACGAGCTTATTTTTTCTGCGGTCATACCTGGCCACTTCTCGGAAGCTCAATCTGCCTTCAAGAAGACCTAGTAAGCTAACAAATACAGCCGTTTTTTCTGCAACCACGTTCTGCAGCTACGGACACTTTAGCTCCGTCGTAATTCTCTCCAAATTTTAACACTGGCCAAGCTAGTTCGAAAATATTTGCGCTGCACATGTCACTCCTGCAGCGGTTTTTGGCACCCCAGGTCCTCATGCGCAGCTGTAGCATTTCAGCTGAGACGATAAACCGCTGCTCAAGAGCAAACATGAAAACATTTTGCCTGCTACCGAGCGAGCTGACATGTTTTAGTATGGCATGCATTTGTACTGAAATTTGCAGTAGAGATGAACAAGCAGCTTTGTAGCCTCCAAGATGTATGAAATAGTCGGATTTCAGAGTCCGTTTAGTATCAATCGAACTTTTTTCAATACATTAGATGCACTCAGCAACATGTACTAGTAGAAGTCTAAACTCACATCAAGCTTGCAGTTCTCGATTCAAATGTGGGTAATGCGATTCGCGTCACAAGGCACCAGCTTAGGCTGCTGAGGAGGGAGTGGAGAGTTATGGCTGGAGTTGGATTAAAGCTGCCAGTTTTCGAAAACTAGTTTCCGGGGTGAAAACATTAACACAAATTCTGATTGTAAAGTGCGACCTTCCTGGTGATTCCCAAGGCAGGGGGTGGATACTTCTAAAATTCTAAAGCATTCAAAGCCTGCTCGATCGCAGTTCGGGCCAGATTCCGACAAGACAGTGAATAAATATTATTTGCTTGCCAATACCTAAGAGAAAACGTCATTTTTCTCTGCAGAAAACCGGCTTATTTGCAACGGCCGAGAAGATTGCAGAAACTGCTTTGCAGAATGGTAAATACGAGGTACCAGCGCGCGAAGAATTTGACCTTTTTAACCGCCGGCAAACGGGGCTTTTCTGGGTCAGAAAAAGACGCAGAAGTATCGGGATGCTTTTGCTGTGTTTTCTCGCATCTGAACCGAGCGCCGCTGGGATCTTCTGTGACCACCTTTGCTGTGGAAAAGTGCAACTCTTGGGTGAAGGGGAAACCGCTCTGCCCGGCCGCGCTGGTTTGTTGGATTCCAGCTGAGATGGCGCGAGGCACTTCATCTTGTGCGGCCCAGCAGCTGGACGTGTCTTGCAATGAATGAAGCGTCCACTCGCGAAAAGATTTTTCGCTTGAAAAATGGCCTTTTAATCACATAGATTGATAAACTGTTGCCCTCGTAAATTCCGATTTCCGATATTAGAGAGGTTGATTTATTTGAGGTTCTTCAATATTTAAACCAAGGACCACTAGAAAACATGCAGTCTCAAGTTGTCCTTGATTTCAACTTCCTGGCTAAGGGCCCGGCAGGAGACCCCGAGAATATGATGTGCACGGTGCTGCATTCCATGCAGTCAGCAAATTTGCAGACAATCCGTTGCTTTTCACGCAGTTTTCACTACAGAATATTCTAACTTAGCTCCCAGAGCGGGTTCCCAATAACTCTATTCCTGCATTCCCTTGTTTTCTGACTCCGTGAGCTAAAGTTCAAACTAGCTGAATTCTGTATTTGAGATTTGCAACAAAGCAATGAACTGCAAGCAAGAATTTTGTTAATTTATGCATTTGTAATGTTTGAAAGACAGGTGGTGTAGTGCACTGTTATGTCTGGTTGTTATGGCTGCGGAATGAAGTCTGGTGGCCCGGCATGGTCTGGCAGGCGCAGGCGCTCTGTCAAGGCGACGCCTGCACCAGAACGCCGGAGGCGGTGACGCGCACGAGACACTCCCAGCCAGCCAACAGCGGATGGCAGACACAGCAGGGGAGGCAGACGTTCAGCAGCCGTCAGATAATTTCAATCGGCGCTGCGCCAGGAAGCAACCGAAGCTGTGCGACTGGCTTTTGGAAGCCCACCGGCTGTACGGCAACACGTCATCAGAACACAATGCCACAGCAACACAGTCGGGCTCTATTAATTGAACAAATTATATTTGCAAAAATGTACTCAAATGTAATCAATGTTTCAGTTTTCTTTATGTTTAATCTGCGAAGTTATCGAATTCTAGGCTTTGTACTTTTTTGGTTGGGGGAGAGATGTATTGCACTGTTACGTCGGGTCTCTCCTTTGCTCTCGCTTTTGTGTCCCCCACGTGTACGCCCTTGCACTGTTACGCAACAGTAGCAACGTTGTGCTCACTAGCTCGTATGTACTCAAAAAATATATGCTTAAATTTACGGCCATGAGAGCCCAACTTCCACGCCCACACAAGCGCAATTCAGGTGCTGATCTTTTGTTTTATATGCTTCAAAATGAGTATCTAAAATTTATTTTCAAAACCATATTTTAATACAGCGATAGAATTTGAAAATATTCGACCCGATCAGGCTGTAAACACCAGTTAATAAGATTAAAATCACTCGTGCAGCTTCAGCATGCAGCAAGTTTTAATTTGGGATCGCATGGAATTTGGAAACTTGTGGCAACTTTTCGTGTGCAACTATTTTCAGAAATAAATATCAGAAATTTTCAGACAGAGAGCGCGTAAGTTAAACATTTTTGTTAAGAGGGTGTCTAAACACGAGTAGGAGTAAACGAGTGCAGAGAATCTATTAAATCGCGTGAAAAATTCTCTAAATCTTGCTCTGAATAAAAAATGATCCAGCATTTTTATCAAAAAATTTTATCATAGAAAAGTCTTCGATAAAGAAATGTTAGAGTTTACAAATGAATAAATCGAGAGGATAAAAGTGATTAAAAATCTATTGTAAGGTGTGGAAGTTTTAACTATCCTGTAAATAATTTATGGTAGAACCATCATCCGCTCGGCATTCAGGAGAAAATGATGCCCGTCCTGCCGTCCCGGTGGACGCAAGAGCAGCTGGTGTAGCCGGATCTGCAGGCAAAGTCCGTGCCCTCGCTGCTCGGCTTCACGCAGTGCCCGAAGCGTCCATGCAGTCGACGCTCACAGGGCCCGCCTCGGACTTCTCGGTGCACGAGTAGTGATAGCAGTAGCCCTCTGCCGGCACCTTCGTAGTCCAGGACGTGCCCAGCTTGTGCTCCGATGAGTCGTGGCCATCAATGCAGTGCCTCTCAAAGCTCACCACCTCGCCAGTTTCTCCATGTCCTGAAGGCGATCCGACTCACCAGTAGTTCCTGTCTCATGGGTTCCAGTCTCCTCACCAGTTCCAGGTTCAATGTCTGAAATTTAAATTTAAGGAAGCTTTGAGGCTGCATCAATTTGATTAAACACAGAGCTCAAGCACAAAGCACCCAGATTAATGCTAAACTCAGCTCACGGGTTGGTGGCTTCCTGCCGTATCGGCCGAACACCTGGACCTCGCACAGCATCAAGTAGGTCTTGGCAGTAGATTCGATTCGAACTGTACTGCCGTAGCGATTGCAATTAAAAGTCCGCGTTGACAAATAGCCAGCAGTGGAGTGGTAACTGGCACACACTCTCCCATCCACCTTCACGATGATGTTTTTGAGATACGCGAGCACACCGGGCCGCACAAGCGGGCGTAGATTCGCACCTGTTGGATAAAGGCCGGCTTAATGGTCTTTGCCTGCCACCACGGCTTCGTCTGCATTTTCGTATGAGAGCAGGACTTTGCAGGAAAGTGCTGCGCCAGCTTCCCATCGATGGCTCTGGCGCACGGCGTGTGGTGGAGCTTTGGCTGCAGTGCTTCAGCGGCAGAAGTGCTGTATGAACAAAAAAGTCAAGGATATTTTTTATAAGTTTAGAATTTCGAGTGACCGAGACTTAATAACGCATGAGCTGCTAAAAAGATGCGGCATGCAGGCGCGTGTATTTTTCTTGATCCATAATAACGCGTGACCTTGGCTCTTCTTTGCCCAGAGCTGAAATAAACAGTGCTAATGTCCATAGACATAAAATAACATTTTCGAATAGCATGCTGCATGCACTTATACACAACAATATTAGACAGATATTCTCATTCATACAATTCGCTTTTTGCAACTCCATTTTCTTTCTAACCAGAAGAAACATTACTACTTGAATTGACTGTCGATTTGTAGAATTCTACTAGCACAATCACTCCGATATTACCCCCAAATATCAAACAGAAAAGCGAAATAGATACTCTAAAAATCTTACCTCCTTTATGAGCCAGAGAAGCATACGTTCCGAAAACCTGGACTTCGCACAACATCAGGTACGTTTTTTGTGCCATAGCCTGAATCTCTACAACCTGCCCGACCCTGTTGCAGTTGAGAGTGATTGTCGAACCGAGTCCAACGCCCTTGTGTCTGGCACAGATGCGGCGTCGACCTTAACGACGATGTTTCTAAAGTTCACCCTACAAGGCGGAGTGCACAGTCGGTGTAGATTCGGACCTGCTGATGTGTGCGAGACGGTTCGTGTTTGCCTGCCACCATGGGTTCTTCTGAAGCT